>LOEQ01000508.1:31610-45352 GCA_001685075.1 Bramus lutescens
ACCACCACCACCATGGTCACCCATAGAAGCCTTCTAGGAAAAGCAGAGGCCAATGGGGAATCAGGGCACACATTACTCTGACTCCCTGTTAGATGAAAGTTCCTCTAAGACAGGCAGTCTGATGCAGGCTGGGCCAAAGGGCTGGGTTTGCCCACTATTGAAGACTTCCTGGCATTGGTGTAGGGGCCTTCTGCAAAGCCAGAGAGCATCCTTGAAGGCATTTGAGCCTCCAAGTGTACTCACCTGGTTCCTAGGTGGTAGCATCCTTGAAGGGTAACATGGAGTAGAACATCTTAGCCTGTTAAGAGCATCTAGCAGCATAGAGACTTTCTTCATTTGGTTTCCACAGGAAGCAGATTTTAAAGTTCTTGGATGCGGAGAAGGATATTTCTGTCCTTAAGGGGACCCTGAAACCTGGAGACATTATTCATTATATCTTTGATCGAGACAGCACAATGAACGTCTCCCAGAACCTCTATGAACTCCTTCCCAGAACTTCACCCCTGAAGAATAAGCATTTCCAGACTTGTGCCATTGTGGGCAACTCGGGGGTCTTGCTGAACAGCGGCTGTGGGCAGGAGATTGACACACACAGCTTCGTCATAAGGTAACCAACCATCTGTGGCAAGGGTTTGGGCCGTAAGTATATTTAAGTCAGGTAACTGAAACAAGACATATTTGTCAGGTGCATCCTGTTCTCAACTTCCACTGCTAGTCATATTTGCTTTGGGGGAGCATTAGTGATTTGTCTCATCACTGCACCCAAACATCTGACAAAAGCAACTGAAAGGAGCAAGGGCTTGTTTGCACATATGATCTGAGGTTCCATCATGATGGAGAAGGCACAGCAGAGAGAGCATAAGGTATCTGGTAAGATCACATCTGCAGTAAAGAAACAGATAAATGTCGATGCTCAGCTCGTTTCTCCCCTTCTTATTCAGCCGGAGACCCAGCCCTTAGGATGGAAGAACAACATCCAGGGTGGGGCTTCTTCAGTCAAACCTCTCTGAAAAGTTCCTCAAAGTCATATCCAAAGGTGTGTCTCCCAGGGGATTCTAAATTCAATCAGATTGACAATAAAGATTCATCACAGGGATCCTTATTTCCAATCAGAATGTACATCTAATCAATTAAGTCACCTTGGGGACAGGACAGGAACATTGTGTGACCCATAGAGTCCAGATGATTCTGGATTATAAGGTTGGGAATTAGAAAGAGGTGGGCAGACTATGGCCCTCCATATATTTTGTAAATAAAACTTTATTATAACAAGCCACTCAGGCCCACCCTCATCCTTTTAGCTTTCTGGGCAAAGCTGGGATGTTTTTTTGCTAAAGCACTACAGAGCACATACAGCCTGCAAAGCTGAATATATTTGTTGTCTGGCCCGTACAGAAAGAGCTTGTTCTCTGAACACTAGACAGAGCCTGGCACAAAGGGAATTAAGAAAATCTGAATGGGTAGTTCCTGTGCTGGGGCCATGAAGGTCTTCCCTGTATTCTGGGAGGTGAATTCCACCTGTAACTTTAGTATTCTGTAGTCAAAACCTAGGAAACGAAGAGGGATAAAGAAACTCAACAGTCATTTTCTCTGTGACAACGGCTCTTGTTTTGCCGTCACTGGGGACATTGTGACAGTTACCCCTGGAACTGACACCTAACCCTCGAGCCATACAAACTCAGAAACAAGGTATTGCTGTCTTCTAGACAAAAGTAGGACACATGGTGCCTCAAGTTTCATCCCAAAGTGCTCCCAGCCCTGGCAGAAATGTGTGCCACATCTCACATTTCTGTTAGGACTGCCCTTGTGCGAAGAGAATCTCTCATTCTGGGGTTTTGGGAGCATCATGACCAGCGAGTTCCCTGAACCTGAGGACATGGGAAGAAATGAGTATAATTACTACTGCATCCCCTGAGACTGGAGGTGCTACAGTAGCCTGGGTACCAGTTACCTTCCTTTTTGTTCCCCCTGACCAGGTCTCTCTGAGGCTAGCAGAGCCAATAGCTCTGTCCCTACATTTCCAAACCCTCCCGTCTAAAGAGATGGTCTGGGAAAGAAAAGAAAGGAAAATGTGTGGAACTTGTCTGATTGGAAGCCAGAGAGGTGAGAGGTGAGAGGTAGGAGCACTGCTGTTAAAATGGAGGACACGGGGCAAAGCCTCCTCCTAGGGTGAGCTCTCCTCCAGGGTGCAGCCAGCAGTGAGGAAGTCTTTCCAGCCTCATATAACTCTTGCAGGATAGGCAGAGTAAGGCGCTTCAACAGTCAGCTTCCCAAGCCCCACTAAGCCCCACTCCTAACTGCGGGAGAAAAGATTCACCCTGAAGATGCTTGGCCTTCTCCTATGAGCTGGGTTCCCAAACAGAATGAAAAAGAATTTCTAGAAGTCACGGCCAGGGTCAACCCATAATTCCCAGTGTGGGTTTTGAAGCTCAGTCTTGGCTCCAATGATCATTTGTCATGTGACCTGGAGTAGATCCCTCCCATTTCCTGGGCCTTGGTTTCATCTTTAAAATGTTTGGGTTGCATTGGCTCTGACTCTAAGGTCCTCCCATGATGAAGCCTCTCCAGATGCTAAGCCAGCTTTCTCCACACTTTAATGTGGATGCATACCTGTTGGCTTATTGAAATACAGAGGCATGAGATATAAAGTAAGCCTGAGTCTCTGGGTTTCCCACAAGACCATAAGGGGGGGTTATGCAAGATGCAGCAACGAATGTATGCAAGATGCACATAGAGAGCCTAGGCTTCAGCATGCTCTGCTGACCCCCATATCCACAAGCACACTTCCACTCATACACACAATCAGAAGATCATGATGTCATGAATGTTAGGTGAAATAACATATGTAGGCATGCCCTGTGTCCCCCACAGGATGGGACATTGAGAATTCATTCTCTATAAACCCTGTGTCTCCACTGTGCTACCTCACCCCCAGACAGTGAACTCCTGAAATGATAGTAGTGGTTTGTGGCTGTGCCTTGATCTCCAGGCCAAGGTGTGCCTAGCACACAGGAGGGCTCCACAGGCTTGCACGCCGATGCCAAACACTGAAACAGTCTCTCCTAACGGATGCCTGTCTCCATCTATCAAAGTTTGCAAAATTAGTTTTCCTCATTTATGTTTCTGCCACACTTCATATGAGGGACACACAGGACATGGCCACTTTCTCAGAAAACTACTGGGGAACAGGACCCCAGAAGCCCTAGTAGATCTCAAGACACATGGAACAGAGTGAACTTGCAGTGTGCACCACCTCCCACAAGGAAGAACAGACCACAAAGGGAAGGATGGGGAAGCAAGTCCGGGAGATGCTGGTTGCACACCAGCTTATGGGAACAGTCTGGGACGGGACAGCTAGGCCTGAGAGGATGACACAAGACTACAATGCCAGGATGAGGAGAGATGCCATTCTCAACTTCCTTCTTAGCAATATATGCACACACACACACACACACACACACACAATCACACACACACGGGGAAATCACCATCAGCATAGTCCCTTTAGATAGGCTGTTCCCTCAACACATTAGTAACAGCATGTTCATGGCACCTGGTATTGGCCTGTGCACACCTATGAGTTTATTTAACTCTCAGCACTGTCCTTCCAGTGAGGAAACTGAGGCACGGATGGTCCAGAGCCACAGTAGGGTTAGGCTGTGGAGCTGGCAGCCTGGCTTCGAAGCCACAACTGCCCCCTCATCTTGAGGCTTCGTCTACATGTACCTGTGGATACAGTTATTTCTGAAAGGGGCCAGCTCCCTTCTTGCCAGAAGCCAGGCCCATCAGCTGTGTAGCTTCTTCCCCTAGAATTCTCTTTGAACAAGAGAGCCTCTGCCAGAGCCAAAGTCAGAAAGGACTTGACCGCACTTAAATGAAAAAAAAAAAATTATGTATCCTATGTCAGTAGGAAGGAACATTTCCAGAGGCCACACGTGTCTCAACTGCTCACAACCCCCTGTGCCCCCCCCCACATGCCTAGCGGCAATGTCCTCACTAAGACATATCACTGGGCAAGCTTGAGTCCCACAGACCCCCCNGTGGTCCTTCGCGGAATAGGCAGGCTGACAGCAAGAGACTGCAGGATACAGATCGGCCCCTTTGCTTTCCCCCGGCACCCTTCAGATGGCTTCCTACCGCCTTCGGGGCCAAGTCCTTGCATATCTAGCCTCTGATGTCTCATCGCTGTAATCCGCGTTAGTCAGACCCGTTCATGTCCTTCCTCTAAGCAGCCAATGCTGCTTCACATTCAATTCCCTCGGGCAATTTTCCTGTGCCTCAAATTCCATAGCATCGTGTTTTTTTTTAATTTTTTAAGTTGCTTGCAACCCAAAGAGGAAGAGATTTTTAGAAAGTATATGTATGCACATGCATATACATATATACATATAAATTCCTAAGCTCTGCGGCTTGCTGAATCAGGACCTGGGGAATCCTATTTTTAACAAGTCTCTGTGGGAGTCTTCTGACATTACAAACTGGAGACGAGCTCTTCCTCCGTAGCTATCCACCACTGCTCTTTTGCTCATCCATCCTTTAGATTTCCCTCCCCGCTCTGACGCCTGATAGTCCCCTACTCCCGATAGAAAGAAGACAGCACTTACCATGGGCTATGTTCTTGTTATGGTCCAGGAGCATCCTGAGTACCCACTGTTCTTGTGGTCTCTGCCACGAGCCAAAGTCATGGAAGCTCGCAGAAAGCACANGAGAGGCTGAGAAAGCCGCCACACAGGTAGAGAGTGTCAGATCTGAGTATTGAACCTGGAAATCTGTCTTCTGAGTCTCCACTCTAAGGTATCACCTAATGGGCCAGGGCACACCTACTAAGAGTGACCCCATGGTGGGGCTGAGAGCTAGCCCTGTGGTTCCTCTTTTAGATACTGACCTCCAGCGGCGTTTTGTGTTTAAGGATATGACAAAGGTTCAGTAAACATTGAGACAGAAAGGAAGAGATGGGAAACGCTTGGGACCAGTCAAGTACCCATGATGCATCTATGAGGAGAAAGAGAAAGAAGCAAGAAGAGGCAGGATGCAGGGTAAAGTTCGGTATCCAAAGGACCATCCCAAATGACCAGGTTGCCATTTATCCCTCAGGTGCAACCTGGCTCCAGTTCAGGAGTATGCCCGGGACGTGGGCCTCAAGACAGACCTAGTGACTATGAACCCCTCAGTCATCCAGCGGGCCTTTGAGGACCTGGTGAACGCCACATGGCGGGAGAAGCTGCTGCAGNCCTCAATGGCAGCATCCTGTGGATACCTGCCTTCATGGCCCGGGGTGGCAAAGAACGTGTGGAATGGGTCAACGCTCTCATCCTGAAGCACCACGTCAACGTCCGCACAGCCTACCCTTCCCTGCGCCTGTTGCACGCAGTCCGAGGGTGAGTGTGGCGTCGGTGCTGAGGGTTGGGTGTGTGTGGTAAACAGGGCTGCCTCTCAGATGCGCTTCCATCTCCACACCCGTTAGCTGAATGCTCTTAGCAAGCTTCCTGGCCTTTCTGGAGGCTCTATCAGCAATGAGGGCGGTTGTCAGATGGGTTTCATCTGGGTGAGCTCCCTACTCCCTGTGCTCTTAAGTAATTGGAGGTTGTTTTGAGGCTCAATAGGAACAGATGCAATGGACTTGGGAAGGAAGATGGTGACAGGTATGTCACATACCCGCCATCTCAGGTAGGTGGTTTCCACCAGGAACAAATGACTTTGACTTCAACATGTCACCTGAAGCTCTGTAGACTTTAATTTCCTCATCAGTAATCGGGAGTGGGAAGACTAAATGAAATAACATCTGGACAGCAACTAATACAGATACACTGTCATTGTTAACACTGTTGTCACAGCCACCCTTGATTCTTGTACTAAGCTCTGGGTCCAGTCCCCAGCACTGCACTTCCAGGGAGGGCATGGTGACCGTATGACTGAAAGCTCTGGAGGCAGGAGGATCGGAAGTTCAAGGTCATTCTCAGCAACACAGTGAGTTCAAGGTCTGCTTGGGCTGCATGAGACCCTGTCTAAAAACAGTTAAAAATAATTTTTTTTAATTTAAAAAATTTATTAAATCCACATTGAACCAGTTGGGCTTTTCAACAGCCCAGCCAAACTGGTAAGTCCTAACTTCCTGCTTATTTCTTCCCAACTGTGAGACCAGGCACAGGCCCACCCCCCAGGGCTCTGGGCCAGGAAACTTCCTGAGGTCACACATGGGTCACACCAGGCAGCGGAGCTGGATGGTAAGCCCTCTCTCCCTTGGTTCCAGTTATCTATCACAGGGTCAGAAATCACCCCCAAAACTTAGAAGCCTGAAAAAAACAGTACCTGTGTTTTTCCTAATTGCTGTTAGTCAGAAATTTAGGAATAGCTGCTTGTCTGGACGGTTCTGGGTAAAGATGCAGTCAGATGGTGACTGGTGACAGAGCACTGGGGACAGATGGTATTGAGTGCATCTCTCGTCACATCATTTTGGGGCCCGAGCTTAAGCAAATGGGTGGATGGTGGTACTATATTCTGGCATATGAGAGAACCTACGGAAGCCTAGGTGGTGGGGCGGGAAGGAGTAGGTTTTGAGGAACTGAGTACTTTCCTAGATATAGATTTGATATGTCTGTCAGGAATATGTGTCACCTACTGACCTATCCAACTGTCCACCCAACCAAAGGGCCAATCACAGCCCTACTCCAAAGACAGTGGAAGCTCCCCAGAACTGATTTCTTGCCACCTGAGGCACATGGCAATGCTCCTCGGTGGCACCTCAACATAATAACTGGAAAGCCATCTGAATCCCCTTCATAGGACCCATCCTTGTGGGAAAAAAAAAAAAAGGTGAGCTGAAGACATTCATGGCTATGGCCAAAATTGGATGTATTTTGTTACGTGTGATCACAGGGAATATCCTGGTCCCAAGACAGATTTCAAGAAACAAACCACAAGGGTAACCACATTCAAGGCTGGAGGGACAGAGTGACCCCTGTTCCAGAGGGACACAGAGGCACCAGGGAGCCTCTTCAGCATCTTTTCACTGAGTTCTGTCAGAGTGGGTCAGTCAGACTAACCTTGCTCTCCAGGGCTTATAGGCCCCAAGCCTTGAAGGCTTTTTATTTCTGGAAGGAGGCCCCTCCTGAGTTGATTTAGAGATTCAGGGAGATAACCTAGGGCAGACAACTGCCCTTTGGCAACAAGAGCAAAAGTCCTTTGGATGGGCCAGGCAGCCACCTGGAAGAAACCGCTGCAGCCAGAGCTATTTTTAACTATAATTGACTCACTTTCAGCTGTCAAAATAGCATTAAGCGGCAGTAATGAGCCCTTTAAACAAACAGGCTGTTGATCCCAGGAAGAAGACAGCTCTCTCTGCCAGCAGTCCAGGAGGGAATACTGCAGGAGCAACAGGTGGGCTGCCCCACCTCCAGCTTTGAGTCAGGAGAGGAGGGAAAGGAAGAGATGCCTTGGGGTGGGTTTTCTTACACAGACCCTTCCATCTTCTGGAGCCCTGAGCCCAGTGAGAAGGTGGGCAGCCTGTGTCCCTGGGAAAGGACTTGCCTCCATCTCTTGCCTTTCCTGGGGTTCACTGAAAATGAAGGAACATATTTGCAAGGGGTGCAGAGTGAAATCGTGACAGAAATGTCCAAGGGATGGTGGGGAAGAAGGCAGGGGTCTAACTGTGTATAAATGATGATCAATTGGGGAAGTGAAAAAGAAAACCTATAGGATAGGCAGAAATACTTAGAGGTGGTAAAGTTTGGTGTGGGATGAACAGCCAGGACCTATAAAGAACTCCTACAGCTACAGCGTAACAGCAGAAGCACAAACAACCCAATTCAGAAAATGGGAGGATTTGAATAGACATTTCTCCACAGAATATACGCAAATGGATAATTAGCATATGACAAGCCATTCAGCATCACGGATGACTGCAGAGAGCATAAAACCACAGCGGGGTACCACTTCTCACCTAGAAGCATAGCTGTCATCAAACAAATTAATAAAGTGGCCAGAAGACAACACACGTCTGTGAGGACCTGGAGAATCTGGCACTCTCGCGCTGCTGGTGAGGATCTCCAAGGAGAGGCAACTTTTGAGGCATGCCAAGTATCTTTGCTTATTAACGCTCAGGAACGTCCGGTGATCCATGCAAGGTGACCCAGCCAGTAAGCAGCACAACCAAGAATAGAACCGTGCCATCTGCCTCCCAGTGTATCAGGTGCAGTGGGGATTTGTGCCTTTTCATGTCCAGATCTGCAGGGGCCAGAGAAGTTCAGTGGGCCTGGGAGCATCAACCTGGTATAGAAATTCTGTGTTCACACAGCAGTTATCCAGGGCCTGGGGCAACTTTCCCAGGGTGAACTGTTCAAAGAGTCACAACATGCATCAGCACCTAGGGGGACACTATCTTCTTAAAACCTTCTTATTCCTGGACCAGGTGGGCTTGTCTTCCCTCACTTGACTGTTTCTTTGCACGTGAGATAGCCTTCTGAAGAGAAGTAAACATGCTTAGACGTCAACTGTTCAATCACACATTCTGAATGTGCTGTGGCGGAACCGAAATGAAAAACACGAAAATAGATGTGGAGCACATGCTATCATAGCTACTATGCTTAGGGGCCAGATGCCATGCTGAGCCTTGTCCCATGGAATCACAAGACTAGACTTAGTCCCATTATCCCCATTTTAAAGATGGAAAAACTGAGCCTCATAGAGTAACCCATTTGCCCAAGGCTGCCTCGTAAGGGACAGATTCTGGACTCTTCCATTGCTCTTCATCAGCTTCTGCTTACTTCTAGTGCACGTGACCAGGAAATGGCAAAGGAACTCTAGAAGAATAAAGTCAAAACTACCAAAGCCAAATGGGCTTCAGCTTGTAGAAGTAGTAGGAAAAGCAATAACAGCACCAAAAAAAAAAAAAAGCATTATCTTCCAGGCAAACAACAAAACAAACAAACAATAGAGGCAGCTGGCACTGAGGCTACGAAAGACAAAGATAGGCTGGGAGTGTAGTACTCTTGCTTTGCATACGTGAAACTCTGGGTTCGATCCCCAGAACTACCAAAACGCAGAGGTAAAACAAAACCCTCAACTCCTGTTTTCTCCGCTAAGAGGGTGGTGGTGGTGGATCTGTGGCCTGGGCAAAGTGAGGTGATCTTTGATCCCTGACCATTTGCTGGCCCAGCGGCTCTCAACGTAAAACCTGGATGAACAGCATCAGCATCACCTGGGTGTTTGTTAGAGAGGCAGAATGCTCACATCACCTCAGACGCACAGAACCGCAAGGCGTAGGAAAATGCACACCAATCTATGTTTTAACAGGTCCACCTGGATTCTGGTGCGCGGCTTCAATTTCAGAACAGTTGCCATCAATAAATGAAGACCAGTTGACACCACAATTAGGCCCTATGAGCCGCTGACCGTGGCCTCTTCTAAACTGAGCTGCACTGGAAGAACAATGGGGGCAGTCATCTTGGCTCCCCCCCTTTTTTTTTTAGTTATGAGAAAACTACAGACACCAGTGAGCCCAGTTTAGGAAGATTGATCATCCAGGGATTCATAGCAGAGGTGGAAAGAAACATTGCAAGTAGGAGCACTCACCAGAAAATATCATGGTGTGCTGTCCCAGGGTCCCTGATTGTAGGGAGAGCAGACAGGTATGCTCGATCTGCACAGTCCCTTTATTTACACAGAGTGTCAGTCAGCTGTGGTGATGAGGCTCTTCATGGCAACTTAAAGAGCTGTGGCCTGATTAACAATCAGGAGAATAAAAAGGGGCAAATGTTAGCTTTCTGCTGGAATAGCCTTGTGGATAGAATACCTTTGACCCAGGAGGAAATCAAGACTCAGATGTTAGGTAAAGTGTCTCTCTTACAGACGAGAAGAGAGAAGCCAGAGTTAGACTCTGCCTATATAAGATTGAGATGTCTACATAGCCTACCAACACCTCCCCATAGCCATGCCAGACCGACCAACCATTCTGTAATGACCACCGACCCTTCAAGGACACTCATTCGTCACATACATTTATGTTGACCTCATCGAGACCTCTGCGACCCTGGCAGCCAGGCTCAGACCCTGTCTCCATTTTTGCCAGTGGCTCACTTAGCAAATTCACTGTGAGATGACTTTAGCGGAAGTCTCAATATTTCAGAGTCTCAGAGCTAAACCTAAGCCAATCGGAGGAAAGAAACGGAGAATTCTGACAAATCCCAAACTCTCCAGCTAGGCTGAAAACAATGATGGCTTGAAAATGAGTGGATAGATGGATACCCTCAAAGGTTCCCATGCTCTCCAGGCACAGTGGAGGATGTTTTGACATCTTTTACATGGTAGGGAGGTCAGGGATCGCTTTGTTACTCTGCGTGGCCAGATCCCGCTTGAAGAGTCACATGCACTTGGGGTGCCCAACTGAAAAAGGACCACAATAGCAGAAAAATCAAGGACTTGAAACAGGGGAGAGAAGGAGCTAGGAGGCACGAGAATATCTTCCTTCAGTCAGTGGCTCTCATCAGACACTTAAAGGCTCCCAGGGTGCTTTAGGCTGGTGAAATAGAGCCCTTGAGGGACCACTAGACTGAGCCTGTGAAGCTGCCGGGCTGGTGAGGGAAAGGGGTTGGAGGGAGGAAACCACCTGGCCCACGGTAAAAACATCCCAACACCTGAGAGCCTCAGCAACAAGGTAGCTCCTTTAAGAAATGATGAATTCAGTATCTTTTGAAATGTCTGGGCAGACTGAGTTCCCTTTCTGGGGCTGTGAAGAGGGGAATCCATGTCATTCGCCCAGAATTGATACATGGTTCATACATGGTTCAGTGAGAGTTGCCTGATCGAAGTACCAGCCTGAGATGGTCAAACTGTAGAAATGGGTTGTCTCATAGCTCTAGAGGCTAGACACCCAAAAATTAAAATCTAGGTAGGGTCGGTCCCCTATGAGGGCCATGAAACATGAATCTTGGTCTGTCTTCTTTGTCAGAGGAAGGCTGTCTTCACACTCAGTGGCACGAACGTTTCCATCTACAAGGATATATGATAGCTCGGATTAAAGCCCATCCTAACGACTAATTTTAATTTGGATACTTCTATGAGATCTTATCATCAAATAAGGTCACATGACAAGGTATTGAGAGTTAGGACAGATTTCAACCAATGAATCTGAGGAATACAATTCAGTCCCTAACAGTTATACCCCACTCCAGAATTCTTTGATTCAATGAATCAGTGCACTTAGCAGCTGCCAGCCCAGCTGAGATAGTGGCCTGGGCATTGCAAGAAGCAGAAAGCACTGTGGAAAACCCAGAGCTGGCAGAGCTCACCCTCGAATACCAAGAAAGATTCAGAAAGAGCAGCTCTCCCAAAGGCTTTGAAAGCCAGCAGAGTGGCCCAGTGCCCTGGCTAGCTGTTGTTGGTCAGGACAGAGAGTAGTAGAGTGGGCAGCCAGCCAGGCAATAGGTCCAAAGCAGTTTCTTTATTAATCAATGGTAATCACAGCATACAGAGGGAAATCCCACGTCAGACACCCTGTGAATTGGTGCCAAATTAAGTACCATCAGTGCTGAGCCTGGTCTTGGGATGGCTCTGAGTCAGGTCACCTCCTGCCAGGGCTTAGAAGGGACAGTCAAGGGAGGGGGCTCTGCAACCTGTCACTGTGAAGGCCAGGGAGCAGGCTGGGTGAGAGCGTGGAAGGTGCAGAGAACAAAGGGACACCCCCAGCACAGGGATGACACTCTCTCCAGGGATGCCACCCCAGGCTAGAGTGTGCATTCCTAGTCCACATCCTTCTCTTGGCTGGTCCCTGTCTGCTCCAGTGGGCAGGTAATCAAGGAACTAGATTTATCTTTCTGGAGGTACTGTCTATAGAAGAGAAAGACAGTCTGTAGTATTGCGCATTTATTTATTTGTGTACAGGTATGTGCTTGTTTGGTGATGGCTAGTGATGGTGTATGTATGTGGGTGCATGTGTGTATATGTGTGTATGTGTGTGTGTAAGTGTGTACCAGAGATGTCATTCCTCAAGAATCATCCACATTTTTCCCCATGCCCAGTCTCTTACTGAAAAATGAAGCTCACCAATTAAAGTAGACTGGTTGACCAGCAAACCCCAGGGGTCTCCCTGACTCTCTCTGCCGAGCACTGGGATTACAAGCATGTCCCACCACACCCGACTTTTTAAACACAGGCTCTGGAGATCAGACTCACATCTCAATGCTAAGAACTGAGCTGTCTCCCAGCCTCATTCATTTTTAATGGTGTGTGTGTGTGTGTGTGTGTGTGTGTGTGTGTGTGTTAAATAACAGTGCACAATATAAAAAGAAAAACCTAAATTATGTGAGAGAAGAGAAGTTTGGTTGATAGGAAGTTAAACTCCTTATCTCTTTTCTTCCTCTAGGAGGCAAGCAGT
The DNA here is from genome assembly GCA_001685075.1 of Bramus lutescens. Lineage (NCBI taxonomy): Eukaryota > Metazoa > Chordata > Mammalia > Rodentia > Cricetidae > Bramus > Bramus lutescens. The sequence continues at coordinate 43,981 of LOEQ01000508.1, forward strand.
GAAACTGGCTCTTGGTATCTATGTCTCTTTTCACACATGGGGAATGTGTGTTCCCTCACACCTTTCTAAACTCCCAAAATTATTCCATATGGATGCACACCACCTCATGGTCCCGCAAAGCTGCCTGGACAGACGTAGTACATGTGGTGCATCACCTGTGCAGGCAAAGGCATTGTTCTCAGTCTTGGCTGCAGTAATCAGGGATCCATCCATCACTTACGATGAGTTCTGCTAGCACCCATACATCTGTGGGCTTGCTCTTTAGATGTGTCTTCTAAATGGGGAGATGGATACATGCCTTGTTGATTTTTGTGGATATCGCCAAAATCTCCTCCCTAGCAGCAGGTACCAATTTACTTTCACATACAATTATTGAAGGTACCTGCTTTCCCAGAACCACTCCAAATTATGTCCTATCAACATTTGTCGTCTCTACCAAGTCACTGAAAACTGGCAGCTGATTATTGTATGGAACTGGATTCCTCTGATTACGAACAAGATTGAATAAGATCTTTTGTAGGTGGCATCAGTTTAAACTCTAGAATCTGACCACAAGTTCAAGCTCAACAAATTGTCTTTCCAGAACCCTCTAGAGTCTCAGGTGAGAGTTAAGTCTGAAAAATAATGTTACTACTCTCAAAGTGACTACTTTGTAACAGGAAGGACCCCTCAAATAACCAATATCCTGGGTTTTATTCCTTTGTTAAGGCAATGTGCGGTTGTGTGCATAGTCCTGGTCCACCTGGATGTGTTGGATAAAGCTGAGTGAGCCCATGCACCTTTCCTGGCAGTGCCCCCACAGTGACTCATGAGCTTGGCTTGCCAGTCATCACTGGAGATTTGGGAAGTGTGCACTTCATGCATGCCTTCTGCTATGATCTAGGGTGACACCAAAATAGGAAGTCAAACATCTTCCTTAGAGAATGTAGAAGGGAGGAAATGAGAGGCAAACCAATAAAGCCTTGTGGTATGGGAAGCAGCACACAGAGCCAAAGCCATTCAAGGAGGTTCCGAACGCTTCAACAAGAAGAGGTGTAGCAACTGAGAGCATTCAAGAGCAGTTGACCTAAAAACCTTAGGAAAGGGTTCTGGCAGAAACCAAGATGCCGCAGTGGCAGTTGGGTAGTACAGAGTCGTGATGAGGACGGTTTGCGGGCCCAGATCACTGGTGTATCTAACCTGATTAGCCATTGCTTTTGTCCTGTACTCATAGGGTCACTGAAACTTTTGGTAGTCCAGTCATGTTTCAGGTATACGTGACCTTAGGTAGAACATTGGTGTAAGTAAGCCTGGATACCTAGAGACCAGAAGCCTCCCCTCATTTTCATGGTTTCAGTAGTGTGTGTGTGTGTGTGTGTGTGTGTGTGTGTGT
>LOEQ01000508.1:52312-68394 GCA_001685075.1 Bramus lutescens
AAGAAAGAAAGAAAGAAAGAAAGAAAGAAAGAAAGAAAGAAAGAAAGAAAGAAAGAAAATAAATCATGGTCTGGGTCTGGCCCAGCTCAGTGGTCAGCAATTCTGCCTTTGCACTGGAACAGAAGCCTGGCTATTAGAGCCATGTAGCCAGGGTCAAACAGAGCTTTAACTACAAATAAACAGGTGGGGACCACTCAGGGTGAGCTCTGGATCCATACAGCAAGAAGCAAGAATAACAACAAGCAGAAGTGTTCTCAGTTGCAGAGAATTTTCTAGATTCTTGTGGAATGTTTGAACCTGGAGGTATCTGGACTGTGTGTGAGGAAAAATAAGGTGCATGAGAGAGAAGTGACTTTCTCAAAGACACAGAGAGCTAGCAACAGAACCATCTGAATTACAGACCTTCATCCTCCAGGCATGGCTCCTCATCCAGAGTGCAGATGGCCCATTCCCTGCCCTGGTTCTAGCTAAGGTATAGAAAGACACACAATACTGCACTGACCTGCACTGTCTCATCTAACAACCTGCTCTTTGCCCTTCTCCATGTTTCCTCCCATCTCTCTTTGACAGAGACCCAATGGCAGGAAACACTGACTCCCTACTCAAGATGGCTAGTAAGATTCAGTGACAGATCTTTGGAACTAACATGTAGACAGAGTCCAGCCCCGCAGCCCAGAGCTCCTTGGCTCTGCAGAGAAGTTATACACATGGTCAGGGAAGGTCAGCTGCCCCAGAGGGTGGGCCTCTGGGAATGCTGGTAGGAAAGAAGTCTACCTATATGAATTGGAGAAGACTAATAACCGTCTGTGAGGCAGTGGGCACTAGGCAAACAAACATTCCTTAAGAGGGGTCAGGACCAAGCCTGGACGCATTTGTGTGTGTTGGTGGTGGCTCTTTCATGCTCTATCTACAGTGTGGTTGCATAGTCATAATTGAAGCCATAGACTTGCAAACCCAAAAGCATTTATCGCCCAGCCCATTACAGGAAACTGCCAACCCTGCTTCAGTTGTCAATGGGTCTGTGTTCAAGACTAGGTACTGCCCCTTCCCACATGGGTAACCTTGGGGGTACCAGTTTTTATCTTGGTGCCCCAGACATCATAGACACATGCACAAGAAAGCTCCAACTCAAGGCATAGTTCAGGTTTAAACAGCAGTAGTTGTCAATCTCCCGAGAAAGAAGCCTAGAGCCTGTGACTTGAGGTCACAGGAGGCAGGAGGTGGACTGCTGGACAGAATAGAATTTCTTTCTTCTTGGGAAGTGTTCACAAACACATTTCTTCATTGTTTCTGTATGTATTTGTTTATAATGTATATCATTAGTGGATGCACGTGTGCACACGCATGTGTGCATGTGCAAATGAGTGCTTGCATGCGTGTGTTGTACCTTTGCACAACTAGGCTGCTGTTATATTCTACCATGCCTTTCTTTAACATAGGTGCTGAGGAATCCAAATAGGTTCTCATACTTGCAAGGCAGGCATTTTAGCAGCTGAGCCATCTTCCTAGATCTTATTATCTTTCTTAACTTTTGTTTTCTTATCCAGATATTGGCTGACCAACAAAGTTCACATAAAAAGACCAACTACTGGCCTCTTGATGTACACCCTGGCCACACGCTTCTGCAATCAAATCTACCTCTATGGCTTCTGGCCCTTTCCACTGGATCAGAATCAGAACCCCGTCAAGTACCACTATTATGACAGCCTCAAGTACGGCTACACCTCCCAGGCCAGCCCCCACACCATGCCCTTGGAATTCAAGGCCCTGCAGAGCCTGCATGAGCAGGGAGCATTGAAACTGACGGTCGGCCAATGTGACGGGGCTACGTAAGGATGGCAGCCCATGGGACTCAGTGGCTCACTTTCCTGCCAGCTACACCACAGGCAGATGGGAGTCGGGGTGGCACAAACAATAGAACAAGCAGGCTAGTGGTTTCCTTTGTTAAAGTGTAAAACAGTGACCAGAATATATATATCTATACCTGCATATATATATTGACCTGAGTATTTATAACTGTGTGGTGTTCATCTAGCGTTAGGCAGATAAGCCACAGGAAGAAGGTGTGGAGAACCCACCTGGACCAGATGGAGACTCAGTCCACCTTTGAGGGCAGAAGGACTTGACAGGCAAAGAAGCCAGTCCCATGACTTTGGATGACAACCCGCCTCCTGGGTTGGACGGATCTCTGGGCTCATGGATGAATGGAGAGCCACCTGTTGTCAGCTTCCCCGAACCTCTGAGTGATGTGGATTCTGGGTAGCCCAGACCCAGAGAGGACAGTTTGAACCAGTCTAAAGAGGTGCAGTTCATGGAGGAGAGACTTGGAGAGTTCCACTGGGCAAAGAGGCACAAGGAGACCAAACATCGGAGGTCACAACAGAGCTGAGGACCTTGTTCATGAACTTGAGAGTGTAAGTGCCCAAAGTTCACATGGGTAGCACCTGTGTCCCAGAGAGGCCTTCCCAGATATGGAGGAAAGGCTGGAGGAAACCAACTGGACAGCCCCATATCTGACTAGACATGGACCACCCAGGACTTAGTAGGGTGGATCGGCAGATGGCCCTAAAGAGGTAGAGTGTTATAAATCATGGTTTTAGAAGCTTGAGACCATCCAGGGGTTTGCTCTGACTCAGAAAAGAACAAAAGAGTGTCCAAAATATGGTCGGTCATTTTGTTGGGTGTGCTTTAAAGCAACTGAGGCCCACTGAGGAAGAAGAGATCCTGGGACTTCAACTTCCCGGTTAGCCTGCATCCCATCCTCCAAGACTGTCACATGAGAGAACTCTACTGTCCTGTCTACCACCAGAAAGACATAGCAAATGCTTGAAAGGGCACAGTCACAATAGGTCTCATCCTCTTCAAAACATACATGATGGCCTTTCTAGGCGCTACATGGAGACCCAGACCAGGACACCTGGAAGACCGTGAAGCGCCTGGCTCTAGGTCTCTATAGTCACTCTCTGTTTGCTGTTCACATCCTGCACTCTGAGGGTCCCCTGCAGTCAGACGGCCATGTCAGTGTTACCTTCTCATCTCTGCCCCATCTTGACAGTCATACCTGCCACACTAAGCTCCACCATGGAGATTTTCAACTCTTCTGGGAGAGGTTCTAATGTCCACTCTACACACCTGCCCACCCTCACCCCCCTACACAAGCCGTGACTGCAGAGTTTTGGCAAAAATCCTTTCCCCCTCTATTTAGATTAGCACTTAAGACTTGTTTTTCTTGTAAAAGCCCAAAGCCCAACACAGAAACACGGGACATAATCTCCAGGGGGAAATCTGGGCTCACTGCCCAGTAACTTAGGGGTTGGACTTACAGGTCACAGGCAGCAAAGCCTTATCCAGCTTGATTTGTTAGATGCAGTCCCTCGCCTGATAAATAGTGGTTTTTTAAAACATGTTTGAAAGATAAGAAAGAAAACTATTATCTTGAAGGTGAACAGAGTTATGAAAAGTAATCAGGAGCCGTTCCCAAGCATATGAGGCCTGACGTAATTAATCAACAGCCGTTCAGAACACAACATTTGCTCTAAATTAGTGGCTGATGGGAAATGAACAGAGACAACGGAGACACCCTAGAACCATTAACCATGGTAACCCCGTGTACCATCCTCCAGCCCCAAACCAGGATGAGGATTGTATATCTCCATGTTCCTCTCTTCGTTCCTGCTGCAGTACGAAGCGTGTGATTTGGTTTGGGATTTGCATCATAAAATGAATATTTAAAAAAGCAACAGCCCTAACAGCCACCCGGGGAACTGAGTGCTTCAGCCTCCCCATGAGCAGTGGAAATAATTAGCATCATATTTTACATGTCTCCGGAGCCTTTCATCTTAAAGATCTCAAAGGCTCTAGAAGACATTTAATTTCTAAAGTTTGCAGTGCCCTGGAGGAACTGGTAAAAACACCAGAAGGGCCTTGCATTAGTAAAGCCCCTGGATGTCAGACTAGTTCACGTGGCGGCCCAGAGGTCAGGTTCTGGAGGTGACCCTGAGCTCCATCCAGCATCCTCTCTCTGCAGAGGAGGTAGAGGACCTGTTGTCTAACAGGATTTAAGCAGGCTATAACCTAACCAGGGAAAGTCAGCAATCCCAGGACTACCCGGATATGCCATTTCCCTGACTCAGCAGGTCCTTGGCTATCAAAATGATCCAGGCATAAAGCAGCAAGGACTCTATGAACCTTAGCTTCCCCTCTCCTTGTTCTCCTCCAGCCAAACTCAAGGTCAGCAGCCAACTGCCCTTGACTACCCGCTGAGAACTCACTTGGGGCTGGGTTTNGTTTCACTGAACCAGCATAGGCTGGTTGACCTTGGCTGGCCCCCAAGAGGCACAGCCTGCACTTTTTTATTGCTGCCACTACGGTCAATCCTAGCATCCCATCAGCCTCAGCCGGTCCCCTTTATCAGTCACCTCCTCAGTCCACCCACCTAAGCCTGCCAGACCTTCATTTACTTTGAGCCCCCAGTGACTCCACCCTTAGCCTCTGCCTTCACCAAATTAGAAAAACAAAACAAAACAAAAAATGAGGCTTTTGACATGGGACCTTTCCTCAGACTCTCTTGGCCTCTCCCTTCCCATTTATAAACTTCATTCTCCCATTTCTGAGTGAGTGAGGTCCCTCCTCTGGCCAGGGAGTCTCCCCATTCACACTCTCAGTCTCTCCACCGGCCCTCTTGCATTCGGTCTGATTCCTATAGCCTCTTCACTTAATACCTCCACTATCAGACCCTGGCAGGGTCTCCAGGCCCTATTGTCACCAATCCCCCCTCATCACACCTTTGTGTCCCCTCTTAGCCCACTCCTGGGACCAACATCTCAGTGCTAACTCGAAAGGCCACCCTCACTGCAAAATTCTCCCGTGGATTCTCCTGGGCAAGATACTATGTTCTTAAGATTTTACCCCTTCCCTGATCCCAACCTCCATGATCATTTATTTATATATTTATTTATGTATTTATGAGTTATTTATTGGCACTCCTACCTTGAGCTGAGAAGGGAGCCAAGGAAGATCTGCCCATTTTCCCCTCCCTTCTCCCTGTACCACAAAGTAGCCATTTCTTCCAATAAGAGCCTCCCCGCAGGCCTATGCCCACTGCATCAGCAGCTCCACGCCTCCCTTCAGACCTAGCTACCACCACCCACAGAATGCCTCCCACTCCTTTTAGCCGCTTAGCTCCATTGAATGCTCCAGCCCCCGGATGACACGCTGCTTGGTAAACATACTGTCTGCACTGACATCTTGAATTCAACATATCTGAAGCTCAGTAGACCATCTTCCCTGCACGACCCCTTATCTTTCCACCAGAACACCAATGACTCAACATAATCTGGGACCCTAAGGTGACCACTGACTCTTCCGTGCATTCCGTCATTACGCTTTCCAACTAGTCCCGACCTCACCTCTACTTGTCCCTTGGACCCCTTAAGAGTGCTCTCCTCTCCCAGACATCCCCGAGCATGCGCAATGGTCAGTCCCTGCAGTCCTTTGCAAACCTTGATAAGATCCCCTGGCCCACAAAAATGTGCCCGTCTTTATCCTGACATTACAGAGCACCCAATCAGGTCCCTTCATGCCCTGCATTAGCCAATCCAGAAGAGTAGTCATTATTGGAAAAGGTGCCATGCTTCCTGGCTCTGTGCCTTTGACCTTGCAGTCCTCGTCTTCTGGATCACTCTTGAGTTCCTCCCAAGGCCCATGCAGAGACCACATCCTCCATGAAGCCCTTCCTGACCCACCGAGGCTGGGCTCTCTCCCTCCACAGAACCACCACAGCACTTTATTCGTCCCTTTCTCATGGCACTTACCATGCTCTGCCTTGTATTATAGCTGCTTGTGCACTTGTCCGAGGCCTGTTCTTAGACTGGAAGCTTGCCAGGGGCGGGCTCTGTTTTGTTCATCTGTATCCATCACAGCGCTAGGCGTGGTGCATAGCACACAATGGTTGCTCAATAAATGTTTGTTGGATTAAGTCCTGGATGTCTAGAGAGGCCTTTGTAGAGAACAAAGCCATTTTTGCGCATGTCATATCACAAGAACCTTCCAAAAAGTCACATGGCTTGAACATAAGCAGAATAAGTTGGTCATTAAACTGAGGCAGAGGCCTACATGGAATTTTCACAACAGTTCTGTCCTCACTGTAGAGCTTTTTCTAGAAGTCCATATGGTTGGAGCACTCATTGTAAAACTAAAAATTGACTTTAGCTGGATGTGGCCTTGGTCTTCCCTGGGCAAAGCTTAGTATGAACACCAGCACACATGCCCATCATCACGGGCAGATTTTCACTCATTCTGGGGAGGACAAATACCATTTGGGTTTTCTCAGACCCCAGGGGCGTTGAGCTGTGGGACCTCATTCATCATTCCCACGACCGTTGTTGCAGATGGGAAACCATCCATCCAGATGGCAGAGAAACCAATGGCTCCAAGAGGCCGCTGTTTGATAAATCTCTTCATGCCTAATTAAGGCTTCCCTTCCAGAAAGGAACAGAGACGTTTATTGATGCCAGTCTGACGGGACTCCAGACATGAATGCTGCCTCATAAATGCCCTTAACCAACAGCCCAACCCCCACCCCATCATCTCTCACCAGTGCTCTGGACGCCATCTTGGCCATCTCCATCCCCAGACTTTCACCTCCCTTCTGCTACTCTTCTCCAATGTTGGGGGGCCTGGTAGAGGGGAGTCATACAGGTCTGTTTCCTGAATGAGGAAGCAGCCACACCCCTGAGGTAATAGCTAATGTCTCTGTCTCTGTAGTAACCTGGCTCTGAGTGTCAGCTTTTATTATTGGCTACCTAAACCCTAACCCAGGTGTTGAGAGAAGGAGAAAAAGGGGAGGCCAAGCACTTAATACCATCCCTCAGGGAGGGAAAAAAAAGTGGTTCCTGTTCTGGTGGTGGGCTGCTCACAACAATGGGAGGTTTCCATGTTTACCATCTAGAATCAGTGTTAGTCACCTTTGGGCATTATAAGAACAGTTGCATTTTCATTCTCAGTGGTCCAGGNAATCTTCATGCTTGGGGCATGTACAGCCTCTAGGCATGGTTTGTCTGGTTATTCTAGATACCTTTAGCCAAAGCCCAGAAGAGTCACCCAACCAGACACGTAAGGACCTTTGTGGCCGGTCTCATCCTGTCTTCCTGAGCCATTACACCTTCCCATGCAAGAAACCTAGCAGGGAAATGGGCCTCCAAGAACTGTCAAGAAAGATCCAAAGGCTTCAAATAATAAAAAGGCTTCTATGGAGCTGGTGCAGAACCAGGTAGGAGCAGTCAATTATCAGGGAATTGTTAGAAAACAAAGACCCAATGAGTAGGAAGATTATTCTTGGTGTGTAAACCACACAGAGGCAAGCAGGTTCTCAGACAACAGACAGCAATGATGAGTCAAGTCAAGGCTGGTGCAAGAAAACACCCTTCAATGCGGCTCCCTTTGCTTAGGTGAGGTTGTAACAGTGAAGCCGCTAAACAGCCGGTGCAGGATTCACTTTTCATCAGAATTGGGCCACTGTGACTTAGAGATGACACCTAATGATTCCTTTGTGGCATTGTTGTGAAAATACAAATTAAGGATGCACTAGATAGAGAAATGGCCTGAGGAAGAGTCGGAAATTGGAGCAAAGCTCTGACTGATGTTCACGCTTCTACCAACACTCAATCACGCCCCTGACCTGGTCAGACCTACTAGGCTCTCCTCCACCCCGGGAAGAAAATCTCAAACCCTGTACCACAACTCTTGAGCTCTCCTACCTCTGACTCATCATTCCGGACACCTAGCCTTTTTTTTGGTTTCCTGTAGCTTTTCTGAGTTATTCTGGTCTCGAGGCTTTGGTGTCTGCTGTTCTCTTTATTTAGAGAGCTGATTCCTCCCCACCTTTGGCCTCCTCATCACCATCACCTTTCAGGACTGAAATTGGATATCACATGCTGGAGAGTCCCGGTCTTTCTCTTTATATTGAATTATAAATTCAATTGTCCTAGTAGGTGACTTCAAAAACTACAGCAATTGCTCCCATATCCCTGTGAGACCCATGCCAGTTCCTCCAGTAGACACCTGAAATCACAGATAGTAACAAACCCTATCTGTACTGGTTTCTCTATACATGCCAATTTATGACAAACATTAATTTATAAATTATGCATAATAAATAAACAACCGCTAAACATAAAATAGGACAAGTATATGTCAATTGTTCCCTTGTTTATTGTCTGCTATTCTTCTCAAATGTTCGATGTGTGTGGAGAGGGGTCACATAGGTCTGTTTCCTGAATGTGGAAGTAGCCACTCCCTGAGGTGTAGCTCAGGTCTCTGTCTCCAATCTAACCATTCCCTGACTCTCAAGAGCCACAGGCAAACATTGACTTTCTCACAGATGATGTTTTCCCCCTCAGGCCCCAAACTGGGGTTTGATATCTCTAAGAAGTTTCCATAGAGCACTCGGGTACACCCTCACTCTCACCAGGAACCATTACCCAGAGCCATCTCCTGAACTATTGTGAATTCTTCTATGGCATCCTCTTGGATCCTGGCTTGAGGTCTTTCCATTCTTTCTGGTTACTGGGGTTTTCCTTCCTTGGTTTATGTGGCCATTTTTTGCTGCTGCTGTTTGGATTTTTTAAATGTGTATGGGTGTTTTGTCTACATGTATGTCTGTGCAGCATTGTATGTGCCTGGTGCCTGTGGAGGCCAGAAGAGGGTAGAGATACAATCAGTTATGAGTTACAATTTGGGTACTATGAATTAAGCCATGTCCTCTGGAAGAGCAGTCAGTTCTCTGAACCACTGAGCCATCCCTCCAGCCCCTGCTACTTGGATTAATGTGTGCTTACAGAGGGAATAAAGGACTGACATATTGTCTGACTTTCTGTGAAGACAGAGGTCTTGACTGGCATGTTCACTGAGGTATCTCTAGCCACTAGAACTATGCTTGGCCCATAGTGAGAGCTTCACAGACTCCCACTGCATGAACAAAATTACATGAAAGCAGAATATGGAATATGGATGTGAGTACCTTGAAAAAAAGATATGGACCCAACTGATATGGACCCCCTGGAATTGGAGAAAGGAAGCTTACTGTCTTAGGGTGTCAATGGCTGTGAAGAGACACCATGACCATTGCAACTCTTACAAAGGAAAACATTTTACTACGGGGACTGGCTTACAGTTCAGAGGTTTAGTCCATTAATGGTGGTATGCAGGCAGAAATGGGGCTGGAAAAGAAGCTGAAAATTCTACATCTTGATCTGAAGGCAAAAGAAACAGTCTATGTGCTATTCTGAGCATAGGTTTAGGAAGGAGACCTGAAAGCCCACCGCCACAGTGACATACTTCCTCCAACAAGGCCACACCCACTCTAACAAAGTCGCACCTCCTAATAGTGCCACTCCCTTTCAAATAGAGGCCATGTCCTTTCAAACCACCACACCTACCTTTAGAAAAAACTGCCAGAACTTCCTCAAGAGGAGAAAAAATTAGTCCAATTTTCTCACAAAATACCTGAGATAACTTATAATGGGCAAAAGTTGGGCTGGGACAGTAAATAAATTGCTTTCATTGCAAACACAAGGATAAAGAGATTGATTGCCAGAACCAATGACTAAGAAAAAAAAAGGTATGTGGTATGCACTTGTAATGCCTTTACTGGAAATACAGCTTTAGGTGAGCCCTGGAAGCTCCCTAGCCCATCATCCTAGCCTACACAGCCAGTTTGTCTCANNAAAAAAAAAAAAAACAGTGCACAATGTCTATAGAATGACACCCAAGGTTGTCTTCTGGCCCCTTGTATTAGTACACATATGCATTTCACCCTCACACACATGTACACACACACAAATGTGAGCTTATACACATGCACCAAACCAAAAAGAAACCCACAAGTTTATCTGGGCTCACAATTTCCAGTTTCATAGAAACTTGACCAAGAACATTGTGGCACATGGCAGAGGAAAATTTCTTATTTATGGTAAATGGTAGAAGATGAAGGGCTAACATTCCACATTCATTAAAAGCACACCCCCAGCGACCTAACTTCCTCCTGCCAAGCCCCAACTCCTGAACATCTTATCACCTCCCCAAAGTACCATAGACTGATAACCAAGTCTTTAATGCCTGGGCCTTTGGGGACATTTAAGACTCAAATCATAGAACCTCCTGCAATGTTCAACCTCATCAACAGCTCTGTGTGCTGTAATTGGATTGGATTACCAAGGTCCTCTGAGATGAAAAATATGTCCAAGATTCCAAAGTTCTTGAGTATGAGCACATAGCCTAAGAACCACATCAACACCATTCATACCATCTGCCAATGCTGTTCACACCATCTGTCAACACCATTCACACCATCTGCCAACGCTGTTCACACCATCTGCCAACACCGTTCATAACAGCCTACCCAAAGCCATTAAAGGCCACCTAATTGCATCGCCTCTCATACATTTGATCATTACATGAACCCATACCAGAAGGGGAGGAAGATGGGACTCTACCACTCAGACCCCGTCCCCAAGATTCTGTTCTGATTTGGTTCTTCCTGCTAGTGTGATGTGTATAGATTCAGAACCCACATGCACAGCAGTGTGTGTTAAAATGTTTTCTAGGCAGGATCCTTGCTTCAGCACTACAGTCATGGTCTATTCTCATATCCGGGGCCCTACAGGGATGTCAAACATTTCATTTATCCCTCAGGCCCTATAAGGAAGTTAGGAGACAGAAGGGATTTTGGCAGTGTTTGAACTGTGGAAGAGGACACCAGAGAATCCCTCCACAGTGTTTCTGTGATAGAAATGCCTGGAGAAGGAAGTGGCTTTCCTCTTTCTTGTTTTGCATGGACACATCTTTGACCCATAGCGGATGTTCTGTGTAGTTCATGTGTGCACAGATTAAAAATTCAATTAGGAGAGCGCTGAGAGGCACAAGAAAGAGAAGCGTCTTCTGACAGTGTGTCAGGACAGATAACTGGGGAATGGCTGCCTCAAATAGTGTCTGAGGCANTGACAGTGTGTCAGGACAGATAACTGGTGAATGGCTGCCTCAAATAGTGTCTGAGGCACACAGGGGAGTGCTGGAGGGGGACTGGAAACTGATGGAGTGGCCAGGATCGGGAGTAGGTGACCATTATTGTGTACTTACTAGATGATAGGTCCCATAAACTAACTCCAGTTTCTCAGCACTACCTCTTTTATATAGCTTGTTTTTCCAATTCCATTGACAAGGAAACTGAGACAAAGGAGTTGGTTAACTGTCCCAAGGCCAAAACCCTAGGAAGAGCTTGAGCGATAAGTTTAAACCCAAGTTCTCACGATCCCAGAGTGGTGCAGGAAGTCCCTAAACTTCCTCAGGTCCCCAGGGCTGCATCAGCCTTGGCCATGACTTGATGTGGCTGTTTCCCCAAGTCCTCTTCCCACCCCAGGCTCAGTTTCCAGTCCCTCCTGCTCCTGGCAGCTGAGCCAGAAGCACCAAGTAGAGATGCTCATTAGCACAGTGTAGGTGATAGACACCATGACTGCGGCTGCTGCCTTTTGGACTTGGCCAGAAGCTAAACATTATCTTCCCATCTTCCTCCATGAACAATGGCCATTTGACTCAGGGTCTGGGAATAAGATGAGGCAGGCCTCAGGAATGGGTTTATCATTTGTAGATTTGGAGCTTGAATATAAATGGTCCCCATATAGGTTCATATATTTATATTTGAATACTTGGCCCCCAGTTGGTGGAACTATTTGGGAAGGATTAGGAGGTGTGTCCTTGTTAGAGGAAGTGAGTCAAAAAGCCCACACCATCCCCAGTTAGTGCTCCTCCCATTCTCTCTCTCTCTCTCTCTCTCTCTCTCTTTGCCTTTTGCTTGTGGATCAGACAGGTATAAGCTTTCAGCTCCCATTCCAGCACTATGCCTGCTTGCATTCGGCCATGCTATGCACCATGATAACCATAGCCACTAACCCTCTGAAACTGTGAGCCCTCAAATTAAATGCTTTTTTCTATTTATTAATAAATTGTTTTGGTCCTGGTGTTTTGTCACAACAATAGATATGGGCTAATGAGAAAATGGTAGAAACTTTAGGAGATGGGACCTACTTAGAGGAAGTAGGGCATCAGAATTGCCCTTGGATGGTGGATCTTATCCTCAGTTACTTCTCCTCTCTCCCTTTTAGCTTCCTGGCCCCTATGAAATGGTCCCTCCTCTAACATATTCTCCCAACATCACAAGGTTCTACCTCACAGTAAGCCACAGAGCAACTAAGCCGGCTATGGACTGAAACCTTGAGCTCATAAGCCAAAAATAAAGTTTTCTCCCCAAAATTGATTTATCTCCAGTATTTTATCACAGCAGTGGAGAGCTGACTGACACACCACTCAATTATGCCCTTACATAGCAGAGAGAAATTGGATTTTGTGTGCCATTCTATAAGGACACTAACATCATCAGAAAAGTTGTCCTCTGATGATAGAATTACCCTCTAAAGGCCTGACCTCTGTACAACTGTACTGGAATAGTTCAGCATATAAGTTTTAATAGGACAGAACTGTTCAGTCTAGAAATCTCTTTCACCATTCATTCAAGGAAATGGATGGCCACTGGATGGCATGCCATATAACACTGGGCCCTGGCTTTTGCAAGGCCCATAGTCCAGTAGCTGGAGTGGGTGAGGTTTCTATTATCTGGAAAGTGGATATATGGTATGGCAATGATAGGGACATTGTAGAGGGGAGAGAGACAGAGAGGGAAAACATGCAAAGAAAGAATCAGCTCCATGTCTCCTCGAAGGCAGCTTTCCTCTCCTCTCCTCTGCAGACACAATGGCCACAAAGGGAGAGAAGACTGTGGCAGCCTGGTCTTCATGGCCACCCCTATGATCAGGCACCTTTCCAGATATGGGGCTCCGGACTAACCACAAACACCAGTGAGCCATGCAGAGGAAGGAGGAGTCTCTATGTGTTCTAGAATATCTACATTTGTTCATTCAACTTTACAGACCTCATTGAAAGGCACAAGGCACTAAGGCTATCTCTGAGGAACATACACACATAGCTCCAGCCTCAGAAAGGCTTAAATATAAAGGGAGGAACAGTGGTACACAAAGGATAGCAGAATAAAATAGAAAGGAAATGTTGGTCCAAGCAAGTGGGAATATTTAGAGAAGGATTCATGGGAGAGGTGACAGATGGGCTAGGCCTGGAAGATGGAGTGGGACTTTGCTTGTTGGACCTCGACTCTCTAGCCGACTCCCTTTGGGAAGGCTTTAACCTCCTTAGCAGCAGCAATGGACAAGAAAATCAATCAAGCAGCCAGCTATCACACAGAAGCTAATTCCTACCAATTTTCAAAAGCCACCAAGGGAGTTAGCCCCGCTATCACCTATATATTCTCTCCTACAGATCTTGATGATATCCCAGCTGAGGTCACAGCACTGGATTCATATGACCCTTGGTCTTTAGAGAGTGATCTCAGTTATTCCAAAACGGAAAGACATCCAGGTGCCTATGTGGCATGCAGTAGATCGTTACTTTCCACACATTTTCTTCTGAGACTGTCTCTCCTGCTCTTGTCTGATGCAGGAACCCACAGAAGTCTATTAACCAGTTTATTAAGGGGTGAAATGAAAAGACAACCTCACAAATACAGAACAAAGCAGACACTGCTGCTGAGCCAGCTGCCTTCATCCCGCCGTTCTGCCCAAGAGTGAAGAGCACCAACCACCACTTCCTCCAGCTAGGACCACACCAAGAGAGTGACTGTGTGCTCCTTCTCCAGTTCATCAGGTCATGTACCCAGAGAAAACCATGCCCATGGCAAGTCACCCCCAAATGTCATTGGCTGACCGATCACATTCCCATGACACTTGTCCTCCTTCTAATGGCCCTTTCCTCAAGGTACAACCAGAGGAATTTTAATGCTGTATATCAGCTTCCTTTGGTTTCCTCCCAGCCCTTCTCCTTGTAGCATCAGTCTCCAGGCCTATCTTCAAGGACATGCTTCAGTTTCCCAGGACTGCAGGCAACTGCCTAGTCTATTGATGTATGCACACATCGTTGTTCTTGGTCTTTCTCCTGGAAGATGGAAGTTATTTGGTCTCTTCACAGGAGTCAACAGTCCAGAAGGGGAAATCTGGTGGGGGAAAGGAGCAGGTATTCCATAAATTTCTAAGAAGGACCCCTCACATTCTCTAACAATAGTAATGGGTGCAGGATGGGTGGGACCTGCTCAGGGGGACTTTGGCTGCATTCTCCACAATCAGTATACACCCGGGCTCTTGGACTCTCTCACCCGTGGCTATGCTCTGTGACTCCCTCCAGTCTCCTCCCTTTTTGCTAGTCCTTATTGATCAGGACTTGCTTTCCGAGTTTATCCAAGATGTTTTTTATCTTAACCACATAACAGATAAAATTATGACCACACATAAAGACAATAATATACCTTCACAAATCCCTTAAATCATTACTAAGCAGAGGCATGTTTGTTACTTATCCTACTATGCATGATTCCTCCAAAACACCAGATTATCTCATCAACTCTACCAAGCAGTAGAGAGTTGGAGTTAAAGATGGAAGCCTGCAGTCTGGCATGGGAATCCAAGGCCATGAATAAAAGCTACACAAAAAGTGCAGCCCAGACCAGCGCCAAGTTCCTCTGTCTCTGGTAGTCTTTCAGTCTCTCTGAGCTCTGAGCCCACTCTTTCCCAGTTCCTTAGCTACCACTCACTAGAGCTAGTCTTCAGGGTACTGGGTAACTAAGTCTGACTACCCTTCTAAACACTGTGTCAAAGACTCAAATCTAAACCCAAGCACAGAGCATTCTGTTTTTCCCCTTTGAAAGACACAAAAATGATGGTCCATTTATATCAGAGCCCAAAGAAAGTCTATAGAAGCCTACTTCAGACTACAACCTCAACCAACTGGCCAAGAGTCCCACATATGCCCCCCAAGTCTTCCTTCACTCTGCGCTATTCACCTACCAAGATAATACCTAAGCTACAGTGTGTTTCCAGATGCTGGGTCCTTTATAACTCCCATGTGTTGTAACTAGATACTATGTAAACTCACAAAACATTAAGAGATGCCATGCCTCTTCTAGAAGCCATGGTCTGAGGGTCCATGGCAGAACAGTCTCCAGTCTTGAGGGTATGCTTGATGGATCAAGTTTTGTTCTGGACACTCAATGGTTCAGCTCTACCAAGCTTCCTTGAACTACTCATAATCAATACAAAAATACACATACAAAAACAGCCCCAAGCTAACAGATGTATTGACCACATTTGCCAAAGAAAAAAACATATAGGGTGAGTTACAATGTCTTTTTCTTTTCCCAAGTGATAGTTGGGCAAAAGTATCCCAGGTTCCACTAAAAATAGCTCAGAGTGATGATATTTGCTTATAAGAGTCCAAGTATAGTGATCCAATAGGGAGACTTCCAATGCTGTGGGAATAAGCCTTCTGTCTAAAGACAGAGAAAGAAAGGAGCAGCAATCATCCATTCACCTCTGCTCCACCCCCTCCCAGGAACCACATTAAAATGGTTTTTCAATGACACAAATCCAATGGCGCATAAGGAATGGGAGAGGAAACAGGAAGAGGCATTTGGAAGCTAAGAAGCACGTAGAGGAGTGAGCACTGACTTGTCTACACTGAAGTTGGCAGCAGGGATGATGCTACCAGGTGCTCATGAATGTGGGAACGCAGAGGAGGCTGAGGATGAGAATGCCAGTTTAAGAACTTTAAAGGAACAACTCGATCGTCAGGCCGCCTCCCCTCTGGGAAACTGGAGGATGTCTTCTCCTAAACAGAACTCTGGGGAGCGTAGAAATAAAGAACTCTAGACCCCAGGGGCAGGGTCAGCCCCAATAACAAGGTGCACAGGGCCTACATATTTACTGCATATGAAATTGCTCCCATCACCCTTGGCTTTGGCCTCCTTCCTCATCTCAGCTTCCAGAGTTTTGACGGTCAGGACTCTGTCTCTAGCGAAAAGATTAGAAGAGACTCCTTTTGAGACCCTGACCAGCTCAAAAGAAAAAAACACAGGAAGGTACCAGCATTAGGACCAGACAGTCTTAGTGCTCTGTGGCTGTGAAGAGACA
>LOEQ01000508.1:68434-82685 GCA_001685075.1 Bramus lutescens
AAAGAAAGAAAGAAAGAAAGAAAGAAAGAAAGAAAGAAAGAAAGAAAGAAAGAAAGAAGGCAGGCATTTAACTGGGGCTTACTTACAGTTTCAGAAGTTTAATTTGTTATCCTCATGGTGGGGAGCATGGCTGAACACAGGCAGGTGTGACAGCTGAGGGTTCTGTATCCAGATCCACAAGCAGAAGGAAGAGAGAGACACAGGGACTGGCATGGGCTTTGAAAACCTCAAAGCCCACCCCTGGTGACACACTTCCTCCAACAAGGCCACACCCACTCCAACAAGGCTACATCTCCTAATCCTTTCAAACAGTAACACTCCCTAAGTGTACAAATCTATGAGCCTATGGTAGGGTATTCTTATTCAAACCACCAAAGACACAAAGTCCATGGTCCAAAGCTTGAGGCAAAGACGTCCTGTGTTGACAAGCCTTCCTTCTCTCCTCCCACCCCTTCCAACACATGCGCCATGACCAGCTGTAGGCAGAAGAAGTGTCACCCCAGACTAAAGCATGTAAGAACCACTGACTGTCTGGAACCCTGTTCCACAACCCAGGGGTCCAAAGAGACTGTATGACACAAATAAAACAACCTCAAAGATGGAAGCTCCATGGACCCAAGCTCCTGGGTGTGGGGCAGAGTTTAGGAGCTCAGTATGGTATATGGGAAATTCTGCTGCATGAAAGACAAGGTCAAAACTCAAGCCTGCTCTCTCTCAAAAATATACCCTGTGCGCTGGTTAGCTTTTGTCAACACAAACTAGGGCATTTTCTCGATTCATGATTGATGCGGAAGGTAGCCCACTATGGTGTCACCACTGGGAAAGTGGTCCTGGGTTGAATGAGAAAGTAGGCTGAGCAAGTCATGGAAAGCAAGACAGTAAGCAACCTTCCTCCATCATCAGTTCCTGCTTCCAGGTCCCTGCCTGAAGTCCTTGCCTTGGCTTCTCTCATTGAGGGACTGTGATTGTGATGTGTCAGCCAAATAAATTATTTTCTTCCACAAGTGGCTTTTACTCATGGTCATTACCATGGAAAAGTAAACTAGGAACACACACACATATCCATACACACATGTCCGCATCTATACACATGCACACATACATCCAGACACATAGACACATACTTGTGCATACATAAAAACACATGTGCACATGCATGCAAGAGCACACACACACATACACACACAGTTTTCGATAACCATTTTTGTGCCTAGTGTAAAATATAAACATTTGAAGACCTGGCATTGTAAGGGTCCTTTCCTACACACAGAGGGGACTAGTAGAAGATGGCAGTTTGTGGAGAGAGTGACTCAGCCAGGGAAGTCAAACCACTGAAGTAGTAGATTTTTCATAGGTATTTCACTCTGAAAACCAGACCACAAGGGCTAGATGAGAGAGAACTGTTCAGAGAACCATGAGAACAAATGCTCTTAGAATTAAAAACACTATTGCAAAATGTAAAAATTCAATAAAATCATTGAACAGGCATCGAGAATTTCTCCCAGAAAATGAAGCAAAAAGATCAAAATGGGGGAGGAAAGGACACGAAATAAGAAAATTAGAGCATTGCTACAAATGGCTAACCTTCCAAATAATTCTCTCCATTGTCTTTGGAGAAAACTGAAGGCAAATGAAAACATAAAAGTTATGAAATACATAACTCAATATAATTTTTCAAATAGAAGAAAGTTTTATACTTTAAAAAAGGCTCAGCCAAGGAGCTAACACACACTTCTCTTGTGCGAACTTTTTCTGGAAGGGTCAGGCAAATGTTTATTCACTCCAACAAAGCATTTATGACAGACCAGACAGAGTCACCAAGTCTAGCTCCACACACCAAAATGAGGCTCACTCCCACAGCGTGGGTGAAGGGTCACTTACAAGAGTATGGATGTCCCCAAAGCAGCAGCAGCATTGGAAGGCTTCACCCCAGCATACACAGATACACAAATGGAGCATCCCCTTCAGTTGGCCTTCTGCATCCAATCTACTCTAGCACTAGATCACACACTGATTGGGTGGAACCAGGACTGGAGGCCTAAGAAGAGGCAGACATCTCAGGTGAGGGTCGAAGGGCCTCCACTCCCTTCTTCTATGGGTGACAGACCGATCTTGAGGGTGTTTACAAACAGTCAGGACTGACTGCTGAAGTGAAGTTGGCAATGGTTGTTGCTCCCAGGGGACAGCATTTCACCTATCTACTGTGTTTGTGTATTCCAGCTGTGATGCGAACCAACTCTCCACAAAAATCACTGAGAACCTAAATAAAACACTAGAAACACCCTGGTGCAAGCAGTGATGAGAGAGTAGCAAATGTCCTACCCCAAAGCCAAACGAAAGCACTCTGAGGAGGTAAAGTAAAGACAGAGGGAGGTGAATTTAAGTTGCCTTCTCCCTGAAGCTATTTGTCATGCTAAGTGAAATTGAGCTTCAGTTTCCACATGCAGACTAAGGTCAGGCCAACAGGCTAAGGCAGAGGCAGAAGGAAACCTATTCCTTCTTGCCTAGGGGCTGTAGAGAGAGACCCCAATGCTCAGGGAAGCAAAACAGACAAAAATCTAAAAGCCCTCGTTGAGTTGAGTGGAGTGACCACAGCTGGCTTTACAAGATGGTTAGCCCAGATGTGCACCACCTGGACAGTGTCCAAAATAAACATCCAGCCACAATGAAGTTGAAAGGGATCCCAGGCTGGCAGTGTCTCCCACACCCCATCCCCTAGCAACAGTCTAAGTAAATATTCTCCAAAGCAAGGCACTTTTATTCTTGTCTGGAAAAGATTAAATAAAAGATTCTCCACAAATAAGTTTTCCAGAAAACGAACAGTCAAGTATAACCAAGCAGAGCTCACTCTGTCAGTGTGTGCACTGAGATGGGACAAGGCAGGGTGAAGCACCTTGGCCTTTGCACTGAGCAATGAAACACAGTTACATGCAGAGCCCTCCAGGGTACCTCATCAAGAGGAAGGGAGACTGGTGTCCCCATGGTGAACTAGCACAAGAATGTTCAGATTTAGCAGTTCTGATCCTAATAGCCCCAAGCTGTAAACAATCTATGTCTTAATCAATAGGGGAGCGGGCAGGCAAATTATTAACTAGTGTTGCCATAGAAGGCCATTCTGCAATTAAAAAAGAAAGTGTCCCCAAAGGTGAATCTATTTAGAGGTGTCCTTTCCTATCCTGACTGCTTTCAAGTCTTCCTGTGACCTAGGGTTGTCGCTTAGTGGAAAAGCATTGCCAGACATGGGAGAGGCTCTGGGTTCTAACCCTAAAACTGCAAACAAACCAGCCTACTGGGAAGGAAGTGGAGAGAGAAGGGACACTCGGCATCCCTCTGTCCCATGTCCCTCTCTCTCTGCTCTCCATAGCCTCCCCCAAGCCCAGCTGAGGCAGATAGCTGCTCTGGCTGATGTCTCCAGTGTT
Organism: Bramus lutescens; assembly: GCA_001685075.1. Lineage (NCBI taxonomy): Eukaryota > Metazoa > Chordata > Mammalia > Rodentia > Cricetidae > Bramus > Bramus lutescens. The sequence continues at coordinate 71,854 of LOEQ01000508.1, forward strand.
AGCCCCTGAGGACCCAGCGCTCACCCTCCAGACACTCTCAACAAGGGGCTCATTACTTTTCCAACTGTACATCTTGCCCAAACTTCCCTCTAAGACATCTCCAGGTCAGTTCTCTTCTTTGGGTCTATTGGAATCATGGGAAACTCACAGAATTGCCTTCCAGCACCGCCAGTTCTCTGAGAACCCATGCCTAACTCAGATACGGCTCAGACCCCAGGGAGCTTGCTGTGCCTCCAACTCCAGGAGATTTCTCCTTCTGCTTCCTGTTCGCTGCTGTGCGGATGGGGCTGAGGGCGGGTCACACCACACACAAACCTGCCCACCAACATACCCTTTGTTTCTTGAATTTCTAAATTCTATTTTTTTATATACCCAAGAGATAGTGGGCTAAGGGTCAGGACCCTGGTGTCAGGTCAATCTGAGGAAGTTCTTCATAGAAGTTGGGTTTCAAAGCTTGGAATGTGAGGGCTCATAGCCATTCTTTTGTCCTTGCTTTTTGACAACTCAGCTAGAAGAGATTCAGAGCATCCCCTTGCAACCTCCAATCATAGAAAGCTACATGGGTAGCTGCTTGTAAACTCATTTAACAAGGCTCAGGCAATCTCGGAGGTCTAGATTTCCTGGAACTCAGTCTCCAGGGTCCCAGAGCATAAGACATTTAGTAACTCCAGTCACAACTGGAGCATATTGAGACATAAATACCTAGAAGATGTGGGCCTCATCTTCGCAGGCCAAAACAAGGTGAAATTCTGCTATCTATCCCCTTACCTCTAGTTTACAATCACATCAAAATTAAAACTCCAGGCTTGAAGGACCTGTGTTTCTGTGACATCCAGGGGTCTGGGCTTCTGCTAACTGTTCCCTAGCGAGGAAGTGAAACTGCCAAAGGCAGGTGGATACGAAGTGTGGACAGAGGCTTTTGTGGTGTGCCCACATGCCAGGAAGCTGAGATCCGCTTCCCGAGTTAGTAACCGCACACAGGTTCATGCGAACAAACTGAATTACAGTTCCCAAATGCTGTTGCCGGGAGGGACATCTCAATTTGAATACATGGTGAGCGCCATCTACTATCCGATCAGCCTCAAATTCATGTCACCACCCTGAGCACTGAACCTCCCCACAGCTGTGTTCTACAACCTAAGATGGGATGAGAGATGGGATCTGTAGCCATCACCAGATCATCCTAAACCCTTTACAAGTAAAGAAATGTCACACTGGCATTTGTTCAAGGTCAAAGAGCTCTTTAATAATGGAGGAAAGGCCAGACGCTCAGTTCAGCGCTTTTGGCCTCCTCACTCTGGATACATGGGAAAAGGAGCTCTTACTTCTTAATAACCTTTGACCCACCTTTCCCTAGAAGACGCTCCTAAACCTGAAGCCTTTATTCTAGTTGTCAATGAAGCCCAGATTCTATTTGACTCCTCTCTCCCAGACAACAGACCCTTTATCCCACCCTAAACCTCTTCCAGGAAGCCTTAGGTTATATCCAAAAGCTTTCACATGGTTCAGACCCCTAATTCACTATTTCTAGAGTCTCCTGATATTTACAAAAAGTTATGTGTTGTGTGTTCAAGCAAAAAGGCCTAACCTATTCCTGGAAACGTGAAAATGGAATCTTTCCAAGTGCCACCTCATGGAAGCACCAGATGTACGATGTCTTTGAATGTAAAAGGGCAAGAGAAAACAAAACCCAGCCCTTGCAGCATTCGGCATATTTCTGGCTCCTTTGGGGATGAATGTGCCTACTTCTGTGCAGAATGGAGAGAGCTTGTGGGTTAGAGGTGACCGTGAGCGTGAACGGGAAGAAACGGGGCTTTCTATCCCTGGATCGCCTATTGCCATTCCATATGGAGGCTGAGCCAAAACATATGGTGCTCCATCTGCAAGACGGAGCTGGCTGGGTCTCGTGAATGGCTTTTAATGCAAGGAGACTCAGCCCGATTTGGTCTGCCTCCAAAGAAGAAGAAAAGCCAGCGATTCAAATATTGTGTAAAACCATTGAAATTAATGGCACAAAACAAGACTCATCTGTATTCTGCCTAATTTAAAAGATGTCTGTGTGGTGCAAAGCAATGAATTAGTTATGGGGGTGTTTGGACTGAGCATTCGGGTAGGCTCCTTGAGAGAACAAAACGCCTTTTCTCCACCTCTCTCAAGTCACTCTCTGTTATTTGGAACCATTCTCCCAGGCAATCCACTAAGCATTCTGGCTTCTCTAATGGGCCAGGCAGTTCACAACACTGGGCAGAGCTGGTCCGTCTTTCATGGCCCACAGCATCCATGGTGGGTGAGGAAACCCAAGAAAATGTTCCTTTCTTAAACTTACAGAATGGAGTCACCTTGTGAGTAAGAAACCAGTTCATGCCCTGGCAGAAAGCCATAAGGACCCCTTGTCACCCACAGACCTTACCCTTGCTGAATGCGGCGAGGAAGTGAGCTGAGAGTTCATCTTTGAGAGACAATACTGTGCTTCCATGAAGCACATTTCACTAAAATGTCACGTGCAGCTCCAACTTAACAGGCGGCTGGACTATGCTCTGAACATAACCACTAGGCTCAGCCATGAGTGGTGATGATCATGATGGCTGTGGTAATTTAATGCAGAGAGACCCCACTCTACACGTGAAGTGTCCGGTTCCAATTCTTGTGACGCCCTTAGGAGCTAAGCACTGTGCACTCCACTTTATGGAAGAAGATGCTGAAATTCAGAGTTGTCCAAATTGCAGGGCTCAGTGGGACGTAAACTATGATGAGCCTGCTGCAAAGCCCATGCTGAGATGGACGGGAAGGGATGACTTGGTTTCCCTGATGCATGCCACCAACCAGAACTGCTTCATCTCTCCTCAGGACAGGCTGGGCTGGTGTGAGGCTTACTAGTGAGCCCAGATGGACTGGCAGAAAAACAACAGATGGGGCTCGACCCCAAGCCCAGTGTCATTAGTCCCAGCAGGAACAGGACTGAGAAGACGGTCTCTGTACTGTGGCCTTAATGGCTTGTGGTAGGACTCAGACCAATATACTAGTGTCCTAAAACCCCACATCAGGCCAGATTGCATAACACACCAACCTGCCAATCTTCCCTAAGGGGTGAAGGCTGTTGCTTCTTAGGGGCCATCATGGGTTGTTTAATAACATGGTGTTTTGTGTTTGTTTTTTTTTTTCAAGATAGGATTTCTTTGTGTTGCTTTGGAGCCTGTCCTGGAACTAGCTCTTGTAGACCAGGCTGGCCTCAAACTCAGAGAGATCTGCCTGCCTCTGCCTCCCAAGTGCTATGATTAAAGGCATGTGCTACCACTACCCAGCTTTTTCTGGTTTTGTTGTTGTTTGTTTGTTTTTACATGGTGTTTATACCTATCTCAACAACCTTCTTGCACAAACGAAACTGGCAAACAGAACTGAAAACAGACACTTAAGACTCTGAGGAAGTTAAGAGCTCCGACCATCATCACCAGAAATCCACTATTTTAGATCCATCTTCACCTTACATGTGGAAAGATTCTGGTAGATTCAATCACAGCCACCTAGTGCTTGGCTTCTTCTTAGACAGCAGAGCTGTTTTTGGAAAGCCGCCAGGCCTGCTATTAAACATTATCTTCCTAAGGGCCTGTATTAAATGAAATGTAGCATCCAGGAGTGGAGGGGAGCTTGGGTCTGCATCACTTCTAAGAGGCAGTGTCAGAGGAACCTCTAGTCAGGCATGGACTTTCTTCCATGGCAGACCCCATGGTATACAAAAGGCGGCTGGGCCTCACTTACCCACTGAATTTGCAGGAGGTTGTGAAAAACTTTTTTCATGCTGTTTTCTAGATAGGGCAGGAAAGGAGAAGGGCATTAAAGGGTGAGGAAAATAACAAACCAGAGGGGCTGGAGAAATGGCTCAGTCAGTAAAATGCTCATCACATAAGCATGCGAACCTCAGTTCAGATCTACAGATACCCAATTTAAAGATCATCTAAAGCTGGGCATGGTGATACAAGCCTGTAATTCTAACACTAGGGATGTGGAGGCAAGGTCATTCCTGGTATACACCAGTCAGACAGCCTCGTAACAGTAGATGACAGTTATGAAGTAGCAATGGAAAATACTATGGTTGGGGCATCATCACAACATGAGGAACTGTATTACAGGGGCACAGCATCAGAAAGGTTGAGAACCACTGGTCTAGATGAATCAACAAGTCCCCCACTGAATGAGAAACCATATCTCAAAAACGTGAGTTGGAGAGCAATGAAGGTGGAGAGACACCTGACATTAACCTCTGTCCTGTATGGGATGTGAACTAAGCGTGCGCACACTCCGGAAACAAGGAACAAGCCACAAGAGCTAAGCGTGATGGTGTGGGCCTATTACCCAGTACACAGGAGGCTGAGGCAGGAGGATTCCAAGCTTGAAGCTATCCTGCGCTACACAGTGAGACCCTGGCTCAGAAATTCCAAAAGGAAAAACAATAAATTAACTGTGGATTCCATGAGAAAGTGGACCATGGACTTTCTTGGCTAGAAAATTCGTGTGTGTGTGTGTGTGTATGTATGTGTTGTTTTCTCATCCTTCATTTTGTCACTCAGTATGAAGCTTAGCACAATTCATTTCTGTTTCCCCTGTATCAGCCCACATGTATCACAGTTCTCCACTGAGGAGTAATTAGCCAGTGACTGACCCAACAAGTGCCAACGTAGGTGGGTGGCTTAGGCATGGATGTGAAAGTAAAGAAGCAATGTGAAATCAGAGACACAATGCCAGGCTGATCCCAGCTAGAGGGCCTGGCTACCCACACTCAGAGCCATCTCTTTCTTTTAAAAGAAAATTGGCTTCAGAAAGCCCATATCCATGGCAATTTACCCTATTCTGAGACGCTGATTGCAGTCTGCTTACTCCCTTCCAGGGATGAGGGGCCAAACAGTAGCCTCTGATGCATGTTTCTTCAGGTCACACTCTGCGCCCCTGCCCCATACACGTCTGTATCCTCCAAATCCCTAGATAAGACAAGCTGCTCCCCACTTTTCCAATGTTCAATTGACAACCCAGCCAGGGGCTCCACCTCCTGAAGGAAAGGACTTGATCATAACACGTGCAATACTGGTCACAAAGATTTCCTCTCTGCATCAGAAGCCAAGTTTATTTCAGTGTGAAGCCATCATTTCACTCTAAGAATGTAAAAGAAAGTCCAACTGAGTCAGTGCAGAATTCTTTCACATCCTCAGGGATGTGCTCCAGTCCTGAAGGCCACATAATGTATAGTAGTGGGGACACCATCTTGTCCTTGAAGCCAACTGTCATGCATGCGCACATACAAACTAAAATAAAACCAAGTCATTTCTAAAACGCTGCCTGCTTGGGATTCCTGCCCCTCCTGAAAATGCAATGGGATCCAGGCAGGCTCTGCTAGGTGCTGTGGGTGGAAGTCGTTCATAGCTGCCAGTTTGTGATGACCTCAGGCATGCAGGAGCCATAGCAGGAGTTAGCAAGGATTTAAACTGTTCCCAGCCTTTAAAAGCCTGGTGCCGCACTACTAGAGGCCCTAGGAGCCCAGGTAACAAACTGGCTTCCACTCAGTTTCAGGAAGGTGGGCCAAGCTTAGACCAGCTGTAGACAAGGAAGCTGTGGTCACGGTGGGGATAACCAGGGTCCCACCCTAGTTTGCAAAATGAAAGTTAAAATGGGTAGGCAGGAATGTACATATGCACCTGCATGGACATACACAACCACCACACTTGCACACACACACACCCCCACACACACAACCACATATAAGCATGCACACACATACACACACAAACATATGCACCCATTCAAGCACACACACATATACACCCACACACACATACAGTCACATACACACACGTACACACACATACACCCACATACATACACAATTCACACCCCACACAAGCACACACACACATACGCCCATGTACACATACACACACACCCCACGCAAGCACGTGCGCGCGTGCACACACACACGCGCACACACACACACTTCACAGCAGTGCTGCCCTTCCCTTAGGGTCTGAGTGTGTAGTCACCTGTGCCTTCTGAGAAACCCCCAATCCTTGCTTCTGGTACCTTCCTCTACCATAGCACAGTCCCTCCAAGGCTCTTGGGGTCCCTCTATCAACTTGGGGAGGTGGAGTATGGCCAACTGATAAGTTATTTTTCTGTATCAGTCTTGACCTCCAAGGTGTGAGTGTTTAAAATTCATACAGAAGAACCATCTCCCAAGACCCTGGCCATCTGGAAAGAAGTTCAGAGAGTGGGTTAGGGGGGGCAGTCTAGGTTCACAAGGCAGCTATGACTCAGGATCAAGCAATAGGATCCACACTGCTCAGAAGGTCTCACTGGTCTGTGCACATGAAGAGATGCCTTGTGACTGCCAATCTTCACTGTCAGCTTGACCAATTTAGAATCACCTAGAGGATGCATTTGCAACATGCCTGAGGTAGCATTTCCAGAGAGGTTTAATTGAAAAAGGGACGATCCATCGTGAATGAATGGCAGTCAGACCTCCTCTCCATTCAAAGCAGACTTGGGGTCTCAGCCACTGACAAGCCCAGAGATTTGTGGCAGCACCTGCCCACTCTACAAGTGACTTTATCTCTGACATCCAGTGTTCCCTTTCCCCAGACTGCCTGTTGTTGGGGGACTGAGAGCGCAGCCCCGTCTGCAGGCTCTGTGGGTATGGAATGTTTCTCACCTTCCCCTCTATTCTAACCAGGGGTGAACACAAAGCAACCTTATGGAAGTTCCCAGCAACCACTGGGTCCGCCCACTCCTATTCCAGGGCAAGGAGCAGTAGTTTGAAGGAGATTATCTGCTCGGATTTAATGAGAGTCACTGAGAAAACTGCATTCTGAGAAAACGGGGGAAACATCACAACAAAATGAAGACAGAGAAGAAAAGAAGACCCTTCCAATTAGCGTCTCTAGCACGGCCTCATTATGCACCTGATCCTGACGCTTGTTAGTGCCGTTGGATCTGGATCGGAACTGTAAAAGTGTCTTTTGAACGGCTGATTGACATTTGCCATAGCCACCCCCTTCCATCCTCTCACCCCTAAAATCTCAGTACTTTCCATGACAACGGCGATTAGGAAGAACAGAAACAAATGGGGTAACCAGTCAACTCTGGCAAAGGACAGACGGGCCCCAGAGTGGGACACGGGGAGGACAGGGCCGCTGAACATTATTGCTCCTTGTGAATGGCGCTCCTCTTTCCACACATAGTGTGATTTCCTTTTTAGGGAACATTTAATAAGATACGGAAGCCAGATTTGGTTGGGCTGAATGCGGATCGCCATGGCAACTTGCCTTTGGAGGTTATCCAAGTCAGGTAGTGACAGTGAAGCTGAGGCAAAGGTCACCCCTGCTGAGAAAGATGGCCATTGATAAGGTATTTTAACAAGACCCAGTGGAGCTGGCATTTGAAAGCTGCCTTCAGAGGATCAACTAGGTGCTGGGGTAGGAGACAACCAACATCAAGGAGAGAGCGGGTCCTGCAGGGGATTCCACCAGACCCTGGGCAGCCTAGAGCTATCAAGAACCTTGCCCTCCATCGAACAATCAGAAAATGAAGCTGACTTTAATTGCTCCATGGAAGGATAAACAAACTTTCTAAGCAAATCTGTGGGTGGGAAAATCATACACATGAATGGGAGAAATGCAACCCTGAAAAGTTATGAACAAGCCACACAGTTACAGACAGAGTTACCTTGGCCATTGTTACTTCAGAGATGCAATGGAGCCTCCATCCTGGTAGAAAGCTACCTTTACACCTTGGTGCTGAGAAAATCTTTCTTTGCATGATGTGAAAGCCAGAAACCTTCAAGGAAAACCCATAATATAACTATGTGTGACCAGTCCCTAGAAAAAGATAAAAACATAAGTAAATAAATTTTAAGCTACGAAAAATGGTCAACTTCCTCCATAAATAAGGAAATGTTCATTTAATTAGCAAATAATCAGATGTACCTTAAAATAACCATATTTTTGTTTATCATATAAGCAAAGGTCTAGAAGCCGGGTGGCGCTCAAAGTCAGAGGGGTGGGCCTATGAAGAAACAGAAACATTCGTGTATTCATGGCAGGATGGTAAACTGGTGCCATTATATTTGGGAACAATTTGCAAATATCTATCAATTTGGGGTTGTTGTTCTTTTTTTTTTAGACAGTCTCTCTCTGTGTAGCCTTCCTGGAACTTACCATGTAGATCAGGCTGGCTTCAAACTTCCCAATGATCCGCCTGTCTCTGCCTCCTGAGTGCTGGAACTACAGGCATATGCCACCACACCAAGCAATCATCTTCAAATGCGCTCTTTAGGCTGAAATCCCACTTCTGCATATCTACCACACACACACACACACACAAATCTATGGAAACAGATGGTCACTGCAGCATTGTTAGTAAAAGAGCAGAACGGTGTAAAGGTCCACCAACGGGAGAGCAACTGAATAAACAGTGTAACTAATGCTTACGAGAAGGATTAGCTATTACTAAGAGCAAGATATATGGGCGCGGACATAAACGATCTCCCTGGCACATTAAACACAAAAAGCAAATGTGCAATCATGAGCATTGTGTGTCCACTTAAGCCACCGTGTGTGTGTGTGTGTGTGCGCACATAGAAGTGTGAAGACCAAAGAACAGCTTGATGTCATCACTCAGGTTCCCGCACCCCTTTTGTGAGGTGAGAGTCTCTTCCCTGCCTAAAATTCAGCATGTAAGGTCAGCTGGCTGGATGACGAGCCCCAAGGAATCCACCTAGCTCAGCCTACCCAGTGCTGGCCTGACAAACATCCACCACCCCGCACACAACTTTTCACATGAGTTGTAAGGATTGGAATCCAGTCCGTGTGCCTGCAAGACAATGATTTACTGACAGAGCTCCCTCCCCATCTCCCACTTCCAACCCCCCATCCCCCACCCTTCACCACCTATGCTTTTCTACGATTAAAAAAGTGTACAATAGTTATACGGTCATTTTACAGTTTAAAGGGTTAGACGTTAAGGTGGACCGGGCTGGAAATTACACACAATTTGATCCATGCAGTAGACATTATTGGCATCCCTCTCTCTCCCAGCAGAACTTCCACTTTGTTCAGAAGCCTATCCCTCCCACTAGTACCCCATGTAACACGCAGTGATGCAGCTCTTACGGGAGGTCAACGTATCTCAATGTGGCAACTCATCAGAAGCACCTGTGGAGCCCCTGTTACGATTTCAATGTAAAGTGTACCCCCCAGATGTATGTGTTCAAACATGTGGTTCCCAGCTGGTAGCACTGTTTTGGGAAGGTGTAGGCAGCAGGGCTTAACTGGAATAAGTAGACCATCTGGGTTATAGATGACCCTGGCCCCTTACAGTCAACAGCAAGGTAACTGGCCACCTCATGCTACTGCTGCACCAGCTGAGAGCTACCCATGGTCGTGTATTTCCTACTTGCGAAGGTCTGTATCCCCTGACCCAAGAACAGGAATCAATCTTTCCTTCCCTAACTGGTTTCCGTCAGGTGTTCTATCACAGTGACACACAAAGTAACTCATACAGTGTTTCTAACTGAGTATGTTGGAGACGCGGCTCTAAATTCTTTTCATCTCAAAAGACTGGTGTTGACAGCCTTGGACCAGTCTCTGAGGATCCCTGACAAAATCTGAGTACAGAAACCCTCTCCTAATTTGCTAAATTGGCTTCATAGAGAAGATGCTTGCACCGTCTAAGACATGTGAAATGCATGATGGAACTGAGCAGAAAACTTAACAGTCACAAGTCAAATAAGACATCTCTTTCGCCCACTCTTTGCCTCTGAGCGTGAGCAAGGGAGAATGAAGGATGACCATTACTGGCAGGCAGCCTCTTACCACAAGCACCATCAGCTTTCAGATGTCACTAATCCGAAACATGGAGGCATCCGAGACTTCGGCCCATTGGCCACTTGACATCTTTTAACTGACACATTTGGTGAGGGCCTAAGTGCCTCTGCGGCACGTGTAAGGTCTGCTGTTGGCAGACAAGTGCAAGTTAACCTATAAAAGCATAATAAGAACTATTTTTAAATAGCTAAAGCTCAAAAACATTTTTCTACCAGGCGGTGGTGGCTCACACCTTTAACCCCAGCACACAGGAGGCAGAGGCAGGCATATTTCCGAGTTCAAGGCCAGCCTGGTATACAGAGAGATTTCCAGGACAGCCAGGGCTACACAAAAGAAACCCTGCCTCCAAAAAACAAAAACAAACATCCTAGATAGCCAAAGGTCATGTACTTACCAGAACAAAAACAAATTAGGGAAAACAGTTGCAGCCTGCCCTTCATGGACCTGTCTCAGTGAACCATCAGGTCATGTGAGCCTTTTGTGCTTTTTTTTTAATCCAGTGAAATGCAAAGATAAAAGGTCCCAAGAAGGATAAATAAGGTTAATGAGACTCAAAGGGACATTCCAAAAACATAACAAAAAAACAATAATCAGTGCATCTATCTCCCCTGCAAAGTTGAACAGTAGCCCCTAAGCAATTGCTCCTCCATAACACTACCTAACTCTCCTCACAGGATTCCTGGGTGCTGGGGAACATTGCTTTAACTGTGTAAAGGTGTGTTACATTTGTTTATGCTGCAGAACATTGCTTTAATTGTGTAAAGGTGTGTTACATTTGTTTATGCTGTAGAACATTGCTTTAAATGTGTAAAGGTGTGTTACTTTTGTTTATGCTGCAGAACATTGATTTAATTGTGTAAAGGTGTGTTACATTTGTTTATGCTGTGGGATATTTAACTGTGTAAAGGTGTATTACATTTGTTTATGCTGCAGAACATTGCTTTAATTGTGTAAAGGTGTGTTACA
>LOEQ01000508.1:84884-97066 GCA_001685075.1 Bramus lutescens
GTGTGTGTGTGTGTGTGTGTGTGTGTGTGTGTGTGTGTGTGTGTGTGGTGCTGGAGTGTGAATCCAGAGCCTTGTGCATGCTGGGCGAGTACTAAGTCGTATCTTCAGCTGGAATATCTATAGCTATATAAATTAAATGTGTCGCTTACTAACCTCCATGAGCTACACAAACACAGCAATTGTTCTAGAATGGGAAAATGATCAGTGAATCTTAATGGAGAAGGAAGTTTGTGAGACCTAAGAGTTGACTCAACTTCATCTTCAGGTTGAATCTGCAGCTCCAAAGTTTTCTCTCACTTTCCAATGTCGTTACATTTGTGACACTAATGGGAGATTTATTAAGATAGTATTAGCAGCGCAGAATGCTGATTCCTTGTCCAATTCCACATCCTTCCGGCTTTTCCTTAGTGGAGACAGCAAATCCCAGGAGCTCCTTCAGGTGTGAGGAGAGCCCCCTCTCCCTCACCCCGCCCCAAGTAAAAGCTAGGATCTTACACACTTCATCTGCTGCAAGTCTGCAAACCCTCTTCTCCAAAGAGTGCAAGAAAAGCTTTCTGTTGAACTTAAAGACTCTGTGAGGAGCGAAAGAGAGAAAACTATCCCCCGGGAGTTTATAGTCTCAGGTTAGATGCATTCAAGTTCACAGGCTGAATTCAAACTGTGTGGTTGACTTTAAAAACCTCAAGGTGAGAATTCAGTTCAAATAGTCCTGGGGTGGTAATTCTTCAGGATGGTGACAGCAAATAACACCTTCTTTATCTGAAGGAAGTCATCTTCAAGCCAACCTTCAAAGCATTCCTTCAGATAAATGTCCAAATAATAAGCTCACGGTCAACAAGGAATCGGAGCCAGAGCAGCTGAAAAAATAGACAGAAAATGAGAGATGAAATCACCTTCCTTGTGGGTTAGCACATACCATGTATGAAGTACACGTCATGATTCCTGCTTCTCTTTTTCTTTTGTGTATGTGTCTGTGTGGATTCCTGTGTGCATATGTACATATAATGCATGCATTCATGTGCTTGGGGTAAATTATTTGGAGGCCAGAGGTCAACTTTGGGTGTCTTCTCCTATCACACCACACTTTACTTTTTGAGGCGAGGTCTCTCACTGAACCCAGTCCTCACTGCAGCCCTCACTATCAGCAGGCTGAATGACAAGATCCACGGATCATCCTGTCTCTGCTGAGCTGAGCACAGGGGTCACAGCACACACCACTACGCCAAGCTTTTTAATGGCTGTCTGGGTTTGAACTCAGGTCTTCATGTCTACGTGGCAAGCATTTACCAATGGAGCCATCTCGCCAGCTGCACTTACTGTTTTGTTTTTTAAAGGAGAGAAGGCTAGTGTACACCCTGCGAGAGAAAGAAGCCAGTGTGAAAAGGGTATCTACTGCCTGATTCCACATCCATAACACTAGGGAAAGAAGAATTATAGATGCTATAAAAAGAATGGTGGGCCTAACTAAGATTTTGAGAAGGGAATGAATAGGCAATTCTCTGTGCTGCACCGTAATGGTTGGCAGGTCTGTTCTGTATTTGCCAGAGCCTACGTAATGGACAGGACCAAGACTGTGAGAGTGGGTGATTCCAAAAAGAAAATGCACATCTCTTGTCCAGGGTGTCAACTGACGAGGCTGTGCACACACGGGGACAGGAGTACGGCAGACAATTCTATGAGTAAAAACTGCTCTAAAAATGAAACACAGAGGCCTCAGAAGGCAGAGAAGATAGAGAGATGGGGAAGGAGCAAACTCGCCTTAAAATGATGGAGTGGATTTGAAAAGGTGTGAATAGAACTTCTACAAATGACCACTCCAATAAGTGAAACTGAAAATAAATATCAGAAACACTACAGATCCATTTCAATGGCTAAACTTAAAAAGATGGACAGTCTCAGGTGCTGACAAAGATAGAGAACAACCTGAGTTCTCATGAGTTGCTGCTACAAAGTGGTTTTAGTCATTTTAGTAAACATACAAGGCAGTGGGGTTTCAAATAAACATAGATTTTCTGCAAACACAGCGACCAATCAAATAATTGTAGGGATTGTCTCAAAAGAAATAAAACCATACCCATGTAAGGAGATCAAAAAAGAGGCTTTGCCTACAAAACTCACCAGTTTGTATCATTACTTTTTTAGACACATATGAAATAAGACACAGCCCCTCAAAGCAATGCAACTAAAACCAACATAGAGGGCCAAGACTGCTGAGTGGATCAAGGTACTTACCGCTGAGCTGATGCCCTGAGTTTGATCCCTAGGACCCATGGGTAGAAGAGAACTGATTTCTACAAGCTATCCACTGATCCCCATTTGGGCACTATAACACACACCTGCATTAATAAATAATAATAATAAGTGATTTCTTAAAAAAATTAAGAACCCAAAGAAATGCTGTGCCAAGGATATTTTTTAATCCAATAAAGAACACTTTAAAATATTGAAATGAATGCAGACATGTGATATTTCACTTTGCTGAGTAGCATTACTTAACATTATCCACACATATGTTCTGCCCAAACTGATGTATAAATCTACTGATATCAGAATTCTTTTGAACTTCCATAGAAACCCAGTAAGCTTAATTTTTAAAAGTAATAGTTTTTTTTCTTTTTTGTTTTTTTGAGACAGGATTTCTCTGTAGCTTTAGAGCCTGTCCTGGAACTCGCTCTTGTCCAGGCTGGCCTCGAACTCACAGAGATCCACCTGCCTCTGCCTCCCGAGTATTGGGATTATCACTATCTGGCTTTAAAAGAAATAAATAAATTTTAAATGTATGTGGACAAATATAGACTAGTGGACAGGCAAATCATCTTTTAAAAGTAAAGAAAGGGTCTTTTAATAAATCGATGATAAGATAACCCACATTACCATATTAACATATTATTAAGCATTATCTGTACTGGAAACAAACTAATTGGAAGTAAGCAGGGATCACAGAGTGAAAGCTGTAGGCCCAAGCAATACACACAGCTACACACCCATCATACACTCAGACACAAGTCACATGCGGATTCTTAATACATGGCAACATAACTCAACAGCACAGGTAGATTAAACACTTAAATACGAAAAAGTTAAGAACTAAAATCAGAAAGAAATGACTAATTACTAGTGTATTAAAATTCTCCCAAAGGCATCAAAATGAAATTGCAGAGCCAACACAGAAAATGCTATCATCTACTTGCAACAAAAAGACAACTTCATAAAGAAACATAAAACAGGACCAGGCATTTTTATAGAAGAAACTGAACAGTCAAGAAACATGAAAAGCTATCCGACCTCTTTAGGAAATATGGAAATTGAAATAAAAACCACAGCGGGAAATCAATAAAACCACCAAACCAGTATAAATCGTAAGAGCCACCATTTGTCAATGACCAGGAGTGGCCAAACACTGCACTGATGGCCCGTGAGTCGGTCAGATGTTCTAAGAACCCTCCCGGCAGCAATTCCAGTCCTAGATATACGTGCTTGCGCTGTTTCATAGCAGACTGCGGCAACTGGATCTATTGCAATGCAACCCCAGCATTACCCATCCAAAGTTAGTACAAAGCCCCACAAGAGAAGGGCAAAGTCCACCAGGGGACCCAATCCAGAAGCCACTGGAACTTAGAACCAATTGGCTAGGAAGCATGGGATTCTTCAAACACACTCTCTGGCTTGACCATTTGTTAGAACAGCTTCCAGAGCATAGTGTCCGCAGCAGACTTAACACTCACAGTGAGGGATGGTCACAAAGTGAGTTGGGAGGGTCCTGGGATCAGAGCCTTCCAGCCTTTTCTCTAAGCCAGAGCTTATTGTCCCAACCAGGAAGCCCCAGCGAGCTTCATCGGCCAGAGGTTTTTACTTGGCAGTGTGCATGAATGGCATCTTTGACCCTCTCCTGCCCTCAGAGTTCAGGCAGCTCCACTCCCATCCCAGCTGGAAGGGAGCCTCCCCCTGAAGTCAGGGACTACAGGAATCACCGTATTAGCACGACAACGATATTCCTAACACTTGGGAGTTTCCAAGTTGTTTTTTTCCAAGCTCTGAGTCAGAAACTGAGAAAATAAGTTCTTTACTATACAACAACCCTAGAGAGATTCTTCCATGCGAGCCCCAGGAGACATTTACAAGAACATGCAAGAAGCATTGATGGTAACATCTATAAAGAAAGCAAACAACTTAGGTGTCCTGAGTGCACCGGGAAAAATCCCATGTAGTACGACGATACATATACAATGATGGTGGGGGTGGGGGGATGGGGAGCCACTGATTGGAAAGATGACTGAGAATCCCATGTTTCCTCCCATTGCTCCCTATGACTGTACATGACTCCGAATGCAGGTGGTCATGCCTCTGCTTAATCTCGGATGCTGACGGCGGAAGTCTTACTTGAATACACTCTTTTCCAGTACGCACTTAGGGCTGGCTATTGAACCACCCACCAGCTCCATCCTGAGTGCATGGGCCATGGAAGGGACCTAGAATTACATGATTAGACTTAGAACATTGGTTGTTAGCAATGGCACAGAAAGGACCTACGTTGTCTACAAACAACCCTCAAGCTAAACAGAACTGAGTCTGTGCCTCTGAAAGGAATTTGCGCCCAGGTACCAGCAACCAACAAGAGCTAACATGACCCAAGGAAACCTCTGCCTAGGCATGAACACGACTGCCAAGTCCCTTTGCACGAGGAGGCAGGGGCCTTTCACCCAACCCAGAAGTACTGAGGCATCAGAGAAACTCTCCAACCACGTAACAGGTCATCCCTTCCCACTAGTATACCACCCAGGTGCCTCCTTATAAGAGAGCCATCGAGGGGACCCTTCAATTCCCTGACCATTCCCCAAGGATCAAAGTTCAGCTCAGAAATGAACTAAGGGACCCAGAGTGGTAAGATTTGGGTTTTCTTCATTAAAAGGAGACTGGGGTGGTGGTGCTGAGTTTGGAAATAGAGATTAAACTAGAGATTAAAAGGTGCTCTGATCCCAACTAAACTCCTTCTTTTCCCTTGGGCTTGATGAGACACTGCGAGACATCCCTCTGCATGCTTGTATCTGTAAGTTCAGGCTCCATTCATTCACACACAAAACCTGTCCTCTTCAATGTGGCCTCCAGTTGTTTGTCCCTCTGTCCTTAGAGAGCACAGCCCATTTTTTCAGGCCCAGGAAGAAGCTGGACCATCTGGACAGATGATTTTGGATCCTGATACCCAAGATATGGTCTATTTGAAGTGGACAGGTTTAAACGGACGTGAGGCCTCTGGGCTTACAGAGAGCAATAGGGAAAACTGAATTGTTGAACACGCAGGCTTTTGTCATCAATGGAAGGGGTGTGTATTCTGTTTTCCATCCAGAAGGCTGGGAGGAGATCTTGTCTAACAGCCTGGTGATCTTTCACTATCCTGTGGAGGCAGCCTTCATCCAAATCCCCCTTATTCTCGTTATTATTTCTCAGTCATTATAGCCCATCCTTAGGAAAGAGGTCCCATGAGCATTGCAAAAGGTCTTTACTTTTATGCTTATTACAAATCCCTCCTCCCTAGACTTAATCCTGAGCACTGCTTAACAGTCAGAAGAACCCATTCCTGTAGATGAAGTCACAAGTGCTTTCCTAAAGACATGAACTTTGCAAAGGACTTCTGATGCAGTCATGCCTTAAGCTTTGTTGTGATAATTGTCATGAGGGAACTCTTTTCTAAAGTTGCATTGTGTTGAAATATGTTCAAAAAAAAGTTTGTTTTTTTAAATAAATGAGTCAGACTCCCCAAATTTGAACTAGCAGCCCAGTTAAGCTGTACTGAGCTAGGTTTCCTTCTTGCCTCTCAACTACTGTTGGCTGGTTTGTTTCTCAGCCAATAGTAGAGCTTGCAAGGATTCCCCACAGACAGGTGATAGGTAAACAGGGGTCTGGGCAGTACTGGGCCCAGGGAAGAGATAGGTCACTGTTCTGCTATTAGGGCTATCTGCTATAGGTCCTATATAGAATGACCTATGGCATCCCAGAGAAGTAGCTTTTTGACAGAAGTTGAGGATGAGAAGAAACACGTTTGTTTTTAGGAAAGAGAGCTAAAAAGGGCAAAGCAAAGCATGATGGTAAAGAGGACCAAAGGAGTCCTGGGATGGTCAGTGATGCAGGAAAGCACAAGCATGCTTCTAGCTAGGAATGTGCTAGAGACCACACAGAACAGAGGCCGGACCAGGTCAAGAGCTTCCATCAGGAAAGCAATAGGCAGACACAAACAGTTTGTACTGAGGAAGGAATCTGACTGGACTCGTATTTTAAGGAGGCAACACTGCCATTGAGGAGTAGGACTGAGTGAAAAAATCAACAAGAATAAAAGATAATGGTCCAAGAAAATATAGCCTGCAAAAGGCAGCTATGGGGGAGGGGAGAAAACAAGAGTCACAGGTCAGATGAGGACATCTCACAGGTTGGACTTCAGACAGACCTGAACTGAATCTACTCTCTCACAGTGAGGAAAGTATCGGCATTACTCCATCTTCTGGCTTTGGTTTCCTCCATCTTTAAAATAGCATGAGACCCACTGAAAGAATTAAAATGAGTCTAAACACGAATATGAACTCCCCCAGCCAGCCTGATTCACAGGAGACGCTTAGAAATAGAAAACTCCCCAAAGAAAAGTTTATGGTTTCCATGGAGAGCAAACGAGATCCAGATCTTTGATGCTTGAAAGAAAACCAAGAAAGGAAGTAAAGATGAATGGTGTTCTGTGAAGATGTAGAAGCCTGGGCAAGCCTTGGGAAGGGTACTGCGTGCTTTGTCAAGTACTCAGGACCTTGAGGGTGGTGGTACCACAGGGACAGTTTTGAGTTTGGGAGTGTTACTTCCAAACCTCACACAACCCTAGCCATACCCCTTTCAAGAAACCCACTTCCAGGCCACTGAACCTATCCAATTCTGGGTACTTCCCCGGGCTGTCCATTCACTATGTTATTTCTCCAGGAACCATTATGACCAGAATCTCAGCCCCCAGTGACACCACAAGTAACTCAAAGACCATTTCGGGGAAGATGCAGCAGAATGGGAACAGTAATGCAGCCAGGAGCTCGGGAGACACTAGAAATCCAGCAACTGGGTAAACTATTGATCACCTTTTCTCCTAAGCCTCAGTTCACAGAATGCCTTCGTTAGGAAATAACGTTTATAGAGATAGACGATAGATAGTGGTAAAATCCCATTTAATCAAAATCAATTAGTCATGACACTGCAGCCTTTAATTTGGGATAAGTTGAAGCTCATCCTTAACGTAACAGCAGCCAGGCTTTTCCAGCAATTGAATGTGAGGATGGTAAGGGATACTGTAAACCACCTAACACAGGCGCATTGTCATTTGTGCCACATATCCTGGTTTTCACTCTGTGGAATAGCAATGACCGCAAAATCAACTTCAAAGTAGAACACTCCACTGCCATTCGACCTCAATAGAGAGACAGGGTTTAAGAGAGTATACACACTTCCTCTGATCTTGCCCAAGCCCTCTGCAGACCAGGCTAGCTGATCAGAACTGAAACATCCTTCTCTCTACAGCACTCCAAACAAAGGACAGGATTCTGTTTAGAATGATACCCTTTTACCTACAACGTGCTCCTGGAACACTACTTAAACTCCTCTGCACCTCGGAGCCCTCATCTATTAAACGGAAACAATAGGAATGCCTGCCTCACGGCATTGTGAGAATTAAACGCGATCGTCTGTGAAGAGCTCCTTGCACACACAATGCATGGTACCATATCCATCAAGCAAGAGACTATTGTAGTAAATAACACAGGATTTGGACAAAGCCAAGATTGTCTCGCAGTGATTCCAGAGGTGAGGAGCACCAAGCACAGTTGTTCTGCACCTTTGGGTCAGCCATTACTTCTCCATCAGGAGCTGACCCCACGGGGTATGTGGAAGGTAGAGGGGCACTGTGTGGTGTCTGATGGTGAACCTGGTGCAAAAAAAGAGAGATATGTTCTGTACAGGTGCACACACAGTCTCTACTTCAGCATGTTTAGCTAATTAACCCTATCTTCATACCTTCCCGATACCATGGCACACACTGGAGGAGTCAACACAGGGCCCACCTGCCTTGTGATGGGCGTTTCATGTTTTCTCATCTCTACCTAGACCTCTCTATTAGATATCAAAGCCGTTGGCTCCGCTTTACCAGTTTAATTTAATCTTGAGTAATTAGTCCTTTGAGGGAGCCATAGGCTGCAATCCATCAGATGCCACGGCCTGTTCATTGTAAGCTTGGAGCTACATCA
Source organism: Bramus lutescens (assembly GCA_001685075.1). Lineage (NCBI taxonomy): Eukaryota > Metazoa > Chordata > Mammalia > Rodentia > Cricetidae > Bramus > Bramus lutescens. The sequence goes on from LOEQ01000508.1 coordinate 93,146, forward strand.
TATGAAAATAAAACTGCCTAAAACCACATGTATTCAAATTGTGATAATAATGCAAGCAGGCAGACGTTTCCAGCATGCCTTATAACGCGGTTTAGAAGCAAGAGGTTACCAGAATCTTTTTAAGCAACAGTGAAGAGAATGAACATTTATTAGACTATGTGTGAATATGAATGTATATGGGGCTGTGTCTACACATATTGTCTTGGGTTCTTTTCCCATCGCTGTGATGAAATACACTAACAAAAGCAGTTTAAGGAAGGAAGGACTTACTTTAGCTCACAGCTCAACATGCAGTCCATCACGGTGGAGAGGTAAAGGCAGCAGGAGCCTGAAGCAGCTGCTCACAGTAGGTCCACAGTCAGAATGCGATGAGTGCATGCATGCTAGTATCCTGGTTACTTTTCCCACTATATGTAGTCCAGGATTCCCTTGCCCGGGGAGTGCTCCTGCCCAGAGTTAAGATGGCTCCTCTCACATTGATTAACCCAATCAAGTAATCTCTCACAGGTAGGCCCAGATAGCCCTATTCCAGGTGATTCAAGTTTGCTACCAACATTAACCAATATCATCATACATATACATGTAGGCTTATATTAAATCCCAGAGTTAGGAGTAAGACCTAGACATAATTCCTAGCCCCTGCCATTATATGACCTACAGTAAGTCCTATAGAAACTCAGTTTGTTGCTGTTAAAATGGACACAATAATATGACTACAGACTTAGCCTATTCCTGGCCTGGGTTCAATGGTGACCTCTGAAAGGTATGCCTACCTATATAGGGTCTATGGATGTTACTGTATTTTGGAGAAAGGACTTCAGGTCACCCTGGGTTTTTGAAGAGGGCTGATATTCAATGACAAAGTTCTGTTAAGGGAGAGGTCAGAAGATATTTGACACAAAGAGGAGAAGGCTATGTGCCATAGTTTGAATCTGAAAAGTATCCCTATTCAAGGCTTATGTTTTGAGTGTTTGCTCCCCAGCTGTAGGGGAGCTAGCAGAAGAAGGCCCTAGGGGAAGATCTTTGAAGGTTATAGCTGTCCCTACCTCCACTCTCGCTGCTTCCTGGTCAAATGCTATTGCATGACCTTCCCTGGGGAGAAACACAGAAATGCCTATTGACTCCCGTCCAGACATCCACAAGCCAAAGAGACAATTCCATTGGAGTCCAGCTTAGAGAATCAAGGAATCTGGTGAAGGATTATTTATGAGCACCGGTGGCTCTCAGCAACTACAGCAAAAGCCCCACCTCAACACGGGTGACAAGTCACAAAACTGTGTCACTGAGGTTCCCTCCCCACCCACCTTCTGCCCCTTACAAACTCCAGCATACTCGTCCCTATACCACATGCCACTGGGGCAGGAGGAAGAGGCGGGGCTGAAACCTCAGGTGAGGAGCTGGTGCCTTTTCCTTCCCATCATCTGCAAGGTGTGAGTAATCCATGCTGCTCTCATCACAAGACAGTGACAACCATGTCACATCCAGAGGACAGAGTTACACTGCAGCCACCAGGGAGGAGCTCCAGTCACACACCTGTCACGCCTTCCCCCATCGTGATGATCAGATATCTCCCTGAAGCTGTTAGCCAAAGAGGTCCCATCACGCACACACACACACACCTGTCATGCCTTCCTCCACCATGATGATCAGATATCTCCCTGAAACCATCCACTAAAATAAGCCTTCTCTCCCTTAAGTTATTTCTGTCTGGTGTTTTGATTACAGCACCATGAAAATTCACTAACAGACCATGTGTTCAGGGCAGCAACAAGTGCTATATCCAAGTCATGGTCTAACAGCAAGCATATGCTATGGTAGGTAGTCATGTGCTTCTTTTGTTTTTATTTTTTTGGCCAATTTACAAAAACTATAACTTACCTCAAGGAGTGGGCATGATGCAAGTCCGCAATAAGTCTATCAGTTGCCTCCACATCTCATGGACTACAGTAAGAGCATTTGTCACCAACTCTGCTTAGAGATAGGGAGTTTCTGTTCCATGTGGTCTTCACTCTAGAACCCAGAATGACAGCTGTACCTCTCTTCTGATGCTGTCCTCTTCCACAGCGCCAGGCCAGGGAGGCGAGGACCCAGCATCCACACTTAAATGCACGTGCATATTGACTGACTTCTGCAGCATAAATGTTTGACCCGCTGACACAGAATGCGGCAGAGCTCAGCGAAGCTGAATTAGGAGAGAACCAGACATCAGGAAGCACAAGGAACAAGTACTCAGCAGTGGGATTGCCAACCTCTAGGCCTGTGCATTTCAACAATAACAAAGAGCCCTACTGTGAACTGAAGATGAAGGAACTGACCCGGGTCTGCGAGATTTCATTGTCCTTATCGTTCATCAAATGTTGGCCTGACCCTCCAGCCTCCGTGGTGAAAGAGCTGTGGGTGGCAAGAAAGTACCACATATCAACATCGTTTTGTTCCTCTGGACAACCTCTTCCCGCCACACCAAGATGCATGGGAATTCAGGCCCCGAGAGCCTATTAACCTTAGTTGCTCTGCTCTAAAGAGCCAGATCAATCAGATTAAGCAAACCGTTTCTCAGAAGTCTCCAGCAAAGAGCAAAAGGCTGGTGTGTCCAACATGTGACACTGGGCTCTGTCTCCATGAGGGGCTGGCAGATGACAAAGACGACTGTTATTTTTCCAACAGGCCTCAGAACAGGAGTGTATTTTTATTTTAACCTGCTGTAGAAGCCAGCACTGAGCAAACACTGGTCTTTCAGGAAAATAAATGCACAGTCAGGATTCTCATTATCAACCATCCCTAGCTTGATGCTAGCCCGCCATCATTCCCTGCCTCCCTTTCTTCCTCCCTTTCTCTGCCTCGCCAGTCTTTGATGAAGGCCTGCACTCCAGACAGCCACTACCATCTCATCTTCAGCTTCTATAGCAGGGAATGAGGAATGTAGGTCACTGATCTTAGACGTGGCCCAGTTTCTCAGCTCTAAATAGAATCCTTTCTTCAGGTGGAGACTTTTCTCTGGGTTGATAGCTAATAAAAGTCGAACCTGCTTAGCTACAGCAAACAAGCCAGGCCCTGCCAAGCCATCAACCTGCCACCAGGGTGGCTTGGCAGAGTAGCCTGCCACCTGAGGAAGACTGAAAAGCAGCTTGAAAACAAACATCCTGAGGATGCAGTGATAGCGCCCCATGGGGCGAGCAAGGCAGCTCCCACCCAGCCCCTTAAAGCAGAAAGAGAATAAAATGACGCTCACCAGACACTGCTTTGCTGACTAACCTCAGCACCTTCACTGGGTTTACCACCCTCGGGACTAGCTCTGGGTATCCCCCTCTCTCCTTCCCACTCTCCTTCCCCCATCCTTCCTTTCCGTTTTATTTTTGATTGACACAAGCACCGTACATCCATGTGGGACTCAGTGGGATATGTTGATTCCTGTGTATGCTGTGCAGTCATCTCAGAAGGTAGTACAGTTGTCGCCTCAAACGTCTGTCATTTCTTGTGGTAACTGTTCAACATCTTCTGTTCTCACGCTTTAAAAGTATGCACTGAGGCATTTCCTTGCTGCTAACTATCATCAGCCTATTGCACAAATGACGCTAGAACTCACCCTCCTATTAAGCTGCAGCTTTGCGCTACCAACCAATTTCATTCCTTCCCTCCCTCCCTTTCTGCCCTTCTTTCTTTTCTCCCTCTCCCCCCCTTCTTCTGTCTTCGTCTGTATTAGTTACTTTATATGGTAGGAACTTGAAACAGGTGCCCACACAGCACCCACTGTGAGGAAGCACAGCAAGGCTTCCTTTTTCAGCTCTTTCTCCTTCTCGGGGATCCTATAACCCAGGACCCCAGCTCATGCAACCACACAGCCTGTGTTCGGAGTGGGTCTTTACACCCCAATTAAAATACCCCAGACATGCCAAGAGGCTTGTTTCTTCAGTGACTCTTGCT
>LOEQ01000508.1:97226-113153 GCA_001685075.1 Bramus lutescens
GATCTCTGTGAGTTCGAGGCCAGCCTGGTCTACAAGGGCTAGTTCCAGGACAGGTTACAAAAGCTACAGGGAAACCCTGTCTCAAAAAAATAAAAAAAAAACTCTTGTTTTCACTTTGTAACTGTAATTTTGCAGCTGTTATGAAGCATAATGTAAATATCTGTTTCCAATGGTCTCAGGCTACCCTTGTGAAAGGGGGCTGTGACACATAGGTTGAGAACGCTGATCGAGATGCTGCTGCTGCCAAGGTGACAATCAGTGCTGACCTTCACACTTCCTCCCTTCTTTCCCTCCATCCTTCACGTAAGTCATCCAAGCCAATACTAGGAAGCTGCAAACCAGAGATGAGTTCATTTAAAAACTAGTCATGATACTAGTAGAGAAATCTCCTCCATCATTTCTCCTAATTTACTATGTGTTTTTTTTATATATGTGGATATTTTAGTGATATCAGATTCATGATTTTCTATGGTCTGGTTTGCTCTATTAATCCTATAAATGTTCTTGCTACTCACATGTTTACATGCACATATGAGACACTGGGATATTTTTCTAAAATTGCTCACAGAATTCAATAAAATAAATTTCACCTGAAAGACATAGGTTGACATTTTTAAAAATATTTATTTATTTATTATGCATACAATGTGCTGTTGGCATGTATGCCTACATGTCAGAAGAGGGTGCCAGATCTCATTATAGATGGTTGTAAGCCATGTGGTTGCTGGGAATTGAACTCAGGTCCTCTGGAAGAGTAGCCAGTGCTCTTAACCTCTGAACCATCTCTCCAGCCCCAGGTTGTCATTTAAAAAAAAATTCATTTAGAATTAATTACCACCACCCTAAAAATATCCCATCAGGGAGTTAGTAGAGAGTAATAACAGGGGCCTTCACCATGTGGGATGCCAAACATGATACCATTCTCAAAGTATCAATGAGGTTGGCTTTCTCAGAAGAAGGCATGAAGGGACATGACAGGAGCAAGCAGGCCTGTTCTTAGTGGCGTGGCCATCTTCTCACCCTGCTGAAAGCCATCTGTGACCATGCAGCCTTGGCCTGCCGATAGCTGCTCTAGAACCCTCTCCACACGGTAAGTGTCTCAGTTAGGGTTTCCATTGCTGTGAACAGACACCATGACCACAGCAACTCATGTAAACGAAAGCATTTAATTGTGGTGGCTTACAATTTCATAGGTTTAGTCCATGATCATCATGAAGGGACAATGGCAGTACACAGGCAGGTGTGGTGCTGGAGAAGGAGCTGAGAGTTCTACATCTTGATCTGTAGGCAGAAGAAGGCGTCTGTGTCCGCACTGGGTGGTATCTTAAGCATAGGAGATCTCAAAGCTCACCCCCAGAGTGACACACTTCCTCCAACAAGGCCACACCTCCTAATAGTGCCACTTCCTGTGAGCTTATGGGGGCCAGTTACACTCAAACTACCACAGTAAGGAAACCCCATGTGCAGGTCCCTTGCTCTGGAGTCCTCCAGCCCCATCAGCACCTAGACTTCCTCTTCCCCTTCAGCCATGGATTGATGTTCCCCATGTGTACTCGGGGGGCAGCCAGTTGCTCCACAAAAACAACTCTACATCAATCTGAACCAAACCAAAAGTACCACCACTGTCAAGTGACAAAACCCCATTTGTCCAGCAAGGTCCTAAGTGCTTTCCAGTTTGAGTCTCCTCGGCCCTGGGAACAAAGTCGATTTCCCTTTCACCTCAGATACCTGTTCATCACAACCATCAACTCCTGCTTGATCTAGTGATTTGGGATTTCCCATCCCCTGAATGAACCCACACTGCTCCAACTGAGCGCCTGACCCAGATCTCCAAGGCTACAATCTCTTATGCCAGGTCACTGGGAGCCATTCATCCCAACATCCAAGTGATTATTACTGCAGACTCTGCCTGCCTCAATAGCCACTCACCTGCCCATAGGGCTACCAGGATGCCCTGAGGGACTCACAACAGGTCAGCCATGGGGTCACTGACTGCCTAGGCATCTCTTCTTGCAACCACCCTACACACACTGTCACAACTTAGCCATCTCCCCACACCATGACCTTCATGCCTTGCTCAAACAGGTTCTTAGCATATTCTTTGGTTCCTAGAACTTCAATAGATATATGGTCCATTCAAAATCAGGTTGACAGATTCTCTGCATTTGGCATAAACTACATCCATGAAAAGGAAGACTGGGTGGCCTTCTTCCCATTTGACAGATGGGGACACTAAGGATCCAAGGCTCAGTAATTGCTTCCGACCACATCTAGTGCAAACAGAATCTCCAGGAGTGAACCTTGTGGCTTTAGTTCCCAGTGTTACTGAGACACTTCTGAATCCCTCATTGTCACAGGGGTGGGCAGTGATCTCACTTCTGCAAATCACAGTTGACCAGAAGGCACACAAGGAAGGCACTCGCATATGGCCACACAGTTTGTACACTGCTTCTCTCAGGGCATCTGCGGATACTGAAGCTCCGCCTGTATGCTACACACTAAGCCACACACTCAGCCTTGGGCAGAACTCACCAGGGACAGGCACCACTTTGCCATGTGACCCAGTTTTACACAGCACAGAATGAGCTAACAGCTAAGGCCTGTCCACCTGCTATCCCTGACAACCACCAGACAGGAACAAACCAGCGTTAGCGGATGCCACATGCCATTTAATGGGCACATCAGGGTTTAGTCACTGGTTGCCCTAGAAATGCTCCCCAATGGAAACAAAATGTTAGGAGGGACTGAGACTTGAAAAGTGCTCCTCCACCTGGGAACCTTCCCGGTGGATAGTATAAGGGAGCTGGTCCAAGGCACCCATCAGCCTAACGGACCTCAAATGTCCAAGATTAAGGTCAAAGATACTTCATAAAAACACCTCCCTGCCACGTCTGCTGCTCCCCCTCAGAAACTCAGAACCACGTCTCCACTTTCCTGCCCCTTCAGACTTAGGTCTGATCCAGAGACTCACAGCATCCAGGTCAGGGAAGAGAGGAGAGACCCCTATGCTCACCCTTCAGAAGGGTTTAAGGCCAAATGCAAATGCTCTCCAGCAAGCTTCTGGAAATAACACAGGAAAAGCCACTCTGCTTGCTACAGCCCAGCCAGTGTGTTACACTGAACTCTAAGAAGAACCTTTTGTTCTTAACAGCAGGGAAGCCTCTACAATCCTCCTGCCCCAAGCTGACCCCTGGCTACAAGTTAACCCCAGAAGGAATCAGGGACTAAGGCTCACCCTGTCTCTGTTGAAGATCATTCGCAGAAATCCTAAGGACTCCACTTAGAATCTCTAGAGCAGGCAGAAGCCTGCCACCAAAACCGGGTCGAGACAAGAAGCTTCAGAGATATTTAAACCCACTAGTCTCCTCCCCCACCCGCAATGCTGAGTCTTGGAGCTCTTACCAGGGTTGTAGGGCCTGTTGCCTTCTTTGGGAGGAGGGAGTAATTCGCTGGGCTTTTCTCTTCGGGGATTTCAGAATGGACATTTGAGCCAATCAATATGTCTTGTCTTCTATTAAGAGAGACAACTTCTTTAAGCTGTTTAAAGTTTAGAGCAATAGATTTTTTTCAACTATAGAGAGAATGGCCACATGGTGGCAGTGGCCCCTTTCCCCCTTGTCTTGGCCCCATCTTCAGCCCACATTATTGAAAGCAGAAGCCCCCCTGCACGCACGCACACACACACACACACACACACCACACTCCACCCCACCCCCACGTCTGCTTTTTGAAGAGATACCTACAGCTCTCTGGACAGCTGTTATAGATCTAAGTATGTTTCTGCTTCTCCTTGTGGTTCAGAACATGGGGTGTACCTGAGAACACCTGCTACAGCAACCCTCTTTGCCTGGCCTCCCTGCTCCGTGTAGCATCTGTGGTCCTCTTCTGAGGGGATCCAAAGATGCAGTTATGATGGAGGAACTACTGCTTCCTGTATGCAAATGATAGGAGTACCCCTTAAACACCCCACTATCTTTCTGTTGTTTCCCCTCCTCTGGTATTGGTTAAATTATTTTTATTACTGTGTTAGTTAAACTAAAAGCCAAACTCCAACAGTCTCCAACAAGAAAGGGGACATCTGAAACCCCTGAGGGGTGATGACGGCCAGGCTCTGGCTCTGGTTTCTGTGTCTTGTCCAGACCCTAGTACAACAGCCCTGAGAAGCATGTATGGTGTATATGCCTTTCATTGTTGCTTTCCTGTCTGGGGAGCTATACTGTGCCAACTATCCCTGCATCTGTCACTCAAGCCTGGGGAAGGAAGGATGGCAGTCATTTTCTTAGGTCATTGCTTACATTGACTTTCACTATCAAGGGGTGAGACTCTGTATCCTATTTGGTTTGGACATCTATATTAAGCAGAGCCTGTCTATGCAATTAGAGGTGTGTTCAACCCACTTAATCTGTTACACGGAGATAGACAGGAAGAGAACGGATGCCAGGAAACAGAACCCACATCTATAGAGTTAGCCTGTGCTGTTTCTTGCTGAGTTTGCCTTAGAAACATTCTTCAGCCTGTTGTACTCTATATTGCTGATGTGTGGGTGTGAATATATGTGTGCATGCATGTACACAACATATGCAATGGTTGGGGCTCATCCCTATGGGTCATGTTCTCTGTCTGCCATGTTCCCCATCACTCATGTCAGGATTCAGCCAATGGATATGGTATCGAGGAAGGGAACTCTTCTCTAGGCTTGATAGGCTTTGGTGAGATTTGGGGTGTGTGGTGGTTTGAAAGAAAATGACCCCCCCAAAAGGAAGTGGCATTGTTAGGAGGTGTAGTTTTGTTGGAGCAGGTATGAGCTTTGTTGAAGGGAATGTGTCACTGTGGGGGCAGGATTTGAGGTCTCCTTCGTTCAAGCTTTGCTCAGTGTGACAGACAGATCAAGCCCTGTTGCCTGCAAGTCAAGATGGAGGACCCTCGGCTACTTCTCCAGCACTGTTTCGGTCTGCATGCCACCATCTTGTGTCATAATGATAATGGACTAAACCTCTGACAATGCAAGCCACCCCAATTAAATGTTTTTTCCTTTATAAGAATTGCCATGGTCATGGTGTCTCTTCGCAGCAACAGAGACCCTAACTAAGACAGGGTGTTTTTGTGGTTTCTCTGGAAACAGCAGCAGCACTGGCATGAATCTTGCTCTCCCAGACAGGCCCTTTGTCATCTCTGCTTCTGCCTAGTGACACCTGTACTGCCCCCCTCCTTGTCCTTCAAACCTGCTATTGGGTGGCTTCCCATTGCAGCTCATCTTCCCATAGCCTTCCTATCTGCAGTCCCAGCTCCCAAGCATCCACTTTGCCTTTGTATCAAGGAGTAGCGGTGCATTTTGTTTCCCTGGTGAAATTCTGTTACATTCTCCAATGTATAGAAATGCAACCCTAGGTATAAATTCTGCAAGCATGGGACTCTATAAGAATGATATTACTCAAGATGGCATTAACCCTAGAAAACAGACTACATCTGTGCTGGCACCCAGATCCCTCTTGAAATGTCATATTGGTCAAGCCACCGGATACAGTTATCTCTGGGCTTCATGGGCTCATGCCACCTCGTCACATAGAAGCACATCATACGGCATGTCTCCATTCTCCCACTACCTTTCCCTGTTGAAACGTTAATAAAATTTTCATTTCTTGACTATCAACATGAAAAGAAAAACTTTAATGGGGGTAAGAGAGGTGGCTTAGTGAATGATGGTACTTTCCACCAAGTCAAATGACCAGAGTTTAATCCTTAGGACCACATGGCAAAAGGAGAAAATTCATTCCTAAAGTTCTTGACTGCCAAAATCATGCTGTAACACTTGTGGGTACACACACACACACACACACACACATACACACACACAATGTAATTTTAATTTTTTCTTCAAGAATATGTTCATTAACAAGAGTCCTTTGCATCCAAAAAGTATTACACATATGAGATCATGATCTCACAGCCAAACTTTATCTGTAGGGTAATCACTGAGAAGATGCAATTTTTGTATATGTAAGTAATGCTGTTTCTATTTCTTTAAAAAAAAGCATGCTGTTTGAAAATACACTGTGAAAGTAAACACTAACGTGTATTGCTTTGTTTTGTTTCACATAGATACAGATAAAGAAGAGCCCAGCTCAAATCTCACAGGCCCTGGATTATCACTATATGGGAAGCCTCTACCACGGATGCCCTAATTAATCCCAATGACAACCCTTCCAGGCAGCTCCTACCGTCTCTGTCTTACAGGGGAGAAAATGAGCTCCAAGAATTTAAGTGACATAGCTAAAACTTCACATCTAGAATGAAGTAGCATTCGCCTATTCCCTGTCTTCTCCCTCTGGGTTCTTGAATTACAGGACTCTTTCATTTGCTGAATAAATATTTGATGAATATCTCCTATGTGCCAGACACCGTATTAAGAACCAAGGCAGAGTAGTGAGGAAAACAGAGAAAACACCTGCCTGGTGGAGCCTACACTCTTGTGGAAAAATAAGAAGCAAAACAGTAAGAAAACCATGGCATTGTGATAATGGGAAATGTCGAACAGCTTGGAAGAAAACTGAAGAGCAAAGTTGCCAGGGGAGAGCTAAATTTATAGACAGGGCACCGAGGGACAGCTTCCTTCTAATCTGGAGTGTGCAGAGAAATAAGACGAGCAGAGGTGTCTGGGAAGGAAGTATTTGTGGGCACAGGGTATAGCCCTTGACTGGGGGATGAAAGCTGGCATCTAGAGAGAGAAATCTGGAGATCGTTGTGAGCTGGAGAGCACCTTCGAGATCACTGGAAGGATTCCAGCCTTTACTGCGAGTTAGACCCAAAGCCACTGGATGGTCAGCCATGTGGAGAAGGGCTTAGAGACCAAAGGCTAGAGACCAGTTAGAAGGTTATGGCACTACACCCAGGTGAGAATGAACAGTAATCAGACCAAGGAACAGTTAGTAGGATGCAACCAAACCCTAGACACAGTCAGAATTTGAAACATGACCCGGCAAGCCATAACCCTCTGCCTTTCTAACCAGTCAGTGCAGAAGGACCCTCCCCCCATCCCGGTTTCATTTATCCAAGGAGCCACAAAAGGACCAATTCCCACAACACACAGAGCAACACTGTGCAATGGAAATCCTGTGACAGACAGACACACCCTGCCCTCTCCAAGATGGAAGCCACAGGGCGCACATGGCTACAGAACACTTGACACACAACGGGTTTGACTGCGGAACTGAAGTTTTCAATTTTATTTAACTTCAATTAATTTTAATTTTACAAAGCCATATTGGACGGTGCAGCTTTGAAGAGCCAGCCTGATAAATTGCATCCGGGCAGCTCTTGCCCCTCGCTGGGATTTACTTGAGGAAACAATCGCCTGGGCTTTCATTACGTGCGCTCAAATCTCAAACCCGCTGCTGAGAGTCAGAGTGCCTCTGAGAAATGGCTATGATGTGAAGACAGTGCTAATTTTATCTCTGAGATGATCCATTAATAAATAACAAAGTGTTTATAAATATGCAAAACACACAATTAGTCAATTCGGCAAAGTCTCTGGGACGGGAACATTAAAGCACGTCCTAGAGAGGAGGGTGGAGGAATCAAAATAAATTTACTTTCTCTTTAAGCCCTACAAGCAATGAATACTGAATAATTTACTTCTGAGAGTTGTAACACAAAAGCAAGCCATTTATTGGCTCCTCCGAACACAAGCGGCACATTCTAACCTCATTCATATATGTGCAAGCCTATTATAAAAAGTAAATGAGTTACCAATGAGAGCCGTGGCAGATGGCAGCTGTTCTCGGAGTACTTCATGGACCCTGAGTTACTCTAATCATCATTTTATTTAAGCCCAGAAGGCCATAAGAAAGAAGTTACTGACGCTGCTGAAATATGTCTCTCTTAAACACATAAGCCAGAACCTGCAATGGCTGTATTATTCGCCCCCATTTCCTGCAGCGACAGGCCCGAGGTCATAGGTCAGAGGCTGGAGTGGAGATCCGTTCCAAAGCCAGCCCAGTGAAGGACTACTTTTCTTTTGCTCTTTGTTAGCACATTCACTACACTCCCTGTCACGGCAAATGACACAATATCAGAACCGTCACTCCAACCAGAAGAACGTCTGCCATGCTGTACTCTTCCACCCCGCACGCCCACCCAATTCCGTTCCTGTCGCGTGCGTGTACTGAGCCTCGCACCTAACCTGCCCAACTCCTGTCCTCACTGCTCTCTTCAACCGTTCTTTACCCAGCAATCTGCATGGACCTGTGTGAAGAAAGGTGCCCGGCATATCACAGACCCAGAGGGACGGTTTGGGCTGAGTGAGGAAGTCTAGAGTCAGAGAGCAAACTGACTTGGGAGGACGAAAGGAAGCATCTGTTAAATCGGGCACGGAGCGACCTAGGCACTTTGCTGTTTGGGCCAGGAAGATGGGGCGCTATCTGTCTTGTTCGGTTGGTGGTTGGGTTTTATGGTTGTTATTTGTTTTGTTTTGAGACGGGGTCTCTTACTAGGACTAGGGCTTACTAATTAGACTAGACTGACTGGCCAGAGAGCCCTAGGATTTGCCTGTCTCCTCCACCTCCCAACTATGGGATCACAAGTGTGTGCCACCACGCATGGCTTTTTACTTGAATGCAAGGGATGTAACTCAGGGCCTCGTGCCTGTGCGACAGCACAGTACACACTAACCATCTCCCTGCACTGGAGAGCATGGTCATGGGGAACCGCGGCATGCCACAACAGGAAGGAGCAAGAAACTGAAGACTTGGTCTTAGCTTCGGGGATTCTAAAGAAGTTCAAGAACTGGAGTTCATGCTAAGATGTCTCCAGGAAGCAGTGGCAATCGATCCATCTTAACCAAAGTGAAAGGAATAAAGGCCAAAACTACATTAACAGTAGCTCGATGGCAGAGGTAGAGGCTCTTTGGTGTCTATGATTTGGACAATGTATATGCTTTTGCCTGTGTTTAAACATGACTTACACAAGCAGTATGTCAAAGGGTGGCCTTGCCTGGTGCTGTTCTGTGATTTGTTTATGTTATACAGAAGAACACCAAAGGTCCTGAGAGCCAGGCCAGAGCACGGAAACACAATGACCCACTGGCAATGACATGCCAGCTCCTCATTCTCGGGGTGGGGGGGAGGAGGCTGCTTTTTCCTCTCACCGTATTAAGGCGATGGAGGTAGAAACAGTGAGCTGGTTATGCAAAAGTGACAGAAGCCTACTGAGGAGGGTTACCGGCACACATGATGGCTGGAGGTGATGAGAAGCAATTGAATTTGGAACATAACACATAGCTTAAAGTCTGCACTCAATCCATACTAAGGCTTCTAGCTACTTTCAAGGTGCTCTGCTCCATTCCTGGGCCTTTCCTGGGACAACCTCTCTCAGTCTCCACACTCATGACCACTTCAGCCCTAACCAAGTGACATATTGCTTTGACTTTTCCCAAGTTTTATTTGCACCAGATGGCCTTTGCAAACCCCCTGTTCCAAGTCTGAGTGAGTGGACCTTCTTTCATGCTTCCATAATATCCAATTGCTTCTATTAGTCAGCTTTCCATTATTATAGCAAGTACCCAAGATAAACCTTATGAAAAGGAAGGGTTGCTTGGGCTCTCAGTTTTAGAAGCTTCAGTCCATGATTGGTGGTGGGCTTTGGGCAGTAGTGTTATACCATGATAGAAACATGGGTGATCAATCATGACCAGACGATAAAGAGAGAGAGGACAAGAAAGCAGCTAGGGTCCCGGTGTCTTCTTTGAGGGTGCTCCCCAATGATGTGCGATTTAGGGTTCCCTAAAGAGCCTACCATCTTCACATACCACCAAGCCAGAGACTAAGCCTTTAACAAACAAGCCTTTGGAGGATACTTCAGCTCCAAACCCTAGAAGCTCCACTCTTAATGAGCAACTTGCAGCCCTGCCAGTCTGTGCACCTCCTCGGGCAAGGCGTGGTTTCCTAATCGCTCCATGGACCAGATCCCATCATATAACAGATGTTCAATGAATGATGCTAAAGGAATCGATGCTTTACTGGTATTTACAACTTTCTCAAGAAGTTTCCAGGAAGCCATTATTGACTCCCTACTAACAAGCCATAACGTCACTCCACAACTAAGCTGCCCATTCTTTTGAGCATGCCCACCAAATAATTCAGCATTCCTGGAATGACTGTATAGATTCCTAGTCCTTGAAAATGAAATCCATATGCCACTAAGGCAGCAGAAGCAACTATGCACACTATCAGAAAAAAAAAAAACAGCAAGTGCCTTGACTCTGAGTGTTTCCTGTTTAGCTTGGGAGTAGAATTGGGGGAGTTATTTGCAAGAGCTCTACCCTTTATCATTTCATAGGCTAAAAGTAGAGTCTTCATTTTCTTGTTCATTTATTCAGCAACTAATTTTAGTGCCAGTGCCAGACGTTATTCTTGAATGTTCTAGAGCAATAGAAGTGGCAACAAAGACAAAATTTCTGACCAGTGGAGCTTATACTGTAGTGAGCAGGAGAAGTGATAAGGAAATGCAAAAATAAAATCTATGGACTGTTCGACAACAGTGCTTGCTGGTAAAAGAAATAAGTGTGGGGAAATAGAAAATGTTACAGGGCTGGGGCTTCTAGGAATAGCTTTGATGAGAAGGCAGTTATAGAAGAGGCCCGAAGGAAGTAACAGTAACAGCTCAGCACACATCTGGGAGAAGATGGAAGACCATGCAGCTAGTGTGAAGGCCCTGGGGCAGAAGAGCAGCAGGAATCGTTGGTACAGTCCAAGGAAGCCAGTATGACTTGGAAGAATGAGGAGAAAGGGAGGAGCAGGTGGGGCTTTGAGGTTGCCAACAAGAACAGCTTTCTCTCCGGGAGGAAGAGCCTTCGAAAAGCTTAGATGACCACTGAATATTCCAAAGATACAATCTGATGTTTTCTAAGATTGAAGCGATGTAAAAGACCCTGGGTTCGATCACAAGCAGGAAAGAGAGACAGAGAGAGACAGAGTCAGAGAAACTGTCCATCTTTGGGGAGATCAGGAGGATGCCTGGGAAGGGTATCAACAAAAACTAAGTATGTATGAAATATCATAAGGAAACCTGGTACTGTGTATGACAAGAAAAAGATTTGAAAAAGAAAAAATACATAAAAACTACACACACACACACACACACACACACACCTTTCTATGTTCAGTCATCTTCCTACCATGTGCTTTTCATCACAGTACTGCTTATTTTGTTAGTAAATATGATAAGACCAGTATAAAGATCTGGAAAGCACAAACTTGCCACACTGGAGAATTAGAACCAAACGCTTCTCTACCATCCTCCGACGATAACTACTTTCCTTAGTTAAGGTTTCTGTCGCTGTGATAAAACACCATGATTAAAAATGAGTTGGAGAGGAAAGGGTTTGTTTGACTTACACTTCCAGATCATAGCTTATCATTGAAGAAAGTCAGGAAAGGAACTCAAACAGGGCAGGAACCTGGAGGCAGGAAGTGACGCCAAAGCGGTGGAGAGGTTTCTCCTTATAGCTTTCTCCTTGTAGCTTGCTCCTTGTAGCTTGCTCAGCCTTTTTTATTATAGAACCCAGGACCACCAACTCAGGGATGGCCCCACACACCTATGGGCAGCCCTCCCCTCCCCTAACAATTACCAATTAAGAAATAATGCCTTGAGCCAGAAGGGATACATGACCTGCCTGCCAGATTAACTGCACCCTTCCCTGGATTCTGTCCCCTGGAACCCTTCACTCAGCCCATGGCCATCCCAACCCATCTCGGCCTGCTACTAGGCTCTGCCTCAACCCCAGCAGACTTCCACCACTGAGGTTCAGACAACACCAGTCAGAACAGGTGAGCCTGCCAATACAAATGTTCCCCTCCCTGGATTCTGCCTCCCCATGACCCTTCCCCAGGCCCATGCCATCCCATCTTATCCCTAGCCCTGCTGCTTCTGGACCCTGCCCATAACCCCAGCAGACTTTTCCACCACTGAGGCACAGACCACATCAACCACAAATGGTGAGTGATCCTCCTGTCCTCTTGCCCACCACCTCCCATCTCAGCACCAGCACCACTGTCTCCAACTCTGGAGGAAGTCCACTGCTCCGGTGCAGCCCTCACCAAATCCAGATGCCTAAATGTCAGTATAAGAACATAATAACAGAAAGGGCAATATGTCACCACCAGATCCCAGCTATCCTACAACAGCAAGACCTGAACATTCCAGTGTAGCTGAAGCACAAGAAAATGATCTTAAAAATAACTGTATGAAAATCATAGAGGTCCTTAAAGGGAAAATGAAAAAAAAAATCCCTAAGGAACTTGAGAAGACAAACAAAAAGTTGGGGGAAATCAATAAATCTCTTAAAGAATGTTAAAAAAGGACAGTCCCATTCAGGCTCCAAAGTTATAGGTTCAGCCTCTGTGAGCCCCTATGAGCCAAGGTTAGTTTTGATTCTGTGGGTTTTCTTGTAGTGTCCTTGACCCCTTTGGTTCCCAAAATCCTTGTTCCCCCTCTTCTGAAGGTTTCCCCGAACAAGGATGTATTTTCTTAATTGAGGTACTCTCTTCTCAGATGACTTTAGCTTGTGT
Source organism: Bramus lutescens (assembly GCA_001685075.1). Classification (NCBI taxonomy): domain Eukaryota; kingdom Metazoa; phylum Chordata; class Mammalia; order Rodentia; family Cricetidae; genus Bramus; species Bramus lutescens. The sequence continues at coordinate 109,790 of LOEQ01000508.1, forward strand.
CAAGCTGACATTAAAACTATGTGGCACACCACTGTTATTTTTGGTATATTTCCTTTTTGCTTCATGGGTAATGCTTCAAATTTCCCAAGGACATGTAAGTACAATTAAAGCCATGTGTTTCTATGCAGACATAATGGGCACCTTTTCTTTTTCTTTCTTTTATTTATTTTTTGATCCTGAACACTTTTCAACAGCACCAAAGAATCCCTGAAAAGCACCTCTTCCAGATCAACAACAATGTTCTGTAGAAAGAAACCATGATTCCCTCATCGCTCACCTCTCCCCTTTTCTCCACTCTACTTACGAACTGGAGAGGTTCCTACAGGATGCTGCCCTACCACACTGCTTCCCAACAGGGAGACCACATATAGAGGACAGCTGAGGAGGCAGCTTGGGGTTGTCCCTGGTGGTTTTATCTGACAATGTTCCCAGGCTGACAGCCAAGGTGGAGGATGATCTGCAGGGGATACCCCCAGAGGTGACTGGCTGCGTCTTCGGAAACCTAAGCCTGGTGTCATTTCAAGGAAGAGTGGTCCTGAAGCTTTGCCCTTCTTTGTTCACTCTGCGCCACCCTGTCATGACAGATATAATCATCCAGGAAGAAAGATGGAGGAGCCAGGCCTCCTACCCAGATCCAGTCCTGCCCCCTCGATTCTGAGATCACACTTCACAGGACTCAACCATCCTCACCTCTGCTGTTCCTCATTCCACAGCCTCACATGTGAGAAGAGTCAAGCCACCTTCTGGATACCCACTGTATTGTTTTCATATGTGATGGTTAGCGTTGCACTCCCTAAAAAAGCTCCCAGATTCCAGCCTTACCCACCATCCAAGCACCCGGAGTGGCCCATGGCTATCTTCTTCATGGCTGAAGCTCTAAGGCTCAGGACCTTGTCCTTGTCCTTGTCTAGTTAATTAACAAGGTGAGAAATGAACTCCACCCTCTGCCTCGCTGTGTGGGACTGACCCTTCCTTGAGTGGTTACCTGGTGAGCTGGGTACAGCCTGGCTGCCCTAAACCAGCAGTTCTCAGACTCACCACTCTTGTCAGAAGCGCAGGATCTTCAGCTGCACTAATGAATTTGCTAATAAGTCAGTTAATGAATCGGAGCTGCATTTTAACAAGCTCCTCAAGGGTGCCTGTGGAGGATAATATCTGAAAGGCATTGCTCTAGGCCCGCAGTTCTGACTCAAAGCACACATCAGAATCACCCGGGGTACCTCCTGAGACACGGCTTGCTTCTCAATCAGCCATGAAAGGGAACGAAGGTTTTAGATATGCTGCAACACTTCAGGACTGGACTTCAGGAAAAGGATGCTCAGTGTAACAAGCCAGGCCAGGAAGAACAACTGTTATGTTACTATTCTGTTTATGTGGCGTTTGGAGAGGGGGCAAATTGTAGACAGGAAGCAGGATAAAGGCTACGAGAAGATGGGAGGAAAGGCAAGGGTGTGATTGGTAGGTCTTTTGCTGGGGATGATGGAAACATTTTGGGTACAAATAGTGGTAGATTTAAAGCTACAGATTTGTCCGCCTACAGAGGGTTAAAATAATAAGTATGTGATATATATTTTATAGCATTTTTTTTCATAAAACGAAGTGAGTTGGGGAGATGGCTCAGACTGTGAAGTACTCGCTGCACAAGTTTGAGGACCCGGATTTAGATCCCAGCATCTGGGTAAGAGGCAGACATGGTAACGTTTGTCTGTAACCATAGTGATGGTTGGGTGGGGTAGGCAAAGGCAGGTAGACCCAGGAAGTTCACTGGCTAGTCAGTCTAGCAAAACCAATAAACTCCAGACCTGGTGAGAGGCTCTGACTGAAAAAAAATATGATGGAAAACAGCTGAGGAAAAGACAAGCATCAGTCTCTGGCCTCTACCCACTAATAAACACACATACAAAGCAGATAATAATTTAAAACTTAAAATAAGCTGGGTGGTAGTGGTGCATGCCTTTAATCCCAGCACTTGGAAGACAGAAAGCGGCAGGTCCCTGTGAGTTCAAGGCCAGCCCGATCTACAAAGCAAGCTTCAGTAAAGCCAGGACTGTTACACAGAGAAATCTTGTCCCGAAGGAAAAAATTAAAATTAAAAAAAGGCACATGTCAGTAGGCCCAATCCCAGACCTTCTGATTTCTGACTTAGTAAATCTGAGATTCTGCATTTCTACCCAATGATACTGATGCTGTCTAGCTTGTGTGAGTGTCCAGTGTCTGCACACGAGGTTGGGAGTCAGAACATGCTTTACAGTTCCAGAGGTTCTGTTCTTCATCATCATGGCAGGGAGCGTGGCAGCATAAGGACAGATGTGGTGCTTGAGAAGTAGCTGAGAGTCCCACATCTTGCAGGCAACAGGAAGTTGACTGACTCATTGGGCAGTATCCTGAGCATAGGAAACCTCAAAACCCGCCCCCGCAGGGACATACTTCCTCCAACAAAGCCACACCTCCTAATAGTACCACTCCTTATGAGATTATGGGGGCCAATTACATTCAACCCACCACACACTGTTTCTCCATAACATGGGTTGTTCTTGGAATATGGTTTTGTGCTCCTCCCAGGTGTAGTAAATAGGAATGGGCTTACTTTAGATTACCTATCATCTTATCTATTGTTATTCAGAATGATGCTTTCAAGCATACTTGTCCTCTTGACTGTATACAGCCTAAACTAATGTGACATTGCCCTAGTGACTCTGTACATCCTGGACTCACGTGACCATTGCTCATATGACTTTACTCTCAAGAATAGCTTCAGAGGGCTGGAGAGATGGCTCAGCCATCAAAGGCTAGGTTCAAAACCAAAAATAAAAGAATACCCTCAGAATATAAATTGTCTGATGCTCTGAATAAAGTTAGCTGCTTCATGAGGCTTTAGTCTGCTCGTTTTTAGGCTCCTCTCTCCTGGGTTTACACTGCCAACTAGAGCAGTGAGAGCTGGGAATTTAGCTGAGCGGTAGAATGCTCACAAAGACAGAGTCCTGGGTTCAGTCCCCAGCACCAGAATGAAGGAATCTGTACACAGTTCTCCATGGAAATTGGATAAGGAAAGCTGATGTCCAGACCCCACCCCAGAGACTCCAAGGTGATTGCTTTCAACCGCTGACTGGGCATGGGCACCTGTGGATCTCCTCAGCTGATATGCGTGTGCAGACAAGTGAGAGAACCAAATGTCAGTAGGTGGTATCCTACGGACACATCATCTGCTCCTCATGTAACCCGGATACCTGGGGCTTCTGTGTGGATGCTCTAAAGGGCATGGGGGGGGTGCTGTAGTTGAGGTTTTAAGGCTTTGTTTTGTTTGATAACAGGAACTCCTCAAAACACTCAGAGACTATTCGCAGTTTTCCCAGACCGAATATTA
>LOEQ01000508.1:114125-126535 GCA_001685075.1 Bramus lutescens
TCACATTTGGCTAGGGCGTGGCCTCCTGGGGCCAGGGAAGATAAACTTGGGCATCCAGGTGCACTGGCCCTCTTCTTCCCTGCGCACGCTGGACCCTGGTCATGTGAGTTCACCRTTTTCCAATTATTAAACTAAATCTGTTATATTGAGCTGGTCTGGTTAATTCTAACTTACCAGTCAACCATGCCCATCAACTTGTATATATAATTTTTTTTGTTGAAATTTTTTCAGACATTAAGCACTTTCCTCATGAGGCTATTGTATGTCTTCAAGCATACATGATGAACTGGCCCAACAACTTACTCACTGTGGTGGTTTGAAACAAAATGGCCCCCAAAGGGAGGGGCACTATTAGGAGATGTGTCCCTGTTGAGCAGGTGTGGTCTTGCTGGAGGAAGTGTGTTACTGAGGAGGTAGGCTTTGAGGTCTCATATATGCTCAAGATATGGCCCAGTGTCTCAGACCACTTCCTCTTGCCTGTGAGATAAGATGTAGGATACCCAGCTAATTCTCCAGCACCATGTCTACCTGCATGTCACCACACAGCACCATGATGATAATGAACTAAACATCTGGAAATGTGAGCCAGCCCAATTAAATGTGTTTTTTTTCCTTTATACAAGTTGTCATGGTCATGGTGTCTCTTCACAGCAATAGAAACCCTAAGACACTAACACACTGCCTAGGACAGTGAGACTCTTCCCTGTTGCATTCCCTTCTCCACTCCACACCTACCTTCTACTATCTCCACCTAAGTTCAGAGGAAAGCCCCACCTACGCATTAGACCAATTACTAGACAAAAGTTCAGGGTCTGAAGACAATGTTGATGAATCAGAACAATCTAGCAATAATAAAGAAAAATTAAGAGATAATAAATGGGGGGGCTGGGAGATGGCTCAGTGGTTAAGAGTGTGTGCTTCTCTTGCAGAGAACCAAAAGTCAGTTCCCAGCATCCATATCAGATGGCTCAAAACTGCCAGTAACACTGACTCTGTGGGGAACTGATGGCTCTGGCCTCTGTCGGCAACCATATTCACATGTACATCTTATATAAACATAATTAAAAGTAAGCGTAAATCTTATTTAAAAAAAGAAAGTGTGCCAGTTGGTAGCTTTAATCCCAGCACTCAGGAAGCAGAGACAGGCAGATCTCTGTATTTGAGGCCAGCCTGGTCTACAAAGTGAGTTTCAGGACAGCCAGGCCTACACAGAGAAATCCTGTCTCAAAAAAGAAGAGGAGGAGGAGAAGGAGAAGAAAAGTATATTTTTAAAAAGAAAAGAAAAAAACTTTTTTGACAGAATATGCCTAGACCTCTAGAACACATAAAAGACAAGAAAGAGTTACATATTTGGGGTAAGGGCTAAAGATGATGTTGAAACATTGACTAAGGAATAGAAAAATTCATTTAGTGAACTAATATCAGAAAAAAAATCCAAAATCTTGAGAAAAGTGTGGCTTTGCTATCTACTCACAGAAGGCATGAAACGTCCCAAACAGGCATGCATAGGAAAGAATTTCTTAAAATTACTGTTAGGAATATTTCCTAACGTGAGCTCCCCGCAGACACAAAATTCCCAATCAAGCCAAATCAAAACAAGCCAAATTAAGAAATATCCAGTTTTAATGGGAGTTCTGTGTCTTGGGTGGCCCCAAGGGGGAACCGGGAAGCCGTGCAACCATGACCACCCTGGAGGAATAAAAAGGGACCACGTGTTCCTCTTTTGGGAGCTCATTTAAATACCCTGGGGAGTATTTGGGAGGGGTCAGGACCTGGCCTGCTGGGATTTGGAGTTCAGACCAGGCGTGGGGGGCGGGGGCTGGGATAGATGTGAGGGGCTAGGGCCTACACTCCCAACTTGACAATCACATTACAGATTCAAGTGTTAAGACCATTAAACACAGAAAACATTGAAAGTTCCAAGAAAGAACCAACTCACTGATAAAAACAAAGCCTTTCGAATAGCAAACTTCTCAACAGAAATTTGAAGAACAAAGAGTGTAGTATTAAACAACTTAAACACAGTAAGAAATAAGTGCCAACCTAGGTTATCATAATGAGCAGTTTTCCTTCAGAATCAAAGGAGAAATAACAGCTTTCTTTGGAGAAAGACAAGCAGAGAGTAGTCATGGCCCCTAAGGCAATGTGGTGAATGAAAATGGCCCCTTAGACTAATAGGGAGTGGCATTATTTGAAAGTGACATAATTTGATGCGTGGGCTTGCTTGAGTAGGTGTGGTCTTATTGAAGGAAGTGTGTCACTGCTGGTGGGCTTTGAGGTTTCAGAAGCTCAATCCAAGCCCCCAGTGGCATTCTCTCTTCACGCTGCCTGCCAATGCAGTTGAAGAACTTTCTGCTCCTTCAGGGCTGCCTGTGCATCAACATGCTTCCTGCCGTGATGACAATGGACTAAACTTTCCAATTGTAAACCAGGCCCCAATTAAGAGTTTTACTTTATAAGAGTTGCTATGGTTATAATGTGGTCATGGTTTATAGCAATAAAACTCCAGGACAAGCAGTATTGAAAAAGAGACTTTCAGGAATCTTACAGAGAAGAGGAAGATCAATCCATCTACTAGAGTATGAGGAGGACTATATGATGGAAAAAAAAACAAAATCAGGAAAGACTCAAGCAGTAGAAAAACTGCAGAATAGTAAGAACCCATTTGAGAGGAATCCATCCCTGCCTTTTGATTTTGACCTTGAATATATGTGCTTTTAATTATCTAGTAAAAAGACAGTCCATCTTTTAAAAAATAAGATCCAACTGTCTGCTTTCTGCAAGAAACACAGTTTCCCAGCAAAGATAAATGCAAACTGAACACGCAAGGATTGAAGATGGAATCCAAAAACAAGCGAGAGTAACTCTACTCATATCCAACAAACAGACTTTATACCAAAATTAGAATAAAGAAAAGACCACTAAGTGTTGGTAAAAAGAAAAATATATCAAGAAATCATAATTAGAAATATGTCCATGCCAAACATCTATGTACTATTTCATAAAAACAAACCTTACTGGACATAAAAGAATAGATAGGCCCCTAGTAGATAACAATAGTAGGTCTAAGAGATAGCAATAGTAGGTCTATCGGGTTCTTATCTCTGTAAGAAAACAGATGAACAAAATAAGGGAGGAAAATTGCTTTAGAGCCTTCGAAGAATTCAATACATCAAGGAACAGAGGGTGCAGAGGATCAGAAACCTCACACTGGAGTAACCAGGACACAAAGAGAAGTAATTCTATAATAGCAGGCCTCTTCTTTGTCCCCTTCTATTCCAGCTAGGCCCCAACCTATCAAATTAGTCACCAACAGTCGGAGAAGACTTTCTCACTTAGCTAATCCTGTCTAGAAACACCAAATACTGAGACTCTGTCTCAAAGCAAAAACCAAAAATCTAGTTACATGGCTCCTGCATGTGTGTTACCTGAACACACAAACACACATACATCAACACATAGGGAGGGAGGGAGGGAGGGAGGAAAGGAATGGAGGAAGGAAGGAAACAAAATAAACAGTAGAGAGGGTGTGGAGGAAAGGAAGTCCTTATACATTATCATTAGGATGTAAATTAGTGCAGCCACTATGGAAATCAGTATGGAGTTCTTCAAAAAGAACTAAAACCACCATACCAACCAGCTATACTGCTCATGTCTTAGTCACTATTAGTTACTCTTGTTGTGATAAAACATCTTGACAAGTAATGTGGGAGGAAAGGATTTATTTGGCTCATTCTTCCACATCACTGATCGTCATCAAAGGCAGTCAGGACAGGAACTCAAACAGGGCAGGATCCCGGAGGCAGGAGATGATGCAAAGGCCATGGAGGGGTGCTGCTTACTGGCTTGCTCTCCATGGCTTGCTCAGCTTCCTTTCTTATAGAACCCAGGACTATCAGTTCAAGGATGGCACCACCCACCATGGGCTGAGCCCTCCCCCATCAATCACTAGGACAGGTTCCAAAGCTACAGAGAAACCCAGTCTCGAAAAAAGAAAAAAATAAACCTTCCTTCCTTCCTTCCTTCCTTCCTTCCTTCCTTCCTTAAAGAAAAAGAAAATCCCTTACAGCCATATCTTATGAAAACATTTTTTAACTGAGGTTCCCCTCCTTTCAGATATCTCTAACTTTTGTCAAGTTAACATAAGACAGCATAGCCCTGAGGTTATAAGAGCAAGAGCGCTGTCCCTGCCCCTCACCAGCTGCAGCACTCAGTAGAGTGGCCCCTGCACCATGCCTGAGCAACATAGCAGAGGTGACCCTGATGGTTTAATGGGACAGCTGACCCTGAGGACTCGAAAGCAGGAGAACTGGCCCCACTCCTTGCTCATTGCTGCGAAGGGTGAACCAGTTGGGGCAATGCTGGAGAGCTCACCCTGATGGTGAGGTCGGAGGAGAGCTAGAAGATTGACCAACCCTACAACTACCCTGGCCCAGAATCAGGGTTATGAGTTGACCCACCCCAACATTTACCCCATGCATGATCTGCAGGAGCACAAGAAGAGACCAAAGCTGCAGGATCTCCACAACACAGGGCAACAACAGGATATCCGAGAGAAGTGCCCGTGAGAATCTAACATCGATAGTGATAGTGTAGCAGAAACCAGAGGCCTCAAACCAGACCAACGACTTTTGCAATGACCACCTGCAAGTAAAGCTATCTGGACAAAAGGGTTTACCGCAAGATTCACTGTGTCACACTGCAGCTTCCAGGGCAAGATTTTTTCCTTTTTTTCCCCTTTTCATTTTTTCTCTTAAATTTTATTTTATTGGAGGGGGTTGGAAGGGCAGAGGGAGAATAGAAAGGAACAGGAAAATAAACGGGATCAAGATGCATGGTGTGAAAGACATAAAGAATAAAGAAAAAGAAAGTAAGAAAAACTAGGCAGCACAATGCATACATATACAGCTGGAAGAACCAAAGTTATCACACTATATGAACACCCAAACACCTATGTTTATTGCAGTACTAGTTACAACAATCAATATGAAGTCAGCCAAGATACTATCAATAGATGAATGGATAAAGAAAAGGCTATATTTATAATATAGATTACATATAATGAAGCATTACTTAACCAGAAAGAAGAAACTAACTAGTTGTTTGCAATAAATGGATAGAACTGGAGATCGTGGTCAGCAAATGAGCCAGATTCAGAGTTTTCTACAGTTTGCCTGTTTTCTCTCAGATGTGAAATTTAGTAGAAAGACAAAAATGAAAATGAGACCATTAGGAAATAGGGGTTAGAATGGAGGACGATGAGGCAAGAAGGAAACAGGGGTGAATTTGGTCAAAGTACATGGCATGCATGTATAAAAATGTCACAATGAAACCTGTAGTCTTGTACAATTAATATGTTCTGATAAAATGTATAAGAAAAATATAGCTTTTCACAAAGTTTCTTTGGCAAAAGCTAACAAAAAAGATTAGCTTGACCTTCTGGAACTTACCCTCTTTATCCCAGACTAACTTCACATATGGACAGACACAATTACACAGGGCTCCTTCAGCTCCTGCTTCTAAAGAGGTTGTCCTTTCACAAGAAGAGTCCCGTTTCACAACATCTTTCAGAAGAGGTTGTCCTTTCACAAGAAGAGTCCTGTTTCACAGCATCTTTCAGGACTGCTAAGCTCAAGGGCTGACCAAGGGTTCAGAGAGAAGATGCACTGAGGACTATAGTCAAAGATTCCCAAGACAAACATGTCCTGTGAATGAAGGGTTCATGTTTGCTATTTGCTGTCCTGTACTACCAGATCCTTCACAATGAACTCCCTTGACTGCAAGCCCCTGGATGGGTAGGGGAGGACTGGGTAAAAGCAACAAGACGGAAAGTCTAGGAAGGGACTTGAATAATCTCGATGGTCTCAGTTTGGATACTGGCCTTGGGGAAAAAAAAAGAAAGAAATAAGAAGTGAGCCCCCATGGTCATCACTGTAGCTAGCGAACCACATATGACCATTACCATAGCCTTTAGCATAAGGAAAGATTAGACAAACATGCAAATCATCAGTAAAACAAAGATGGGTCTGGAAAGATGGCTCAGCAGTTTACAGTCCTCACTACACATCATAAAAAGTGGAGTTCAGATCCCAGCATTCTTGTAACAAAGTTGGGCATCCAGTACTGCCTTCAGCCCCAGCTCTTGGGAAGGTAGAGACAGGAGATCACCACGGCTGGCTTCCTCATAGTCCAGCTGAGAGAATACAAGTCCCAGGTTCTGGGAGAGATCTGTTGATATGGGGCCCACACTGAGGACCACAAATCCACTAGTGCTGTGCATCAGAGTAGCCCCAAGTGTCAGGATGCAAACAGGATGATGTTCCTAACCACCCTGAGTCCCTTCGTATGTCTCAATCTGTGGCTGCTACCTCTGCAGCAGCAGCTAGATATGCTTGCTACCCAGTGACAACCCCTTCCTGCCAGACAGCAAGGGATCCATTTTGCATGGGACTTGTCAGCTAACATGTATGTCTGAGGATTCGGTACCAAAATCACAGACGAGCTGAAAAGTCAGCCATACCCTCAGCATCCCTAAAGGCTTAAGGGAGAATAGGAACAGAGGAACGAGAGCAGAAGCTCAGTTCAAAGCGATCCTTCTAAAGCTTTGCATAAACTTCCTTGATATGTGGTTGAAATGGAAACCAAAGAAGGCCTTATGCCCATTAGAACCAACTTGATTAAAAAAAGGTTACTAATTACTCCTTGTGTGGCTCCTGAAGGGCCTCTTTCTCTTGTAAAAACCTAGCAGTCTAGGATACAGCTCTGCCTTGGATCTATAGACTATTAAAATTGGTTTCTTTCCCACAAGGGTAGTGGTTCTCAACCTCCTTAATGCTCTGACCCTTTAATACAATTCCTCATACTGTGATGACCCCCAACTGTAAAATTATTTTTGTTGCCAACTGTAACTTTGCTACTATTAGGAGTCATAATGTAAATATCTGATGTGCAGGATATCTGATCTGTGACCCCTTCGAAAGGGTTGTTTGACCCCCAAGGGGTCTCAAACCACAAGTTGAGAAGCATGTCACTAGGGCTGAGCCCAAACGCTACACAACTTCCACACCACACAAAGCCACACTCTTCACTGTAACAGATTTGTTCCAAGCCTTTCCTCATTCCAATCGGTAATGAGAACAAAAACACACTTACCCTCACCTTAGGAAACATCACCCTTTCTCCAGGACACTTTCTTCTACAGGGAAAATTAGATTAAATCTATTGGGAAATCTTAAAGGACCTGGATCAAAGAAGACATGTTTTGTTCCTGAATGGTCAGACCATATTGTAGAGGTGCCAGTAATCCTCAGATTCACCTATAGATTTATAAATTCCAATGATAATTCACACAGATTTTTGCTTTTGTGAAAATGTTTGTATTGACTGCTAATTTGCATGACAAATAGAACAAATTGTCAAAGCACGTCTAAGGAGACACAAAGCATGTGGATTCGTTTGAAAAAAGAAAATGCTAATAACTAAGTCTTTGCTTTCGCTTTTGTATGTCTATGGGTGTTTTGTCTGCATCATGTCCGTGTACTGCACACATGCAGCACCTGCAGGAACCGGAAGAGGGTATCTGGTCCCGAGACTGGAGTTCCAGGTAGTTGTGAGCTGCACTGTAGGTGCTGGGAATTGAACCCGGGTCCATCTGGAAGAGCAGCCACTGCTCTGAACCACTGAGCCATCTCTCCGTGTCTCCTGCTTGTAATATCTATTGTGTGGAACTGGCTAAAGGGGTAGAGTTGCCACTGGAATAAGCAGAGGCCAGAATCTGCTAGTCTCGTGAATAACTTTTAGTATGTGGCAGAGCAGGCATCGCAGAGCAGTGAAGATAGAGGCCATGCTATGAAAAGAACTGGGGAAAATATGCTTAATATTTTAAAAAATGAGGCTGCCACCTACCTCCCAACCTATGTAAGAATCAATTCAGAGGCAGTGGGATGCCTCAGTAGGTAAAAGTATTTGCCCCAAAAGCCTGAAACCATGTAAAGATGGAGGAAGAAAACTAACTCCAAAAATTATCCTCTGACCGAGACATGACACCTGTGCAGACGGGTAGGGAAGAAGGCGGCGAGATCAGCTCAAGATAGAGCAAGGGCTTCAACCTCAAAAGGTAAATTCCGGTGCGATTAGAAGACAATTTACAAGAAAGTTGGCAGAGAGTTTATCAGTTATTTGTCTTGGAACTGTGATAAAACACCCTGACAAAATAATGTAAGGGAGAAGGGTGTGTTGGCTCACATTTGAGGGTACAGTCACTCAGGGTGGAGGAGCCCTAGCAACTCAAAGCAGCTCGTCACATTTCATCCACAGTCCGGAATCAGAGCACAATGGTAGTTCAGTTTGCTTTCTTCGTTTTACACAATCCAGGGCCCAAGCCTAGGAGACGATGCTTCCCAATGTAAGGGTGGATCCTCCCATCTCAATTAATCTAATTCAAATAATCCTTCACAGGCAAGGCTGGAGCTAGTGCAATCTAGATAATCCCTCACAGGTACGGCTGGAGCTAGCACAATCTAGATAATGGCTCTCAGGTATGGCTGGAGCTAGCACAATAATAGCTAGATAATAATAGCTAGATAATCCCTAGAGCATACCTAGAGTCTTGCCTCCCAGGTTATTCTAGACCAGCAGTTCTCAACTTGTGGGTTGTGACCCTTTTGGGGGTTGATTGACTTTTTCACAGGGATCACCTAAGATCATCGGAAAATACAAATATTTACTTATATTATAATTCATAACAGTAGCAAAATTATAGTTATAAAATAGCAAAACAAATAACTATGATTGGAGGTCACCACAACGTGAGAGACTGTATTAAAGGGTCACAGCCACAAGAAGGATGAGAACCACTGTTTTAGACCTTGTCAAGTTGATCATCACTATTAACCATCACAGGGAGTTGTTTTAAAAAAAATAGAAATGTTCTATAACATAAGATTGGCAATTGTGCCCATGCTTCTACTAAGAGTTTTGGGGTTCAGGTAGAAGACAGAGCACCCCTTATAACAGGTGGAATAGAGGAACAGTGAATTTGGAGAGTTAGTGCTTAGAGTTGAATTTCCTGTGTCAAGACATCTTCGTCTTTTGTGACATAGATCATAGATCATGGGTCATACTTGAAGTGAGGGCAGAGGGGATGTGTTATGAGCATGGAGGGGGACAAGGTCACTGAACACAGAATCTGAAGGGTGTAGTGATGGCAGCTACGAAGAAAAGAGGAAGCAGGGTGTAGGAACTGGAATGTAACTGGCAGGCAGACTTGCTGAGCCCAAGCCAGGTGGGTGTTCCTGGATTAGTGGCTTCATTTGCGCCTGGCTGCCTCAGCTGCAGGTGTTGTAGGATATTTTACACACTGTGAAACTCCGAGACCATGTTAATAAAGTTAACTTTGAATCAAGGGGCAGAGCCAGTGGCTAGCTGACATGANCTGACATGAATTAGCCATAGATAAGTCTGGAACGCAGATAGAGAGGATGTATAGGAAGGAGGAGGAAGAGATGTGGATTTTTCACGGTCTCTTCGATCTTGAGAAATTTGGAGAGAAGATCGACTGGTCACTCCTCTGCAGCTTCTTTGATCTATCAGGTTTTCACCCCAATATTTGACTCGAGTTTTTGTTGGTAATAGAACAACTTAGATAAATGTATCATGCAAGAGAATGGAGGTTGGTTCTCCAGTTAGTGCCACCAGGCTACCGTCGGCGTCAAGTCCTCCCTCTCTTGAACAACCACAGCCCCAGCCTCCTCACAGCCACGACTTCCCATCTCTTTGTTCAGCTTCTGGATACCGGAGTAAAAATTGCTTATTCAAAGGATGCTGGGGCAGCTGTCACCCCAAACATGCCTCCTCTAATTCCCAATTGATGATTAGCCATGATTAGTCCCACTCTTCCAACTGAAACTAAATAGCAAACATCTAACATTGCAAGGTTAGAAGACATGACCTCTGTCTGCTTGTCATCCTGGTATCCTGAGCCTCTAAGCTTCTCCCTCAAGTGCCAACTTCTCTCTGTTCTGAAAGACAGGCATCCCTTGGCTCACATCATAAGGAGTTTGTGCCTTCCTCCACAGCTCAAGTCACAATATTCTAGTGCTCCAGACATTCTCTTTCCCAATCACTTCAACAGAAAATATATTCAGAATTTCTCACGAAGGGTATGTGGTTGCCTAGCTCTCTCCTGTGGAGGTCAGGTCACAGAGTTCTAGGCTTTCCTGTGCTTGTTAGTGAGAGAGTTAGGTAGATATGCTTCTGTAAGTTGCTTCCTGCTCTGTGACTCTTTTCCAATTAAAAACTGAGATAAAGGAAGGAGCATGCGATTCCCCCTCCTTCCTGGCAGTGTTGTTGCATGGATTAAATACGATAATGAACGTCAGAGTACTTCACAGGCTACAAATCTAAGGTGTTATTTTTCCCTGGGGGAAAGTAAACGCAAGCTGTACATCTTCTTGGCAGGGGTATAAAAGTTTGGAGTTTTCATTACAGGCAAAATTGCCGATATTTATTGGCCTCCTTCTATTCTCATGCATTGGCTAAACACTTATACATATATTATCTCCCTTTATCTTCATAGCAAGCCTCTGCAAGAAAGGATATTAAGACCCACTCCACAGATAAGGAAATAAAGATCCAAGAATGCAAGATTGAGTAACTCACTATCACACACATCCCTTGCTCCACACACTCCTCCAAGAAAGTGGGTTCCTTCTAGCTCACAGCGCACAGTGAGGAGGTGGTCCTCACAATCCTGAATGGATAGCAGCACCACCCTGCAAAATCGACCCTTCCTCCCTTCAGTTGCTTTTGTTGAGGCGTTTATCACAGCAACGGCAAAGTGACTAAGAAAGCGTTCAGCAAGTTTAAACAGCACATGACAGTTTACCAATAGAACATACGTTACAGATGGACAGAAAGTGGTTGAGCCGCAACACTGATGCAGAGGAAAAATTACTATCAGTTTACTATATCACAGCAGGGGCATTAGTGTCAGGGCAACATATGGTGTATTTTGAAATAATTAAAAAAACAACAGTACAAAAATTGCCAACATAGGAAGGGTTAATATTTGAAAATATGGACATGCTTATTATCCTAAATTGATCATTGCATATCAGTTAAATATACTGAATTGTCATGACTGCCCCCACAAGTAAGTACAAATACTATAGCTCAATAAAAAAAGGAAATTACAGCATCTTACCTGAAAACTTTTCTAAATCATTCAAGAGCAGACTTAAGCAGGCTGGAGGGCCAAATCAAACTAGGAGGAGGAAAAAGGGAAGATGATCAACGGAGTAGAGCGTCAGTGGCCTGGGAGTAGCACACTCCTCGGAATTCCAGGGGCAAAGACAAAGAATGAGAGAGGGGATTTAAAGAAACAATGGCTCAAAAGGTTCCAAGCATAATGAAAGATACAAATCTACAGACCCAGAAAGCTCAACAAACTCCTAATAAGGGAAGGCAGAGCTGCACACCAAGGCATGATATAAATCAACTGTGGAACGATGAGTGCGGAGTCTTGAAAGCAGCAGGAGGAAAGAGACAACAGGTGGGACCACCACATGGGGACAAAAGGCAAACAAACAGTAGGAGCCAAGCCTGTTGCCCACTAGAAAGTGCATTTCCAACAGCTTCCTCTTGGAGCAGCAGATCAGACTCAAGGCAGAACTTTCCATGGAACAGGAGTTTGATGGCTGTATATCCCAAGTTAAAACTGGTGGGGCTCACAAGGGCCACACAAATGATAAACGAAGACCACTGGGATTGTTGATGAGGAGAAGCTTCAACCATAAAATTCTTAGTAAACTCCCAGAGTCAACCTAAATGTTAGATAATCTAAGTCATGGCATTTGCTCTTATTTGAACCAAAAAAAAAAANAAAACACTCATATGATTGAACAATGAATTCTTACCTTCCTACTAGTTTTTTTTTTTTGGAGATAGAACTTCAAATGTGTGGGTTATGACAATGGTTGCCAAGGTTACTTTGCAAAAATTTGAAGGCGTAGGTTACTCAACAAAAACTGGGTCCCACAGATACTGGCAATGCCAAAAATGGAAGAAAGAGCTGCCTTTTCTGGCTCCGTGTTGTGTCATATGTAGAAATAGCTCAAGACTTGAGCATTTCCTAAAAGCAGGTAATCCAATTAAATGAACTGGGTGAATGAAATGAACAAATACTTCTCAGAAAACAGAGTACATGTATCCAATAGATATGGGGGAAAATGTTCAGCCTTTTTAGCCACCAGGGAAATGCAAATCAACCATAAGGAAGAATGGAAGCAGGCAAAGGGGATAGAGCTAGAGATCACTGTGTTACATGAAATAAGCCAGGCTCAGACAATATCCCACATGAGAAGTGTGTGTGTGTGTGTGTGTGTGTGTGTGAGAGAGAGAGAGAGAGAGAG
>LOEQ01000508.1:170100-182364 GCA_001685075.1 Bramus lutescens
GAAGCAAACCTCTCAACTATCAAAACCAACCAACAAAACCAGACTTTGGCTTTTACTGCTCCAGTGCAAGATCCAGGCAGAAAAGGGAGGACTAAAGCCCCTGTGCCCATCCCAAACCTGCATTGAGCAGCCACTGCAGGCAAGTGATGGAGCGAATGTGGCAACTATCCAAATCCCAGCCCCTTCTCCGAGAAACAATGCTATTTGCTTAGGGCAGACATGGGGGATTGGACCAGGGCTTAGGGAGGGTCCCCAAGGGCCTGGCCCAGTCCATATAGAGCCTGAGAGAGGAAGTTAACTGCACACAGTGAAGGAGGATGGGATATTTTTTTATTTTTTTTTTCTGGGGTTGGGGGTTTCAAGGAGTAATTGAGGAAAGTAAGATAAAGGCAAGCAAAAAGAGCAGAGTAGGTACAAAGAGGAGAATGGACACTGGCCTAGAATAAAAGGACTTGTCCATTGGCAACGAGCCAGGATGAATGTTTAGCATGTCAGAAGTCCAAAGACACGCTTGTGAACCATGCATATGTCTACCATACTCAGGCTGCTTCTCCCCAGAGCACCCTACCAAACCCTTCCATAAAGTCAAATTACTAATGCCCAAACATTGAATCTTCACCCCAATACAATACAGTAAACAGAGCTGAGATCCCGAAGGCTGATGCTGGCAAATTCAAAGCATCCATGATTCCAAAGTCTTTGGCCTCCAAGGAAATCTTGTGGAATTGGATCTTAGTTCCCCAAACCATACAGCCCAAGGAAATTTAACCCCCTGTGGGGACCATCACCACGTCAAAGTGGCACTTGCCCTGAACAAGCAATGGACATGTGGCATGCTCGGGAACAAATGAGGTTCACCGTACAGAAACAAAAAGCTGTGGATGAGACAGGTGGAGCCAGAGGCAGACTTCAGAGTCTCCCGGGCTACAGGAAACAGTTTGGACTCTCAACCTGTTGGCAATAGGAAGTCATTGGTCGTTGGATATTTATCACCCAAAGGACTACCTATTTAGCGTCACTTCCAGGAAGAGGCCCCCCTGAGATGGCGCCTGAGGGGCTGCAGAGCTGAGAGCCCAGTTAACGGACTCTGCAGGAGCCCCTCCGGCACACGGGACCTGGACAGGAATGGGGTGGCTGAGAAGACAAGGGCTGGGAAGGTGCTAAGCATTAGAGAGCAGATTGGTGGCCCACAAAGGACTAGGTAGGGGCTGAATTGAAGATGATGTAGACAACGTGGGAGAAGCAGGACCCCAAGAATCCACAATAAAGCAGCAGAACCAGGGTGCATCCACTGGGAGTAAAAATCTCAGATTAGCCCATGTAAGAAGCAGTAGTTTTCTTTAAGAAAAAGAAAAGTAAACATTTGACTAAAAAAAAACTACTTTCCAGTTTAAATTTTTATTTCAGAAATGCATTCATATTTGCCATTTTTAAAAGTCCTCTCCATGAATTTATGCCATAAGAAATACACTAAAACAACATTGTGGAGGAGCTAGTGTTCCTTTCTGTCCAGAGTATGTCTCCTCATTTATTTCTTAAAGCTTGTATGGCAACATATGCCTGGCTAGTGATGGAGACCTGATCCCCAAAGTAGCACATCTCAGCATCATCTTAAAAGACAGGACAGATGGACAAAGGGTCACATGCTGACTGAGAAAACAAGCTGACTGTGGTTAAGCATAATCGAAAAGTCACATAAAGTGGGAGACAGTGTCAAAAAATGTAAACAAGGGGCTGGAGAGATGGCTCAGAGGTTAAGAGCATTGCCTGCTCTTCCANAGGCATACACACAGACAGAATGTTGTATACATAATAAATAAATATTTTAAAAAATGTAAACAAAAAGAATTCAATATTCCTTCCTGAAAAGCAAGACAGAATCACCTCCTATCTTATTAAAACAAAACCTGATGTGTCGGGCGGACAGGTTGCTGGGTTTGAAACGGCTATAAATGAAGGGAATCTGGGTCAGGTTCTCCTGAGCTGAAATGTGTCAAGAATCTGCCAATACTTGAGTTTACGGATTCATTATACTTAGGCTAACACTATCCTCAAATGTTTCTTAAGATTCAAAATAATCACCAGACAAGCTTTGAGCCACATCCAGGTAACACCAAAGTCAAAATTGTAAGAAGACAAAGCAAAATGAAATCTTGTCTTAAGTTAATTTCTTGGTATGGGTTCCCACAAGGGGGGGGGGCAAGCTCATCTGTAGCCAGTGCTCACTTAGGCAGGAAGAGTGATGTCCTTCTTGAGGACACTTGGAGCCTCCCAAGTGAAAGACCAAAGTCTTTACACATCACTTGGGCTCATTAATCCATTTACTCATGCTTAAGTTTGGGTGAGGGCTTTTGCAAGCTACCCATGGAGGGGAAGATTAAAATTCCCTCCACATTATGGAAAAATGGTACTTGAATTTGTTTTATTATGTACTTCTAATGGGGTAGGGAGGTTGAAATAAAGTTCAAGTCATAACTGAAAATATTTTTGCAGAAATATGGCAAGCTATTCATTTACACACAATAGTGAGTCCCAAGAGCCGGCACCAACAGCAAAAGCATCTGCAAGTTTCATCTCAACTCTTTAAACGTCTTAGTGCAAATAATGACTTTTGGAAAGGGTGATGGCTATAACACAGAAAGAACACAAATCTATTTTTCAAGGACAAGTGGCACTGCCCTGTTTTGAGTGACGTTATAATTTCTCTGTCAGAGGCCAGGAGGGTGAAGCCACGGCAGGATTCCACACTATAGGAAACCCTTGGTGCAGCGGGCACAGTGCTTAACCAAATTCTGAGAAACATGGCCACGCTAAGGCCTAAGGGAAATGGGGACATATAAATAAAAGGAGTTTTAAAAAAGGGGGGGCTCTTGAAAACGTAAATAAAACAAAGTTTCAGCCTTTCTAGGAAATTCTTGAGGGAAAAAAAATCTCTTTTCTTCTGAACCTAAAGAGAAAACTTGGGAGTCCTTAATCTCAAGGCTTTTGTCGCTGCTGTGAATCTGTCTGGTTGGCCCTTCCCATGAAGGACCATACATGGAGAAGGAACTGCAGGAAACTTGTTCATGGTGCAAGGCTCTCTACCTAGAGCACCTTCTCATATGAGGGTCTCAATCTTCAAGATAGAACCTGCGCAGCTTTGTTTCTGCGTAGGATTTTCCCATCTTAGAGAACTCATATGTGCAAGCACTAAGCGGGGAGGGAGCCAACCTGGGCCTTCCAGGTCTTAAGGTGGTCTGATCAGGTCATGGTTTAGACTCTGCTCACTGGTAAGGTTAGGTGGACAGAGATTTCATGGTCACTGATGACAGAAAGCTAAACGAACTGGGAATCACTGAGTGATGGCTTATACCTTGCCGTGGTATTGTGGTTGTTTTACTCCTGCTAGACATTCTTGCCTCTTTATTTATATAGTTGTCTAATAACCAGATCTGTATTCCTTAATAGTATTAAAAAGCAGCCTCCTATCAAATGTATAAAGACAAGAAGTTGGCTCACAATACAAATGTGTTACACACCCTTACAGGGGCAGGGCTGAGGCCTGCAGCCCTCTACTGTGATTGGCCAGACTGCAGCGAGGTTTGTCTAGGAGCTACAGTTAAATGCTTGGGACACTAAATACATCCCTCACCTACTGTATTGCTAGGGAACACTGAGCCAAGCCTATCACCTGCACTTCTACTACCACGATCTGGCCACAGGCAGGAAGATGGGCCAAGGCTCTTCCCAGCTTGGGAAGAGTACACTTCCACTTAAATGTTCCTAGAACATGTTTTTCCACCCGTTTTCATGCTCCAGAGTTTCAACTTTCAATGAAGTCTGAACATGGTGCTTATTTGAGAACGACTTTCCCAGATACACGTACACACTGGATATGTTTTTGCCTTCTGAGCGCCCAGAAGGCTTGCTGAGGAGATGAACGGATGAAAGCTGTTTATTGGACTCCAGTTCCTCCACTGGAGGCAGGTGTCTTTAGAGAGAGACTTCCTGGTCGAAGTTCTGCCGCTGGACGCTTTGAGTTGACAAAGTCGGACTTCTGTGAACAAATTTTAGTGAGCTTACCTCAAAGTCAAGGTGCTTCTGACTTGCAAACCATGGGAGAACCTTCTTGGTCTTCGGAATCCTGGAGGCAACTGCATCTGCTCTCAAGCAGAATCCATTATGGGAAAACTTGGAGACACTGTCCTTTGGAGTTTCTTTTGCTAAGCTTCTTTCATAGTGCTTGTTTTGTGTCTCATGGCCCTCAGAGTGAACGAGATCCACCCTTGTGCTGAGCACCAGGAACCCAGGCCTCTCCATCCGCGAGTACTTCCTAAGCTGCCGATGAATTTTCTCTGATGAGGCAAAGGGACCATAGCTTTTCTGCCCTACCAATTACACGCGCCCTACCCATTAACTTGTGAGTCCCATCTTTCTATTTTCGGTATGCATTGTTCAATGCAGTCAGAGGGAACCAGTCTCAATAGTATTTAGGTGAGTTGCCACAGCTCCAAAAAACCAACATCCGCAGTCCAGGCTGCAAAAGTCTGGCTCTCTCCAGCCCATGGTGGCGCCATGGTAAATGCTTCAGAGCTGTGCCATCTGGATGCTGGAAGTACTGATGATATGTGATAGACCAGCCCCCGAGCAGAAGGCCTCACTCACTCACTCACTCAGCCTCCGAGCAGGTGCCAAGCAGCAGGCTTAGTGGCCAGTGGAGTGGCATTGGGCAACACTCAGCATCAAGCTTCAGAGGTGACTTTCTTGACCTTCAAGATGCTTTCTGAAATGCTAGCTTCCTCTTTCTGGGCTTAGGCTAACAGAAGAATCTTGTCTGGTTTGGACACAGAAGTGTGGCACCCGAGTCCAGAAGGCATTCGGGGGCCCTGATTGAATCCCCGTGTGAGGGAGCCTCGGCCTAGCTACTCCACCAGCTTCCTGCCCTTTGCTTGCTCTTCTTGATTCACCCTGCTGCTATCCTGGTTCTGTTTGGATTCTACCAGCTTCCCAACTCCTATTTTCCTTTGTACCAAGTAGTCTTCCACCTACAAAAGCAGCCCTCTGGCAGTCTGGTTCCTATCCCATGAGCAAAAGTCTGAAGTGCCCATGTATTTCAGTTTCCCCAAAACGTATACCATCTGCCACCACCCTTTAAGACCAGCCTCCTAATGCTTGGCCTCAGCTTTTAAAGTGTGAGCTTGTTGCTTTTTTAAATTGCAGTTAAAGGCTCTGCTTCCTCTCCTCTACATCTGTTACTTCCTGGGACCGGTTCTGGGTCACTGCTTGGTGAGCTTCCAAATGCTTGGCTTGCACCCGTTTTCTCTGGGCAGACAGTGGCACCAGGTCTCACTTTCTCTAGCCCAAACTGAAAGCGATCTCACAGCACCCGCCCTAGAGATTTTTCAATATGCCTTTACGAATATAACTCTTCCATCTTTGCTGCCAAGCCCTGGGCTGTTCCTACTGAACCAGCTCCTCAGGAATCCATCCGTAAGCTGTTTTCCTTGTGACTTGCTCCAGGCCTAGGTCACACTTCATGGGAAGGACTCTGAGGCAAGGCTCCTTCTCACACAGTCTACCTGCCAAGGCAAGTGGGCCCTGCCAGGTCCGGAGAAGCCCCACTTAATCAGTTCTCCCTGTCTGTGGGTCACAAAGAAAGGGAAGCCTGTAGTACTTTTTGAAGTCTTCAACTACTCATCAGAAAAAAAGTCAAGCAAACACCTGCATGGCAGGGGAAGGGTTAACAGTTATCCTACCAGGCTAGATAACCCCTTCCTCAGATGTAAGGGCTGCATCCTGAAAATTGAGTTCCTCAAGAGAGATTGGGTCTCCTGAGACTGAGGGGGGATCTGGTCTCCACTCAAGTGCCTACTGCTCTCTGAGGCAGATGACACACTTCAACAGGCCTCCTGCCCTCAGGTCTCTGGGATGGTATTTGAAGTCACACGTGTGACTCTCCCACCATGACGTCTTTGCCTGATCCCCATGGTTTTGATTTCAGGAAGTGTCATGGTATCTGAGAGTGCCAGGAACTCGGGCCGGGGGTGGGATGGGGGTGGTGGTGGTGGTAATTAGTGATATTGGGGCTGTGGCCCACGCTTGCAAGGACAGAGAGGCAAGAGGTAACATGGTGCTGAAGAAAAGACAACCTAAAAAATGTTCCCGCTCAAGATGGAGCCCTTGAACCAGGACCACCAGGGCCTCCTGGGGGGTTGATAGAATGCTGTCTTTGGGACTGCACACACCCTGAAACAGCATACCACATGGCAGGGAAGGCTCCCGTGGTTAGTGCTCAGGAATCTTCATGCTGTGTGGCCTTGGCCTCCGGCAGGGAGGGGTGACTCCTAGAAGCCTCACTAAGCTGAATGTGGGTGTCCCTTGACTTGGCTCATCCTTCAATGGCCTGTCATACCTTCTCATTGGGCATATGACACTGCGGCCTCTTCTCCCAGCTCCAGGGTGCCCTCCCAGGCTCCCCGGACTGAGAAATGTGTAGCAGGAACTTCCCACCCTCAACCCCAGCTGGCCTGACCATCTAGTTGGGGTCAGCCACCCCACCACAAACAATGCCCCTTGGCCCCTTAAGGGTGAGGTTCAAGACTTTCAGACTCCTGGGACTCTCGGTCACTGGGCCAAAGATATAGTCATTCATTTAAAAGTTCACTTTGTTTTGAACCTATAAGATTGATGTGCATCTGAACCCAAAGCCATTTTCTTTCCTGATAGATGAGGTTCATCACATACTCTTTCAGTCACTTGGCAAATGAGTGTCTGTTGACCGCCCCCCCATATCCTCCTCTGTATCCAAAAGGGAGCCCTAAGACCCAGGTACCCCAGGGAGAGTGAAGGGGAACATAGGCCCCCAGTCCAGGTGGCCCAGGTTCAGAAAGGGTTTTCTTTCCTGGGGTAGAAACAGTTGGAATTCATGTAAACTCTCTGAGCTTCAGGGTCCATTGGGGCAGAATTAAATAGAACTCTGCAGTCTCTGTAGCTCCTACATCTCAAACACCTACACTACAAATTCCCAGGATGTCATTCTGCCCAGCAGGGCCCAGTCCTCAGGTAGCCACTGCGAGGTGGGACCTTTCTGCGTCCTAGGACCTCTTCCCAAGGATAACCATTCACGTTAGAGGAAAGATACAGCAGCCTTAAACACAAAACTCTAATAGAATGTAGTCTGCGACCATGTATTTTGGATAGACACACCTGGGCACAAACCAAACTGGATCTACAATCCACAAGACAGCTGTTTCAGAGTCAGAGGTGAGGAGTATCAGGGTTCTCGGGGGCTGTGATGGGTGAAAGACAGGTGGTGGGGTTGAAAGGAGGGTCATGAGCAAGACACCCCAGCTCCCTCTCCTCTTGGAGTCCTGATCCGACAGGTGCCACATGGGCAGCAGCTGCCTCTCGTGGGCCTTGCCCTGTGTTTCAAGTACAGACAACTGAGCTGCTCTCTGCCGGGAGAGGGGAGACAGACCACTGTTTCATCCCAATGGGTGGACCTGGTGGGAAAGCCCATGTTCCCTGGTGGTGCAAACTTAAAGATGGATCAGCACCCTGCTTATATGATCCCTCCTTCGTTTTTCAGATTAGCGTTGTCAAAAGCGGGGAGGAGGAAAGGAGGCTATTCAGCGTGAGCTCTTCTTGAGAGCCATCCCCCAGATCCTCACCCCTTTACTTGTACAGGAAGCCTTTCTCAGCCTGAGGTTTGGAGACACTGGCCAGAACTAGCCTACAAAGTACAGTTGGAAGGCTCCCCTTTAAATATTTATGAACAAGGTGGGGAGGAAACAAAAACAGGTCATGTGATCTAATTCTCAAGAGAAAAAGTTGCCAAGGCAAAAATACAAAAGTCCCAAAGGTCGTTTGTCCTGGCAGAGCTGATCACTCCCTGGGTGGTCCCTGAAGCCCTCGTGCCTCTATTCTACTGCTTTATTCTTGGTTGTCTCTGGCAGAGAAATGTTGTCACTGTGTCTTCTCCACTCCCCGCACACACACACACACACACACACACACACACACACGCTTGGA
This sequence comes from Bramus lutescens, assembly GCA_001685075.1. Taxonomy (NCBI): domain Eukaryota; kingdom Metazoa; phylum Chordata; class Mammalia; order Rodentia; family Cricetidae; genus Bramus; species Bramus lutescens. Next base: position 178,111 of record LOEQ01000508.1, read on the forward strand.
CACAGTAACCGGTTAAGTACTCATTTAAAACATTCTTAAATTAAAAAACAAAAGAAGTAGGCTGAGGGTTTGAGATGCTGGAACCTCATAAGCGAGAGCAGGATCTCACATCTAACTCCCCAGGCCAGGCAGTTCCTTGAGCCTGCCTGTTGGAATGGCACCACCTGGCACAAGCGGGGACTCAACAGGTGTTTATAAAACAATGGATGGGAGGAAAATGAAGGCCCAGCAATTCCCGGGCGGGAAACACCCAAATACCACTGAGCTTCGCTGTTGTCTGGACAACTTCTTTTTGCCTTCTTCTGGATTATTCACTGCACAAAATTTGGTCAACAGAAAGATTACGTTTTGATCAGTACCTTTTGACCAAGATTCTGCTATGTGAATTAACCTCCAATGGTTTCTCTTCACGTCAAGGTGACTTCTACATTAGTAATCCGGAGAACATTATGACTCCATCCTCTCCACAGTAGTGGTCACTACACAACTTCCAGCCCAACACTGGGAAGGCACTACCTCGTGAGTCTTTAACGGTTCTTTTTTTTTTTTTTAATGAGGCTGAGTGTTTGAAAAACTGGTTCCTCACAAATCTGAGCAGGATTCCCAATTCTAATTCCCACTTGTGGGAAGGAGATAGATGGCAGAGCTGGCAGCCTGGGCTGTTTTCCCCCAGTGGCAGTATTCTGAGAGTGCCCACAATCAGGACCACGGGACATGTAAGAGAGAGACACTTGACCTGTGCAAGGTTCCTTCCAACCCAGCTTTGCTGGTCCAGGGCTGGGCCCACTCTGCTCCTTCTAGAATTCAGCAGGATATGAACTGCAGCATCCTCTCTGCCTCCAGCCCTCTGCTTTCCATTTATCCAGGGCTCCCACTCTTCCAAGCAACATTCACTACTACTTCAAATTCCTTGCTCCATAGGAGGAGAGCTACCTCAGGCGACCGCCACACACCCATGCCTACCCAGAACTCTTCTGCACATCTGGAACCGTTCCACAGACCTGGCTGAGATCACCAGCCACCCCCCACCCCCCACCGCATGCCTGGCTCCTGGTCTTGAGCAGAAGCTAGTCCTGGATGGGGATTCAGTACTATGTAGAGCACTCGGACCTACAAAGGCAATCATCTAACTCTGCTAGCAGGAGATCTGGGCAAACTCATTACTAAAGCTTAAGTGTTCTTATTTGAAAGTAGAAATGATGATACAGATGCTACCTTGCGCTGGCTGTCGTACACAATAACACATTAAGTTGGCTGGCAGTGTCAAAGGGTACCCTAAAAGTCGATAACACATTCAGTTCACAATACCCAGGCTAAACAAACTGATTCCTCTATTACAGACAAGACTCACAGAGGGTGAGAGATGTATCTAAGGTCACACAATGTGGCAAGCTTTAGTGCCTGTAAGTCTTGCCCAGAGTCTGGCTTCACAGTTCCCTTGCTTGGATCACTGCAAAGGAACCTCTATAATTCATGTGAAGTTTGTTCTGTGCTTCCTGAAACACAATAAAAGCTCAATAAGTAGAAGATGGCACTCCCATATGCCAGGATGCAGGTGCCTATGTAAAGTAGACACCAGTCGTGGCATGGTCCTTGTGCAGCTCTTCCCCTCCAACTTCAAAAGCCTTAAACCCAAGGATAAATGCATCATCTGCCTGGAAAGCCCAACAGACTCCCCACACTGTGCCTGCAGCCTGTTAACCACACCCCCACGGCCATATTTGCCTCTCAGTCACTCTTCCTTGCTTTGTCAGAGCTGAGAATTCCAGTGTCTCAGCAAAGGATCAGGAGGGCAGTGCAGAGGGAGCCTTAATTCCAAGCAGTGCTTCGTGCCCCTGACTTGGCTTCCAAATAAAAAGATTATTCCATTTCATTAGCTGCCTTCTGCTGCACTAACACAAGCTGGCTGTTCTTCACTTTCATTTCCACAACACTTCCAGTAATTATTTTCCATGCGTAGTGATTTCAGATAAAGGCAAGGAGAGGACCCAGGTGCTTACCAGGGCCTTGAGGGAAAGATATCAGATAACGGCAGGGATGTTGAGGCAGGTGAAATCAATGACATGCTCAAGCTCTAAAACTACGGAGGGATGGTCATGGTGAAGGAAAGCACACTGTTTTGAAGCAGCGGCAATCCCAACATTCCTCTGCCCATCCTCGACAGGAAAGGGAGACAGAGACAAGTCCCACAAACGAGACTCCTCTGATTGGGCAAAAGGCCTGTGATCACATCACGAGCACCAAGTGGGCTTCTTATTTTTAACCCAACACAATGGGTTCGCATCTTGGTGAGTGCAAAGCCAAAATAAGCACAGCCAAGACATGAAAGAGCAGAGAAGAATGCCCTGCCCACTGTAGCAGGCAAGGAGGGCAGAGGAGTCATTTCAAAAGCCACACCCTCCCCCAAACAACAGAAGCATAGGATTTTGTTGTGGTCAGTTTAAAATCAGTTTTTAAAAAAGATACGTAGAGCACACAAACATTTGGAGGCATGCTTAGCTCAGAGTCATGGAGACTGGGCTTTGCAGAGGAGCTGGCACCAGTGGTTTCCTGGGCTGTAGTACAGTTGCTGCTGCAGGGAGATTATGAACAGATAGCTTTGGCTACGTGGGAAACCACAACATGCTCAGACAGTGAACTCCACAAGAGCAGAAGCAGATCCAGACCAGGGTCATTTGTGGAAGTGGGACTGGGCCAGCAACCTAGGCCAGAGCAGGCCTGAGGCTGTGAGCTCCATGGGAGCAAGACTGAACCAGCTACCTAGGCCGGAGTGGGCCTGAGAAAGCCAGCTCCATGGGAGCGGGAGTCGATCCAGTCTAGGGACATTGGTGGATCAGGACTGAGCCAGCAACCTGGGCCAGCGCAGGTGCGAGGTGGTGAATTCCACAGGAACAGGTACAGGAGAGCAACCACTGAGCAAGTGAGCCAGAGACACAGACTACTATGGATCCAGACATGAATCTGGGACCTTCAAGGGAGGAGACCTAAGCTAGGACCCCTGTGGGTCTAGGGATGAGTCTAGGACCTCTGAGGAACTAGGCCTGAGCCAGGACCTCTGCGGATCTGGGTGTGAATCTGTGACCTCTGAGGGAGTAGGCAAGAACCAGAGATCTCTGCAGGTCCAGGTGTGAGTCTGGGACCTCAGAGAGAGCAGGCCTGAGCCAGGACCTCTGCAGGTCCAGGCATTGGTCTGGGACATAAAAGGAAATAGGCAGGAATCAGAAACCTCTGCAGGACCAACCCCAAGCCAAGGACCTCTGTAGGAATGAATCCAGACCAGGAGCATTTACAGATACAGGTCTGAGACAACAACCTAGGCTAGAGCAGGCCTGAGACAGTAAACTCCAAGGAAGTGGAAGAAATCCCAGGAGTGCTGAGCAATTTCCAGAAACACAGAATGACCAACGGGATAACTAGAACCGTGGCAATGACTATACCACAAGGATCAACCATCTGAGCCTTGGATTCACTGGCACCTAGAAGATTACTCAACATACTCTCAGACAGCCCCAACCACACCTATTAGAGGAAAGATGAGTAGGCGAGGTAAGAACACACACTACACCGCAAAGAGCAACACAATACCAATAAAATCTAGAGACCCTACAACAGCAAGACCTGAACAACCAAATATGGATGAAGCAGAAGAAAATGGCCTAAAAAATAACTTCAAGAGAATGTTTGAAACTCTTAAAGAGGAAATGAGAAATTCCCCCAAAGAAATGGAGGAAAAGACAAACAAAAAAATTGGAAGACATCAGCAAATCCCTTAAAGAAAATCAAGAAAAAGCAATCAAACACATGAAACAAACTATTCAACACATGAAAAGTGGAAACAGACAATAAAGAAAACACAAGCCGAGGGAATTATGGAAACAGAAATCATGAGAAAACAATCAGGAACCACAAACGCAAGCACAAACAGTAAAATACAAGAGATGGAAGAGAATCTCAAGTGCTGAATATACAATAGAGGAAATAGGCTCATCAAAGAAAACATTAAATCTAACAAAAGCTTAACCCAAAATATCCAGGAAATATGGGACACCATGAAAAGGCCAAACCTAGGAATAATAGGTATAGAAGAAGAATTCAATTCAAAAGCACAGAAAATATATTTAACAAAATCATAGAAGAAATCTTTCCCAACCTAAAGAAAGATATGCCTATGAAGATACAACATACCAAACAGACTGGATGAAAAAAAAAGTCCCCTCACCACATAATAATCAAAACACTAAACATACAGAATAA
>LOEQ01000508.1:190365-202100 GCA_001685075.1 Bramus lutescens
TGCCTGGGCTGAGTCCAGACCTGTGACCCTCTCCCACACTGCTTGCCTTCCCAGTCACCTCTAGGCCCTCACTCCCAGGCCCAACAATGACCTGCTCTTGTCTCTCCCATTCGCTCTACCATTCCCCAACATGAGCCTTTGCTGCCCTGCTCTTGGGCAGAAGCATCATCCATGTGTGGAGCCTTGATCTTTTCGAGGTGATGACTTTGTGTCTGGTGAGGTATCCGGGACTGTGGAAGCCGTAAACACTCCCTGCCTGACAGCTAAAGGAGGAGCCTAGGGATGATTCCAGAGGCTGAAAATGACCTTCGGATGGAAGCAAGCTGATGGAGGAGACTGGGGATGACTAGCTCTGACTGGAGGAGCGGAAAATGACCTTCAGAGGGAAGCTACAAGGTCTTCACAGAAGCTCTGTGGCTTGGTGTCTGCCAAAGAGATACCCATCACTGAGCAATTCTAAGCTAGACTTCAGCTCTAGATGACCACAACAGCCAGTGGAGGAAGCTTGCCCCCTGTTACTATGAGTAAGCAAGGCAGGAATCACACCAGTCCTCTTTTGCTTCTTCCCACAACACCCGGCACTGCCCAGCTGACTTCTTACAAACTTCACAATCAGTTATTCTATGATCTTTCCTACTCGCAACACTGGTATCAGATGGAGGGTTTAAACACTTAAACTGAGGCTGCGGTACATCTCTTTGCTAACAAATACAGGTAAACCCCATTGTGGCCCCTCCACATCATTTTAGCTCATCAAAAACAGCCCACCTCCAGGAAGGTGAAGCTTGCTGATAGATAATCTAGCCCACTGAGCCTAACTATAGCAAGAAATTCTGAGGCAATTACCAAATACTCAGGCAATAGCACAGGTAGCGGTTCACAGCAATGGCCTGAAATGCTCACGCTATTTGGTTCCCACCAAGAATAGAAAAAAGAGCGATCTCACAAATCATATGCTGTGTATTTCACACTGAGTCCACACAAAGGCTCCCTGAATTCTCAGATAAAAGTCACAAGAATTCTACTCCAGCAGAGCTAGAGGCAAGCACTGGCTCCTACAAGTGACTGGGGGCAGCTTGCAGGCTTCGTGGCCTCTGGAGAGCAGATGGAGAAGTCCCCAACTCTTCCTGAGGTCTTCCTATCAACTGAGCCATAACCCCCTTTGCTGATGCCCACCCCCCTCACAGAGCTCACAATACCAGGGAGTCGACCAATCTCGAAATCACTTTGCTAGTCAGTCTCACCAGCAAGCGTAGGGTACCTGTGCACCTGCCTCTAGACATTTCTCTTTTGGTTACTTCCCAATTCCATTCAAAAGGTCCCCAGATCCAGCATCTTGCTTAAAAAAAAAAAAGCAAGCAAGGTACATATCATAGACCTAAGACTTCAGTAGGGGGTCTCCCAACCTTAGAAAGTACAATTTTAACCAGTGCCCCAAGGTACCCCTCTTCCTATGTGTCAGCCCTTATGGTAGGAAAGGCAGGCATTTGGGAGACAGGCTTGGGAGTCATGGACCATCTCCTCTACTAGACTCTGACAACTCTAACAGGGTATGTGGAGGAAGAAAGGCTTTCTTTGTACAGAAGGGGTCAGGATTTGGAGAGACCCCCACAAATGAACCTGTTAAAACCAAAGAACAAGCTGCCTTAGCAGCAATCCAAACCAAAAGGGGCAATGCTGGATTGAGGGTACATTCTTCCTCCCCCGGCCGGCTCATCCCTGGATGTCAAGAGGAACAAGACTGGTAGGGAAAGGCTTGGCTACAAAGATGGTGAGCGTGCTTTTGGAAGAGTCAAGTAGACCACACCCTTGACGTTCTTGGTGATACCCGACACTGCATGTTCAAATGAGTGAGCCACCCTCTCTGGCTTTTATCCACTAGGGGGTTAATCCAGCCTGGACATCCATAGAAATTTGGGGGTAGTTTTCTGTTTGTTGAGATGAAGTCTTGCTCTGGATCCCAGACTGGCCCTCTGCAGCCCTGGGATGACAGGCATGGGCCATCACACCCTGGATGTCACAGAAATCTTATGCTGAACCAGGGATGAGGCAAGGATAGGACCACAGATTACACATGGTGGGCTCTCCATCCTCTGGCCACTTCAAGAGCCTACAGTGAGGGCTCAACACTTCCCAACCTGAACCAGCTTCTTGAACAAGAGTGCATGAAGCAAGTGTGTGTGTGTGTGTGAGAGAGAGAGAGAGAGAGAGAGAGAGAGAGAGAGAGAGAGAGAGAGCAGAGTTTCCCCAGCCCCATTCCATTCATATGCCTTTTCCTAAATCACCAGGACACACACAGCCCCAGAAACCCCAACTCATCCCTACCCACCTTTTTCTGACCACGGAGTTGTTTCACCAGCTCCATCGAAAAACACCCAAACCCACCACACTCATGACTCAGTCTAATGATTCTTGTTTGTTTTAAGGATCTTTATTTAAGTGCCTGCGGTGTTGAAGTTTCATCAATGATTTGTAAGGTCATTGTCCTGCTATTCTTGCCAGAGTCAGAGATGAGGGACTGGCAGCCGGATCCATGGTGTTCACACATAAGGCAGGAGAATCCAGCTTCTCTAGGTGGTCACCTGTAGTCCTGGGACACCTGAATGGGAGGTGGCAGTCCCAGCTCCAAGGCTGAGAGGGCAGGGCACACAGCTTGAAGATGGCCAGTGTCCTAGAATCGCCACTGTGCTGTGACTGCACAGTGAGTAAAGCGAGCCACCTGCTCTGCTTCAAGCCCCACCCCTCTGACTAGCAGGGCAGGAGGGTGAGAGAAACCAAATCAGAAGCAGAGATTAAGGGAGCCCAGAAGAACAGGCCACTTGCAAAGCACCCATGCCCAGCCAGGCTCCAGAGCCAAGGTGGCTCTTTCTACCTACTGCCACCACCACAGCCCCAGCCAGGGACTGGAGAGTCTGATGGTGGGGCAGAGCTGGCCATAGTGGGGGATTTTACCCAAAGCAGTGGAGCAGGGCATCAAACAGACAAGTACACAAACTCTAGACCAAAGACAGAAAGGAAACAAGGCAATAACAGCAGTCAGCTTTCCAGACACACTACACTCCCGGGGTCCCAAAGGCACTGCTATGAGATTTGCACAGCATCCGAGCTACAGCAATATGGGAGAAGACCAAGTGGCAGACCTCCGTTAGCCTGAGCAGTTAGTCCAGGACCTGTTTCCTCAGGGCATCTCTGAGTACTCAGCTCCCAGGCTACATGCAGTGGGCCCAGGAGAGCTTCTAGTCCAGTCTAGTGCAACCTAGCCTGGACGAACTGCCAACAGAGTCCCTGACAGTGTCCCTTTTTTCTTCTTTTTTCAGCCAACCAAAATATCATTCATTTAAATTACCACAGTGATTTCTTCTTAGCATTATATTCCTAAGACAAACAACACAACACTGAGGCAGGAGAGAGAAACATTTTTACAGCACACACACACACACACACACACACACAATCACTAAAAGCTACCTGGCACTTTCCATCCCCATGAAGAGAGAGACAGGTATACACATCATACACCCCCCCCACACACACACACACACTCACACACTCATGTGGTCTGATCCCTGAAAATTTGAAATTTGTGTAGTAGCCATTCCTATTTATGCCGAACCTCTTAGAAGGGGCGGGGTGGAGTGGGGTGGGGAGCTTGTATGTCCACTCTGAAATGTCACATAGCTGTCCCCCAAAGCCAGACCTGATGATGATGGAAAGATCTGGAATAACAAAATGCCAGGATTCTCTTAAGTACATCTGAAGGCCCTTCAGGCTTTTGAGGGTATGTGTATGTGTGCTGTGTGTTGGTAAACATGTGTGTAGGGGCCAGAAATGAACCTTGGGCATTGTTCCTCTGGAGTCACCCACCGTTTCTATGACCAGGTGTCATCACCAGAACTCACTCACAAGGTTAGGTTGGCTGAGCAGTCAACCCCAGGGCTTCACCTCTTTGTCCTATACTGGATTAGAGGTGTGAACCCTCATACCAGTTCTGTTTTATATGAGCTCCAGGGACAAAACTTGTATCCCCTGCTTCTAAGGTAATCAGGCTATGAACTAAGCTATCTTCCCAGCTTTTTAAAATTATTGATCCTCCTAATTGTAGCTTTACTGTTATCTATAGTTGTTCTAGAAAGATTCTTAGAAATTGATGTTCCCATCTTCGCCTCTTAGGAAGGTGGAAACCCCCTCAAGGAAAGAGTGCAAAGAGCATCTCAAAGGGGCATCAAGGGTGGCCGAGGTGACTCTCATCTGGCGATTGGGGACAAGCTTGATGGTGACATTCCACGTAGATGCTGGACACAGAGTGGAGTCAGAGTTTCATAAGTAACATTGGTTTTGGTTTCAACACCTCAGGTGAGAGCCAGTGCCCAGACCTTCATATCCCAGGCTGCAGTTGACCAACGTCCCCCAGGATGCTGACATGCCCGAAAAACTTTACCTGAAAGAAAAGGAAGAAGAATCACCACTTGGGCAGAGCACTGAAGCCATCTGACGCTTCCCTGGCAGTCTCCACCCCATGGGCCACAAGGCCACACTCTCTGTCCCTTTTCCTATTCCTGCCGTCTGCGCGGTCATCTTCATCATCGTCACCATCGTCCTCTGCAGCCCTTGGCGTGCTCAACCATGGGGCTTCTTCATGGGCTGTCTGGAAGGCACATTCCATTCTCCCGTGTCACTCTGACCTTCAGCTCTCACACAGGGCGCCCAGGGAACCCTCCCTCCACACACCGCCTCCACACCCCTTAGAACACAAGCTGCTTTTTCCTTAAATCCCTCTTTCTCACCTTCCTACAGGTGTTCAGGCTGAGTGTCAACAAAGCATTTCTTTAAAATGCACCCAAGAGTAACTTCCTTAAAGCTTGTATATCCTGCAGTTTCTGTGTCTGCTATGAATCCTGCTGTCATGACAGAAAAGCAGCCAGAGATGGTACAAAATGTCTGGAGATGACTGTGTTCCGATAAAACTTTATTTATGGGCAATGAAATCTGAATTACATTCAACTTTTATGTATCCTGAAATATTATTCTCCTTTTGATTCCTTTTCAAACACGGAAATGTAAAAATCAGAGCTGGGCACGTTGGCACAGAACTGTAATCCTAGCAGTTGGGAGGCAGGGGGGAAAGATACACATTTGAGAAAAACCCTGAGCTGCACAGTGAGACCTGGGTGCATATAGGACAGAAAGTAGAACTCGTGTTTGGCCTGGGAGCTCTTGTTAGAGTCTGGGCTCCATGATGCCTCCCCTCAGCCAGCTGAGTTAGAAGGATTGGCCATGTTGGAAGGCAGCAGAACGTTTCAGAGCTAAGGCCCAATGGGAGGCCTCCAGGTCACTAGGGACACAGGGGCAGGATTTCTGGGATTCCAATCTCTCCTTTCGTTCCCTGGCTCACGGTGTGGTGAGACGTTTTGTTCTCCCACACCAGCTCAGATGTGCTGCCTCACCACGGGGCAAACCAACCAACCATGGACTGAAACCTCCAGCTCTGGGAGCCAAAATAAGCCTTCAGGTTGATGTCGCAGGCATTCTGTCACAGTAACTGAGACCCAGTGAATGCAGAAGACATTTGGCGCACTGGCGGTAGTTTGATGAGCTGGGCCTATATAAGCATATGAGTGTCTGGCTCCTGCTCAGACTGGGTGTTTGGAGCCACATGTGAGCCTGCTCATCTTCCGGCTCCAGCTCTAACACAGTGCAGACCACAGCAGGGGGACAAGCAATGCTTTTGCCATGAGTGAAAGCTTACAAGCTGCGCCACAGGAGCTCAGGAAGGGGAAAGCAGACCCATTAAAACCGATTCCTCCATCAGTGTTGGATTATGAACCTTGCGTAATCATCCACGAAAAACAAAAGCGTAATAGAATTTAAGGACTGGTGATGGTTTCAGAGACCAAACTAAGAATCAGGCCAGGGCACAGAGTACTCTCCATAGCTACATCAAAACAAATGCCCACAAATGACAGCCAATGGCAGTGGCTTGCTGGCCCCAGCAAGGGCTGGTGGACAGGAGCAGCACAGCACATGGGTTCACTGAACAACATGTGGCACTGTTGCCTGCCTGGGTGCTCATCTCATGAGGGTCCCAGAAGCACCTGCATGGAAGCTCTGGCAGGCCCTGTGCCTTCCTCCCAGGAGTTTCTCACAGCCAACCCCCATACCTGAACATTCATCAGCCACACATAGACACGGGAGAGCTACAGAGCAAAAGGGAACCCCAGTTTTCATGACAGTCTCCTCACCATCAGCTCCTCTCACAGAAGAACTAAAACCTTGGGACAGGAGGCAGGCAGAGGAGCCTCCAGACCCTAACCATTCCCAAGCTCCTTAGGAAGAAAAAGCAGCCAGAAGACGTTGCCATGGGAAAGGTATCAATACCTTTATTTAAGAAGTACTTAGTCTAGACCTCAACCTGGGATGGGGGCGGAGCCGGGGGGTCAGACCTGCTGGCTCTCTGGAGGATAGAGTAGGCACAGGTCTCCTATGCCATAGTCATGTCAGTGGTAGCTAATATTCCTACAGGAAGCTCTATCCACAAAAGCGGGACAAGCAAGCCTGCTTAGATTGCTGGTCCACACCCTGGAGGAGCCACGCTGTTTCCACACACAGAAAGCCCATCTCAGCAGGAAGCAGGGCTGGCAGGGACAGCAGCAGTCTGGTACCTTGGGTGGGTTTTACCCAGCAGCTAGGTACCTTGAGCTGTGCTCAACCCAGCTGCCAGGCTCCCTGACACATAACCAGCAGCGCTCACGCATGCCTGTCTTCCGGGGATGCCTAGGCGATGTAACAACAAGTCTTCCATAATAAACTAGGGATTTGCAAAGACCCAAAACACTGCAACAGTGCACCAGGCCAACCAAGCACAAACACAAGTGAAATCCAAAAGCCTCCTGAAGTATGGAACCATTCCAAAACTCCAGGGCGCTCTGTCCTCCACGCGGTATTTTTCCCAAATCAAAGCCTCCCAGCAGGGGGTGGAACTCAGTGTTAGAGTGCCTGACTAGCATGCATGAGACCCTAGGATTGATACCCAGGACTGGGGTTGGGGGTGCTGTCTACAAACACCCCCCTGGCCTCTGACCTCTTCTCCCCATGACTAGAAACTTGGGGAGAACAAGCCTAGCTGATCCACTCAGGCTCCAAGTCACGAGATACGATCAGAAAGCTGCATATAGAGTAAGACACATCCAACCCACCTCACTGCCCTAGTGCCAAGCACATGACACTCCTCTCTCCACTCCATCATAAAACAACCCAAAACCATGGCTTATTCACATCTGATTTCAATGTGTATGCTTCCTGGAGAGAAGCAGAAACATTTGGTGGACGGGAAAAACAAGTCCCTATGAATAGGTCAGCAGTGTGCCGACAAGTCCGCAAAACGCTGCATGAAGCAGAAAGGTGAACTTAAGGACCTTCATTCTTTCATACTTACTGACGTGAAAAGCTGTTCACAATAGGCTACTCAGGGGGGAAAGGGCCTCAAGTCAGCCTTTGTAACATGTGCCTATTTCAAAAGAAAAAGAAACCCCCACAGACATGTACTTACACACACTCTAGTGGCTACTGCTAAGTGGTGAGACGATAGCGAATCCATTTCCCCCCACTTCTCAGCTGTATAGTTCCCATAAACCTGGACATGAGGAAAAGCCACTTAGCCTCCCCAGCAGTCAGTCTTCTCCAGCCTGGCATGGCTTTGTGTCGGACTGATTCACCTCCAAGGTCATCCACAAGGTCATTTCACTTCAACCACAAACAGCAGGAGCATCCATGGGGGAGCTCCCTGAAGGTCAGTTCTTCAGGACACAAGGGGAGGCAGGGCAGGGCCTGGCACCAGTCCTGGATGTCTACGGGAGGCTCTGCCACAGGCTGCCACAGAAAAAAACGCCAATTCCAGCTGGGAAGTCTGACAATGACTGAATGGGCTACGTGCTCAGTGGAAGCAGCAGCAGAAATAGAAATTCACTCAAAGAAAGCTGAGGGATGGTGTACTGGCTGGTTTTGTGTGTCAATTTGACACAAGCTTGAGCCCTCAGAGAATGGAGCCTCAGCTGAGGAAATGCCTCCATGACATCTGCTATAAGGCTTTTCTCATTTAGTAAACAATGTGGGAGGGCCCAGCCCATGGTAGGTGGTGCCATCCCTGGGCTGGTCATCCTGGGTTTTATAGGAAAGCAGGCTGTGCAAGTCAGAGGAAGTAAGCCAGTAAGCAGCACACCCCATGGCCTCTGCATCAGCTCCTGCCTCAAGGATCCTGCCCTGCTTGAGTTCCTGTCCTCACTTGCTGTGGGACAATGGTTTTACCCTGTAAAGATTTGTTTCTTGTACTTGTTTAATAAACACTGATTGGCCAGTATCCAGGCAGGATGTAGAGGTGGGGCAACAAGAATTCTGGGAAGAAGAAAGTTTTAATCTGCAGTCGTGACCCAGATGCAGAGGATGCAAGATGTGGCTGCCTCACAGAAAAGGGTACCAAGCCACGTGGCTATCACAGACATTTTATGGGCTAATATAAGTTATAAGAGTTAATAAGAAGCCTGAGCTACTAGGCCACTCAGTTTATAATTAATGTAAACCTCTGTGTGATTTCTTTGGGACTTAACGATTGCGGGAACCAGGCAGGACAGAAATCTCAGTCAACACTTACTTCCTTAAGTTCCTACAGTAATATGGAAGTGTCAGCTGAATAAACCCTTTCTTCCCCAACTTGCTTTTGGTCATGGTGGTTTGTCAAAGCAACAGAGATCCTAGCTAAGATGGGAGGCAGACACCAACTGAAAGCTGATCATCACAGAGGGTATCAAAGAAGCCCCAGGACAATTCTACATGCAGAGCGATAAAATGAAACTTCCTACAAGACTGAGAAAGGGGGGAAGTAAAAAATAATATTAAATATTAAATAATAATAATAATAATAATAATAATAATGCAAATGAGCCAGGTATGGTGGCACACACATTTAATCCCAGAATTCAGGAAGCAAAAGCAGGCAGATCTCTGTAAGTTCGAGATTTACACTGTCTACACAGCCTGGTCTACATAGCAAGTTCCAGGCCAGCCAGGGTTACACAAAGATCCTGTCATTCAAAAAAGACAAAAAAATACCATAGCTACTCATATTATACACATTTACAGGATTAAAGAAGAATATTGGGAACAACTATACAAAAACAGATCTGTAATCTTTAACAGACATGGGCAAAATGCCCCAAAACTACTTCTGATCAAAACTGACCCAAGAAGAAATAAAGACTGAATATTCTCAGAACTATTCAAGGAACTGATGCATGCCACTGTCCTAAATACTGCACATGGGCTGTCTCGGGTGCAGCTGGGTTTTGGGATGCTCTACCAAACACTTAGGAAACAAACGGTTCCAATCTGATTCAAACTTGTCTACAAAAGGAAAATAAGGAAACACACCCAACTCGCTTCATGAGGCCAGCATTAACTTGTACCAGAGCCAGACAAACAGACTAATAACAAAATGGAAAAGCAACAGGCCGGTCACCATTCCCTAGAGAGAAAGGAAGCCTTAGACAATGCAATACACATAGAAAGTAACGCATGACCAAGCTCTTAACTCCACAATCCTGAATTGACTGGAGAGTAGAAACTAATGAATATAGATAGATTCACCACCACAATGGGTTAAAGGAAACACTCAACAGAGCTAGAGAAAAGAATAAAATTCAAAGGTAACACACAGAGAAGAAAATCCCATGTAGCAACCCAACAGCAAACCTCACTCAGTGGTCAAATATTGAATGCATACCCTTTAAGACCAGGAGAAAGACAGCAGACAGCGAGGCTGCTTACTGATCCACAAGCACAGGCAGAGAGACAGAGAGCTGACTGTGCCTGGCATGGAATTTTGAAACCTCAAAGCCCACCCCCATCACACACTTCCTCCAACAAGACAACATTTCTAATCCTTCCCAAACAGTTCCACCAACTGAGGAATTCACGCACAAGTCTATGGGGGCCATTCTAATTCAGACCAAATAGATACACAAGACAGAATGAGAGAACTGGCTCCTGTAAACTGTCATACCACTTTCATCATGTGTGCACACATGTTCATGCGTACACAGGCATGTACATGCATAGACACAAATAACTTTTAAATAAAATAAGGGTATCGGAAATAAGGTCACAAATGTAGTCACCACATTTTATACAGGAACCTATTTTTGAGACTGTCCCCAAAGTGATATCAGAGAGAACCAGACTGCCCAGGAGCAGACACTGAGCACCAAGCCTGAGTTCATGGGACTAGGGTTAACAATGGCCATAGCTTAGAGTACAGGATTAATACAATGGATTTGCTGGGTCCTGAGTTTCTGCCTAGAGAAAAATGAGGGACACCAAGGGATTGGGGGAGCAAATCCAAGTCCTGTATCAGACATCACCAGGTACCAAGAGGGGAGTGTCAGAAATGCCAGTATATGGGTACACAGTTTCTCATCATCCTTGATTCTCACCCTTGCATTAGGCCAGGGGAGGAAGCTGGCCTTTCAGAAAACAAAAGTATTCCTACTACTTGAATACCTATCGAGTGGTTCAATTTTGTCAGTTGCTTTTTGATGAGTTTTAGAGCTTGCAGCAACACCAATCCAGGACTGACAATCAGCCCAAAAAGAGAACTTGGTCTAATTTGAAGAACTGAGATGAATGTGAATGTATTTTAGGCTATAGCAGCGCTGGCATCCAGGCAGTCAAAGAATAGATCCCTTTCACATCTCACATTCTAGATAGAATTTCTAAATAGATATTATAATGCCTTGTTTAAGTCTCTCCCCCTTCCCAACCAGTTATTTGAAACAGGTTCTTATTATGTATCTCAGGCCAACCTTGAACTCTAAACCTCCTGCTTCAGCCTCCTGAGTGTTGGAACTACAGCCATAGGCCTGCACATCCATATTAGGGACTTCTCTTACTTAATGACATACGAAAATAGAATAAAAAACAGCCCATTCTGTCATGATTTCCACAGAATCAGTTCAGTCACCCAGTGGATTAGTTGCTTTTCTCTTTGTTGTGATAATCAGAAAATACTTACCAAAAGCAACTGTGCTAGCTAGTTTTCTGTCACTTTAACACAAGCTAGAGCCATCTGGGAAGAGGGATTCTCAATTGAGGAAATGCCCACACCAAACTTAGCCTTTGGGCAAGCCTATGGTACATCCTCTCAAATGATCATTGATGATTGATATGGGAGGGCCCAGCTCACTGTGGGTGAAGCTACCCCTGGACTGGTGGTCCTCAGTACTCTAATAAAGTAGGCTAAGCAAGCCATGAGGAGCAAGCCAGTAAGCAACATCCACCCATGGCCTCTGCTTTTGTTCCTGCCCTGACATTCCTGGGTAACGAACTATGAATGCCTAGCATTTCACAGACACTCCCGTCTTGGCACCTGGTGATGTTTGAAACAGGACTTGGGTTTGCTCCTGCAATCCCTTGGTGTCCCTCATTTCTTCTATTCTAGGAGGAAACTCAGGACCCAGCAAATACATTTGTATTATGATGTAGGTGGGTCTTCTGTCTATGTGTTACTTTCATTGGTCAAATAAAGAGACTGCCTTGGCCTTTGATAGGACAGCAGCTTAGATAGGCAGAGAATACAGAACAGGATGCTGGGAGAAAGAAGCAGAGTCAGGCAGACGCCATGGCTCTCCTCTCCGAGATGGACGCTGGTTAAACTCATGCCTGTAAGCCACAGTCAAGTGGCAATACAG
>LOEQ01000508.1:215333-227926 GCA_001685075.1 Bramus lutescens
TGTGTGTGTGTGTGTGTGTGTATCTGGGGTATATGTGTATCTGGTGTGGGGGTGTGCGTGTGTAGCTGGAGTGTATATGTATGTATCTGGGGTGTGTGCGTGTGGGTGTGGGTGTGTGTATCCATGGAGGCCAGAGGTCAATATCGTGTGTCTTCCTCATTCACTCCCCACTTTATCCTTTTAGACAGGATCTCTCAGTAAGTTCAGAGTTCACCCATTCACTAGACTGGCTGGTTAGTGAGCTCTGGGAACCTATCTGTTTCCATTCACTCCTCCCTCAACCCAGGATTGAGATTATGGGCAAAGCCCACCATAACAGATGTTTTATTCCGATGCTGATGATCTGAACACCTTCAGGTTCTTGTGTTTGCACAGAAAGCACTTAACATGCTGAGCCATCTCTAGAGCCCTTTAACAATAATTTCCAATGAGACACAGAAGTCATTCGAAACTGTTCCATTCGCCTTGCACTGAGATTTTCATTTAATAACCCATGTATAGTGGAAGCAACATTGTCCATCCTTGCAACATAATTCCTTCCTAATGTTTTTCTTTAAGTTGTATTTTGAAATTCACTTACTAACTAGTGGGTTCCCACAGGTTTTTTTATACATCCTTAGCTTTGATTAACCTACCACTACCTTTTCCTCTCCCCTATGGCCCCTCTCATTCATGATTAATCCTTTAACCCCTGATATTCCCTCTCCTTCTTTCCCATATATTATTCTATTATCCTTCCAGTTTTTTTTCTTTCAATTGCACTGGGAGATAGATAGTAGGATGCCATGTGAGTTTTCATGTACTTTCCCTTTGGATCACCCTCCCCTCTGCCCCTTGGCTCCTCCCATACCCTGTGCCCCCTTACCTAAGCATTTCTGCCCCCCAGTATGCCTCCTCTTTGCTTTTGTTTTACCTACAATCTATCATCTCCTTCCTCTAAGGTGCCCAAGCCCAAAGAGCACCCTTCCCATTTCCTGGCTTCCACTTTTGTTCCAAATTAAACAAACCACAACATTTGAAGGGAGGCTATGCAATATGAGAGAGAAGATGAGGGGTTTGTCTTCCTTGGCATAAGTCACAGCATTTAACATGATTTTTCTACTCATTTACCTGAAATTTGCATGATATCCTTCTTTGTTATAGCTGAGTAATACTATTCTATTGTGCATAAACTCCACATTTTTCTTATCTATTCATCTGTTGATGGACATCAAAGTCAGTTCTATTTCATAGCTATTGTGAATATTACACAATAAACATCTATGTGTAAGTGTCTCTGTGGTAGGACATCAAGTCCACTAGGCACATGCCCAAAAACCGGTATTGCTGGTTCACATGGCAGCTGAGTTTCTAGTTTTTTGAGAAACTTCCAGACTGATTTCTGGAATGGCTGCACGGGCTTTCCTCCTCATCAACAGTATGTAAAAGCTCCCCCTTCTGCTACAGCCACACTCACATCTCTGATGATGTCCATTCTGACTGAGTGTGCTAGATAGTTTTTATGTCAACTTGACACAAGCTAGAGTCACCTGAGAGGAGGAAGCCTCAGCTGAGAAAATAGATCCATAAGATCAGGCTGCAGGCAGGTAAGCCTGTAGCATTTTCTTAGTGACTGACAGGGGAGGGACTAGACCATTATAGGTGCTGCCACCCCTGAGCTGGCAGTCTAGGGCTATATAAGAAAGCAGGCTGAACAAGTCATGATGGGCAAGTCAGTAAACAGTACTCCTTCATGGATTTTGCTTCAGTTCCTGCCTCCAGGTTCCTGCCCTGACTGCCATTGATGATGCACAGTGATGGAGAAGTATAAGCAAAATAAATCCTTCCCCCACCTCCACCCCAATCTGGTTTTGGTCATGGTGTCATTGTCACATCAGTAGTAACCCTAAGAGAGATGGAATCATAAAGTAGTTTTAATTTGCCTTTCTGTGGTAGTTTGAATGGTCCCATCGTTTGAATGCTTGGCCCATAGGGGTGGCACTATTAGGACCTTGTTGGAGGAAGTGTGTCAGTGTGGGGACAGACTTTGAGGGCTCAAAACTATGCCCAGTGTGGTACACAGTCCCCTTCTGCTGCTTGAGGATCAAGATGTAGAACTCTCAGCTCCTTCTCCAGCACCCTGTCTGCCTGCACCCTGGCATGCTTCTCGCCATGATTGATAATGGACTAAACCTCTAAACTGCAAACCAGCCCTAGTTAAATGTTCTCCTTTACAAGAGTTGTTGTTGTCATGGTGTCTCTTCACAGCTACCCTAACTGAGACACTTTCGATGGCTGAGGATGTAGAATACTTCTTAAAGTGTTTTCTAGCAATTTGCACCTCTCCTTCTGAACTGAGTCAAAGGAGGTCCCAGAGACATCCAAACAATACAGAGTATTATCATTGTCTTGGATTACCCACCAAACTACATGGGAAGACTCTTGCTAAAGACACCACACACTTGGACTACGGGACACAGAGAAATTGATCCTGAACCAACAATCAACTTCCTCCCTGCTGACAAGTTGTCACAATGCAGGAAGGTGCTGTAGAAGCTTCTGGAAGAGAAAAGACGTCAATTGTCTTACTCAGAGTTGGACCTGTTTGCTACAGCAGCACCCTGCCAGGCAAGATGTGCCCAATTGTGTAACAGTGGCAGGACTGTTGTGGGGGTAACCAACCACTTTCTGATAGGTTATGAGGCCTGCTCCACAGAGAGAGCTCATGCCTGGTACTATAAACCTGACCAGAAGCCTAAGGCTAGAGAAATCACAGAGCCTAAGGGAGAACCTGCTTCTGTTATTTTGCTAAATGGTCATGTTTTCAAAGAGTCTCCTACCTACATATGTTTACATCCACAGACCTGGGTGGTTCTCGGTCTTGGTCAGACTTTTTGCAGTGAGTAGCAGTCAACAGAGAGATACATAACTGGTCACAATACTAAGAAGAAGAGACTGAGTGATCAGTCCTAAATGGGGCATCTGTATCAACCCTACCCCACCCCAGCCTGAGGCTCAGAGGATACCATGGAAGGAGAAGCAAAAAGAATGGGAGAGCTGGAAGATGTGGGGGAGTGCTGTGAGATTCTGTGTCCTAGAGAGATGACGGAGATAACCATCACACTCAGGAACTCACAGCAACTGTGGTGCCTGCACACAATCAAGTGAACCAAAAGTCCAGCAGAGATACGGTAGATGATTTCCAGGCCCCGCCCCTTACTGGGAAGCTATTGGTAGTAGGCAGTTGCTGGGAGAGGATCATTCTTTTAAAAAATAGGGGCATTGACAGGATCCCCAAGCTCCAGTAAAGGGTTCCACACCCATGTACATATGGGGCAGCACTAGCTGGACTTAACAGGTTATAAATACATACCCCCAAAAAAAGGCCTAAAGAAATGAAGGGGACATATTGAAGATCTGTGAGCTGGAGAGGAGAAAAGGGGAGTATATGAGTATGTGTGATCCCGCTGTATACAGGTATAAAATCCTCCAGAATAAAGAGAAAATTAATGAAAAGACAAGATGGAGGTATTCCAAAATAAATACATTTTTTAAATTCTTTCCCCCTGGAATGTCATCCCCAGGTTTGTTTACTCAGAGGGCTCTCCAACAGCTGGCCAGAATCTAGTTTCCAATGAGCCCGCAAGCTTCACTTAGACAAACAAGGAAGCTGGGGAGCAAGCTCCAGGGCTAGCAGAACAACTTGGAAAGAACCCTTCCAGACTTGCACTCCCCAACAAGGCAGAGCAGAGCAACACTGAGCCCCAGTAAGTGGGCTCAGTTTTGAGCATGGCAGTCAGAGACATAGACCAAAGAGTCTAGAGACAGAGGTTTGAATCCTAGTCGTTGTCTTTGTGCCTGTGAATAAGCTACTCATCCTAAAAGCAAACATCTTCATAGCTGTTTCTTTCCAGGTTCTGGGATTCTGATGGTGGATCATCCAGCCAACCTTAAGTTTTCCCCCATTTTTTCCTGAGCATTAAGGACACCTAAACCTTGTTCTGACTCCTGTCAACAGCCCTACTGTGGGACATAATCCACTTACGACTTGTAAGTATGCCTGGTCCTCTACCATCCTCTTCCCTGGGGTGACAGTAAGAGCAGCCACCACAATGGGCTTAGCACAACAACACACATGATGCCTGATGCTAGAAATGCAGGGGGGGTTCATACTATGAAGTTAGGGAAACAAAAACCAGGAGATGCCGATGAGCCTAACCTAGTAAGTGGGACTCAAATTGTGAACTTGTCCCACACCAGCAAAAGACAGGAAGTGCTAGGTATACCCAGATATGCACAGAGTCTGGGTATATCCACCCCTGAGAAGTGCAGGCAGTCTGTGATACTTCCCAGGTGACTTTAAGGACAGCGCCAAGTTCCTTTGGTTGTCAGGCCATTCTTGCTACATCTAAAAGTCACCAGAAGACATCTGTGCATGGAAGGAAAGCATGCTTCTCATGGAGATGCTGAGCCATCTAAATTAGCCTAACCTCCACATTTAATGAAATACAATACAATAAAATACAATAAAGTTAATGAAATACAATAAAATACTAACAAGATTTGTGTTGGGAAATCTAGACATGCTGATTCCAGTGTCAGTACACACCTGTAATCCCAGTATCCAGAGGCTAAGGCAGGAAGATGAAGGCTAGCCTGGGCTACACAGGGAGACACCGCCCCCCCCATCTCAAACAAACACAATTCCAAGCATAGAAGCGGACACAGAGCCAGCAGCCTTCTGCAAAGGAGAAATAATGGAGGGAACTGGCTTCTCCACACAATGAAGCCACAATCACAGCGTTGAGTTACAGACCCACAAAGAGACACTGTAGTGGACCAGAGCATCCGGAGGCAGACACTACTACATTCCAACATAGAATAAAGGTGGCAGTATGGCTTGGGGAAAGCCATTTATCCAGTGTTTTTCTTACAGCCACCAATATCTCACACTCTATCATAATAAACGAGATAGATAGACTTAAGGGTAGGAAATAAAACTGTTAGCACAAAACATGGACGAGATCCAAATGCCATAGAAAGAGAAGGGTGCTGAATTCAAACAGAAAAATAATTTAAGTCAGCGGGGGGCACGGGGAAAAATAATAATAATAACTTAAGTCAAGATAAACAATAAGCTTGGAAAATATATCCAATTTGCAGTGCAGATGTAAACTAACCTCCTTAATGGACAGAAGGAGTATCTACAAATCAATAAAAGAGGCCAATCATCTAATTGGAAAATGTGTCAAAGGATGGAAAAGCAGGCAGATCACAGGCAGAGAAAAAGCAAGCAAATGGTTGTGCATCTGGTAACTCCAGCCTTTAAAGAGACCCCATTATCCACTTGCAAGCTTAGCAAACATCAAAATGACTAAAGATACACAATGGGCGGGGCATGGGAAACAGGTCCTCTCATGATGGTACTGGTGCACAGGCTGTTACACACACAGTTCAGTAACACCTGTCATTTACAATGGTACAAACCTTACCAAGAATTTCCCTTTTGGGAGACCACCTTAACCATATGCTTCTGCCTATATAATGTGACATACAAGTGCCCATTAGTAAGAGACTGGCCACACAGAGCATGAAGTCTCCATATTGTTGACACGGAGCTGCTGCCTCTACATGGACAAGAAATATCTCTCATATATGCAAGATTGATATTTATATAATCCAAGATGAGACACATAGTATATGTATGAAGAAAGAGAAGATACCCACATGCAAATATAAATTTGGAAGCTGCTGCCCCCATAGAACACTTGTTCATAAAACATTAAGCATCATATACAAAAATTACCTCATAGAATTTTCTAGAGAAGTGCATAAATACATAAGACATATCTCAGAACTAAAGCTATTATTCATTATATTATAATTCGCAGAAGAAAGCATATGATATGCTTTTGTGACCTTGGATTAAGATATCAGAAGCTAAAGCAGAAAAAAATAGATAAATTGGGCTTTATCAAAAAAAAATGTAGTGCTTCAAAGAACACCATTCAAAAAGTGAAAAGAGCCAGAAATGGGATAAAACTGTATTTGCAACACAGAAATATTCTTACATCTCAATAATGAAATGGTGATATCATTTTTTATTGAGTGTATTTTAGTTAGGTTTCTAATGTGATAAAACACTGATTAGGAAGGAAAGGATTTATTTGGCTTACATATCCTGATCGTATTCTGTTGCTGAGGGAAGTCAGGACAGGTACCCAAGCAGGGGCAGAGGCCGAACTAGGGAGGAATACTGTTTATTGCCTTGCTCTCTATGGCTAACTCACCTTGCTTATTTACAACCCAAGACCACCTTACCAGGGAAAGCACCACCCAGACTGGTGTGGATCTGCCTACATCAATCATTAATCAAAAACAAATGTCGTATAGGTTTTTCCACAGGTCAATCTAATAGAGGCAATTCCTCAACTGAGATCCCCCCCCAAGTGACTCTAATTTACATCAACTTGACACAAACTACCAGTACAGAGTGTGTTGGTGTGTGGATGTGAGATATAGACACGTGTGTGTGCTAGTGTGTGCAGCCATGCACATGTGTGTCTTGGGTGTCTTGCTCTTCCATTTCCTACCTTATGTCCTCAAGACAGGCTCTCTCACTGAACTTGGAGCCTGGTTTGCAGCCAGCAAGCCTGGGGATCCTTCTGTCTTTGGTTCTCAAACCTCACACACAGCGCACAACACTAGGGTTACATGGTCACGTGACCATGCCTGACTTTTTACACAGTTGCTAGGGGGTTCAGATTCAGGTCCTAATGCTTCAGCAGCAAGAGCTCTTACCCACTGAACCAGCTCCCCCAGTCCCTAGGCAAGAAGATCTTAATAGTTCTCTAAAGCAAACATATAAATGGCCAATAAATTCATGCAGGGAAAGTCACACCATTATCAAACAGCACAGTGCAAACCAAACCACAGTGAAGTACCACTTCACACTCTCTAGGATCGAAATGACAGTCCGCAGCCAAGGTTAGCAAGGATATGAAGAAACTGTGTCCTCCGTATGCTTCTAGCGAGACACAGAATAGTATGATGTCATCATCCTAAACAGCCATTAGCTTTTTAAAACGCTAAGCACAGACATTACCAAATGACCAAGAACAAGAAGGTCTTCCCTTAGCTCCATACCCAAGAGGAATTAAATCATACATCCACACAAACACATTCAAATGTTCAGTGCAGCATTGCTTATAACGGCCAAAAAGTAGAAACAATTCAAATATTTATCAACTGAGAATATAGCATCTAAGGTACTTTTCAATTGCTGTGATAAGACACAACGACTAAAGAAGAAAAAGGTTATTGGGGTCTTGCAGTTTCAGAAAGTGAGTCCGTGGCCACTGCGGCAGAGAGCATGGTAGCAAGCAGGCAGCCACGGTTCTGAAACAGTAGCTGGGAGTTTATATCCTGATGGACAAGCAAGAGGCAGCAAGAGAGCCAATTGGGAATGGGATGGACTTTTGAACCCTCAAGGCCCACCCCCATGACACACCTCCTCCAACAAGGCCATACTTCATAACCCTTCCCAAATGGTTCCACCAAGTAGGACCAAACATTGAAATATATGAGCCTGTGGGGACCATTCTCATTCAGACCACCACAAATGGATAAATGAAGGTGGCATACAGAACTGGAGAGAGGGCTCCACAGTTAAAAGCACCCAAGTTTGGTTCCCAACACCCACATCAGGCAGCTTAAAACCACTTGTAACTCTAGCTGTGGGTGAATCCAATACCTCTGACCTCTGCACTCACATGCATATATCCTGACACAGACACCCACATATACCCATAATTTTTAAATGTAGATTGATCTTGAAAAAAGATAAAGTGACATGGTAACTAAATAGGAAGCTACTACTGGGGGAGAGGGGTAAAATCACTGACTCAGATGAACCCTGAAAAAACAATGCTGAGTAGAACAGACCACGTGTGGTGTGACTGCAGCCATGTGTCACTCCAAAGAGAGATGCCCACAGACTCGGGAGTCAATCAGCGGTCACCCAGAGCTAGGAAAGGCATATGGAGAGCGAGCCTTGACGGCTGCAAGGTTTCAGCCTGGAGTGATGAATATTCTAAATCTGACCTTAGTGATGGATGCATAACTCTATAAAATAACCTAAACAACACAGGGTTGAATGTGTGAAAGGGTGAACTGTGTCGCCAGTAAAGTAAATCTCAGAGCGTGCATGCATGTGCATGTGTGTGACTATTACATTAACTTGTCTCTATCTCACAATCTTTCTGGAAATAGTCATAAGAAATTGACAATATCAAGTTAAAAAATAGCTTATGGACATGTGATTTTTTTTTACTATCTACTATTCCTTGTACTGTTTGAACCACATGAATACACTATCTGCTTTGGATTTTGCTGTTTTGAGACAGGGGCTCAGGCTGGCCTCAAACTTGCTTTATAGCCAAGTATTACCCTGGATTCTGCCTCCTGCATCTGTGTCCTGAGTATTGAGATAACAGGCAAGGACCATCTTCCCCATTTTACGAACCCAGGCATTCATGCATGCTACACAAGCATTCTACCAACCGAACTACACACATTCCCCAGACCAAGATCTGTGTTTTAAAGAAGTAAATAAATGCCAAAAATTCAAAGTAGGTCACCAAATGTGAAATGGACCTGGCTGCCCCTCCTGGAACCCACCCAGGGCTGGCACGGCTACTCCAGCTGGCTGTGTTCCCCTGACCAGGTGACTTTAAGGTTCACGTTCAGCAGCTCAACACTTCTCCACCTCAGCTATATCCATCATTAAGGCCCTAAAGCCTTAATGTAGCTGGAAGCGAAGGACGGTGTCACCTCTGACATGAGGAAAACTCAGCCGAGAAAATGGAAACAGAATGTGCGAGCTGGGGAGACCAAGCAAGCAGCCATGGAGCATAAGTAGGGGTGCACCCTGCAGGTGAGCCTTGATGCCTGGGCTGTGGCCAGGGCTCTAAGGACATCTCTGAGTTTTGACCGCTCTTCTTCACCTGCTCCTCAGAACATGAGAAGTAACTGGGCCTTCCCTAGAAAAGCAACTAAACTTGAAGAAATGGTAGAATTGGACCCCAGGATCCCCCCTTTCCAGTCATGGCCTCTGCAGGATCCTTTACAGAAGAGGTACCTGAGTCCCAGGTTAGGTGGGGTCTCTATAGAAAAGCCACCATTGCCTGTTACCAATGCACCCTTCCCCAGCAACCTGTACTGAGCATAGCACATGTGTTGGGAGCCAGGCGGCCTAGCTTCGGACCAGTATATGAGTGTTTGTCCAACAAGTCTCCAGACGAGGCAAAAGCCCACGGGACAGTCTCACTTGGCAAGAACCAGTGGACTTTGGGACAGCAGAGAAGACTGCTGAGACCACACAGCCTGTATGTTCTCTCATAAAACTGATGATTCTCTTGGCAGTTTTAGTACCATTTTATCAATCATACATGGAACAGATGATCATTCATGGAAATCCCATTTTTTCCCCAAACATTTTCCCCTAAGATTTCTTGAGAGCTGATGCTTCTCAGGTTTCTTGTCCTGGGATGCCAGCTGTCACTGCGGACCCCGGGAGCGGTTCTGATTCAGTGCTGACAGGATCTGAGGCAAGTCACCCCTATTTCTGTAAATATGCTTTGAGTGAGATTGTTGTTCTTGAAAATGTATGCCTATGTTTATTACCTCTAGTTTTGTAAAGACAGGATGTACTGGCTCAATATTTTGCCAAGCTAGCAAAATGATAAGTATTGGTTTTGGTTTAAAGATGTTTCAATGTAAAAGTTGGGAGAAAAAACATATTAGACATATTTGTTTTTGCCGGAGGTTAACATTGGAGGCTGGGAAAAACTTGTTAGTATGGAAAAACATGCTTGTTTTGATACATAAATAAAGATGTCTGGAGCTATTTGGGACTGGCCACTTGTATGAAACTCATCTGGTGGTCGGACAGTTCATTTCTTCATGCCAACGCCCCTTCCCCATCTCAGGAACCTTCCCCTGAACCCAGGCTGCAGCAGGACTACAGCATCCAGGAGCTCCATCTGACAAGTGCCCGCCCTGTAAGGTAGTCTCAACGAGCCAGTAATATCTGAATCTCATCTTGCTCTACTCCAAATGGGCAACTTCAACTCAACACAGTCACATGTAACATGGGATTGTCCCTTTACTGCAGCAATGACTTTAGGATCTCCAGCAGCCGGGCTCTGCCTCAGCCGCTCGGCCTGGGCCTCCTGGAGGCTGTGTTGAGATTCTTTGTGGGCACCCACTCCTCACCTGGTCGGGGTGCTGCCCCTCCCCCATGCTGCTGCCCCAGTGTACCAGCATGGACCCAGCCCTGTGACTCAAAGCAGCAAGTCAACAACTCAAATGCCACAGTGCCCTGTAAATACAGGGAACCCTTGAAGTGGAAATGGTGTGACATAAACATGGGAACAAACATGATGACAGATGGTGACTAAGCACTGCCTTCAAATCGAAGGACCCAGGAGCAGCGCCTGGAGGCACTGAAACAGCTCCATGGGTCAAGGTGCTTGCTGAAAGGCCTGATCACCTGAGTTAGATCTCTAGGACCCGCAAGATGGAAGGGAAATATCAACTCCCACAAGTTTCCTACACGCACACACAGTGCAGCGCATGCTCACCTACATGTGCAAACAAACACACAATAAAAAATGCAAAAATAGCACACACACTTGTGTACCCACACAATAAATCCATAAATGTAAAATTAATAATATAAAGATCAGTGCCAGGCCCAGCGTAAAGGGGGCGGCAGCAGCCAGCTCCTGTCCCTTCCTGGGCTGAGATCCATTGTTATTACACCCCCATGCATTCTCACCCAGCAAGAGAAGAGGGACCCCAAATCTTTACATTAAATATTCTTGGCTCTCCCAGTTTCCAAACTCAGTATCAGATCCAAACAAAACAGACTAGCTTACCTGTCTATGGCCTGAATTTGCAAGTCCCAGGCCTTCTGTTGGCAAAATTTGTCTCAGTTTCTTAGCTGTGGTTCATATGGTCTTGAGTGCCAAGCATGGGTGATATTTAATAATTCCACTTGAAGCCTATGAGCCCTGACAGATGTAATGATACGCCCATCAGTCAGGATCCCCCCCCCTCCTTCTTCCCTGGCAATTTTGCCATGATCAGCAAACCAATCTGCTTCCTGTCTCCACTCCTTTAGGATTGGCAAAATGGTACCAACTGTAGATAGATCCCAATACAGGCAGGCAGGACCATGGCCTTAGGTGTTAGACAACATCCAGACAACTTATAAGATCTCAACTACAGATCTAGGGGCTTCCAATCCAACTCCCCTGTGACCCGTCACCTACACACTCTGCAGGATGGTCTCTCTTGTCCTCCCAAACAGATACAGCACACCCTGAGTCTCAGATGCTTTCCTTTTCTCAGCATCACTCAGCCCTCCGGCCCTGCCAACTGGTTCTTCCAACACCTTTCCTGGGTCTCCTTAGACACCATGCACCCCCCCATTGCACCCAATCACTCTTCAGTCACTCACTCTGTACCTAAGAACTCCTCTGGACCACTCTTTTGAAAACAGCTCTTTAATTTTCACCCAGTATTCAATTATCCCTCATTTTCCTCCATCATGCCAAATCCTCTGGAAAGCATTGGGTGTTTTCCAAATATACTTCAGCAGAAGACGCATGAGTTGGACCCTTCCCCTTCCCCATTCAGCTCTCGCCTTTAAGCGAGACACATCCACACTCAGTGACTTGATTTGCTCACCTGTAAAATGGGAACCCCAATAAAGCACCCTTACCTGAAGCAGGAAGCATAAACCGCCCAGCCCAGAACTGTATAACAATGAGGTCCTCAGGGAAGATAGCTGTATTTCAGCGCAGAATTCCAGGTTACCGTCCATTGCTGACTTGGGAAAGTCAAGCAGGAACCTGAAGCAGCTATCACATCCACAGTCAAGAGCAAAGAGGATGAATGTATGTATGTCTACTCTTCAGGTCATCTTTGCAATTCCTAGACAATCCAGGACCCACAGCAGGCTAGTTCCCACAGCCGCCAATGCAATCAAGACAACCCCTTATAGACATGCCTGTAGGCCAATCTGACCCCAACAATGAGTCACTGGGACTCTCTTCCCCGACGATTTGAAACTGCTGACAGCTAGAACTAACCATTCCACTTGCTTGTCTATCCAAGCCTGGAAGAAGACTTCCTTCCCACTGCTAAGTCCGAATCTCCCTCCTCTACTACAGTGCCTTCCCAGGCTACTCTATCTCCAGCCAAAGCCACTTTTGATTTGTTACTCCCCTGTTGTGACTCCCTGCTTCCTTCCCACCAGATAACAATAAAGGTGCTATCTTCCCTTGCCCACTGAGGTTCCTGGTCTCTGGGGTGCTCCCTGTTCAGCACAGCACCCTGTGTTCACAGAGGCACTTGTGAAACATTAGGAAGAATGCGCTGTCTCCAGTCAAACTTTCTCCTTGCTGCTGGGCTAAGCGTTAGAGAGACCCATTTGACAGGCCAAAGGCAGCCTGCCATATCCTGGAGGCCCAGGGAGAGAGCACAGCTGAGCATACAAACGCCTGGGGTTACAGCTCTCTTAGTTATGGGTTTCTGTTCCAACTGTA
>LOEQ01000508.1:249652-262254 GCA_001685075.1 Bramus lutescens
AGATAGATAGATAGATAGATAGATAGATAGATAGTCTGGCTGTGGGTCTTTGTATTTGGTCCCCATCTGCTGCAGAAGGAAGCTTCTCTGCTGATGCCTGAGCAAGACACTGATCTATGAGTATAGCAGAATGCCATCGAGAGTCATTTCATTGCTATGTTCCTTTAGTAGAATAGTAGTATTTGGTTTTCCCTAGGTTCCTTGACCTTCTAGTCTCAGGATCTTGATCATACAAGCTGCATCAGATATGAGTTTGATCTCATAGACTGGGTCTTAAATCAAATCAGGTATTAGCTGGTTACTCCCATAAGCTTCCATTGTACTAGTGTACCATGAGCCAGGACACCATTGTAGATGGAAGGGTTTATAGCTGAGTTGGTGTTTAGCTTTGTCCTTCGGTAGTGCACAGAGTGTGTTCTGACACCAAGAACACTAGATAGGTAGCAGCTCAACTTCTCCAGGTTCCATGAGCTGTGTAGGTGTTGTCTTCAGCAGCAGGGCCTTTGTCAACAGCCTGGTTGTTTAGAGGCTCCCATGGAACCTCTTTGGCCAACAACTATATTAGATATAACCCATTCCTGGTACTGGAAGCTTCATTTGGTGACAAGAGATGTTCAATAAGTTCTCTGTCTCCCCACCATTTAGCTACTTCATTTAGATCACTCTGGCTATTTGAATGTAATTGGCCCCCAAATCTCATACAGAGTGGCACTATTAGGGGATGTGGCTTTGTTGGAGTGGGTATGGCCATGTTGGAGGAAGTGTATCACTATGGGTGTGGGCCTTGAGGTTTCCTATGCTCAGGATACCACCCAGTGTCTCAGTCAACTTCCTGTTGCCTGAATGATATAGTACTCTCAGCTACTCCTCCAGCACTATGTCTGCCTGCATGCCACCATGCTCCCTACTGTGATGATAATGTACTGATCCTCTGAAACTGTAAGCAAACCACTCCAATTAAATGTTTTCCTTTATAAGAGTTGCTATGGTCATGGTATCTCTTCACAGCAATAGATACCCTAACTTAAACACCTCTGGTTTGGAATTATCTATTGCCTGTGTTTTCATTGGTGTAGCTAACTTCCTCAGGTTGGAGTTTTCCTTCTAGTACCTTCTGAAGAACTGGGTTTTTGAATATTAATGCTGTCCGGAAATATTTTGCTTTTTCCATTTATGGTAATTAAGTTTTGTTGGGTATGGTAGTCTGGGGTTGCATCTGTTGTCTCTTAGTATCTGCAAGATGTCTGTCCACTTTTAGCTTTTAAAGTCTTCATTAAGAAATCGGGTGTAATTTTGATAAGTCTGCCTTTATACATTACTTGGCCTGTTTCCTTTGAAGCTCTTAATATTCTTTCTAAATTCTATGTGTGTAGTGTTTTGATTATTATGTGGCAAGGGGACTTTTTTTCTGGTCCAGTTTATTTAGTGTTCTGTAAGCTTCTTGTACCCTTATAGGTATGTCTTTCTTTAGGTTGGGAAAATTTTCTTCTATGATTTTATTGAATGTATTTTCTGGGCCTTTAAGCAAGTATTTTTCTCCTTCTTCTATTCTTATTATTCTTAGGTTTGCTCTTTTCATAGTGTCCCAAATTTCCTGGATGTTTTTTGTTAGGAATTTTTTTAGATTTAACATTTTCTTTGACTGATGAATCTATTTCCTCTATCCTATCTTTAATGCCTGAAATCTCTCTTCCATCTTTTGTATTCTGTTGCTGATGCTCCTGTTCATTTACCAAGGTTTTCCATTTCCAGAATTTTCTGTTTGTGGGTTTTTGTTATTGTTGTTTGTTTGTTTGTTTGTTTTTGTTGGGAGTTGGGGGGGGTTTGCTTCTATTTCCATTTTTAGGTCGTTTCCATCAACTATTTTCGGTTTTCTTGACATTCTTTAAGAGATTTATTCATTTCCTTCACTTTTTTTGGTGGTCTTTTCTTTTATTTCTTTTTTTAATGTCAATTATCATTGCCATGAGTTTCAGGTCCCCTGGAACTGGAGTTATAGACAGCTGTGAACTGCCATGTGGGTACTGGGAATTGAACCCAGGTCCTCTGGAAGAGCAGTCAGTGCTCTTAACCACTGATCAATCTCTCCAGCCCCCTTCATCCATTTCTTTAAGAGATTCTTCAAATTCCTCTTTAAGGACCTCTCTCATCTACATAAAGTTATTTTTAAAATTGTTTTCTTGGGCTTCCACTGTGTTGGAATGTTCAAGTCTTTCTGTCATAGGATAACTGGGTTCTGGTGGTGACATGATGCCTTTTCAATTATTGATTGTGTTCTTATACTGGCATTTAGGTGTCTGGGTTTGGGGTGGTTATAGGTCTTCGTGTGATTGTCTTTGTTGGATGGGTGTTTTGTCCTTGGTTTCTGTTTCCTTTCTGGTCTTCTGGTCTAAATGGTCAAGGGTTCTGGTGATTGAAGAGTCTTCAGGTCCGGTGGGGTATCCCCACTGGGGTTTGGGGGCTTTGAATCCCTTAATGCAGTCTGGCCTCTGGTAAAGCCTGAGTCTTCTGGGGTACCTAGGACCAGCCTGGCCTCTGGTAGAGCTGCTCTAATGGCATGAACTGTGTCTGGGCCTATGGAGTCTGCTGGAGTTCTGGGGAAGGGCCAGTTGCCAACTGGTGAGGGTGGTTGTAGCTGATGTTGTCTGTGTCTCAGTTACAGAAACAGCAGCAGGACCAGGGACAAGCTGGAATGATGTCGGCTTGGGGAAGGGTCACCAGGGGCAGAATCCAGAGAGTGGTGTAGTTCCACCGTTAGGCAGGTCACTCACCTCTTCTAGCTGGTGTGTCCTGTGCCTCAGTGGTGGAAGTCTTCTGGGATTAGGAGTGGGGGTCCAGTAGCAGCAGGATCAGGGATGGGCTAGAATGGCATTGGCTTGGTAAAGGGTCTCAGGGGACAGAATCCAGTGAGGGGTACAGTTCCACTGGCAAGTGATGAGTCATTCACCTCTTCTGACTTATGTGGCCTGGGCCTGCTTGGTGGAAGTCTTCTGGGGTTGGGGATAGGGCTCATTGGCACCAAGGCCAGGGACAAACTAGGATGGTGTTGGACTGAGGAAGGGTCTAGTGGACAGAATGGGGGTTGGGGTACAGTTCCACTGCTAGGCAGGCCACTCGCCAATTCTGGATTATGTCTATTTCAATTTTTTTAATGGCTGGATAATATTCCATTATGTAACTGTACCATATTTTCTTTTATCCATTCTTCTGTTGACAGACCTCTAGGTTGCTTCCAGTGTCTGCCTATTATAGAGTAGCAATGAACATGGCTGAGCAAGTGTCTCTGTGGTAGGATAAAGTATCTTTTGTGTATATGCTCAAAAGTGATATAGCTGGATCTTGAAGTAGATTGAGTCCTATCATTATGAGGAACTGCCACAGTGATTTCCATAATGGATGTACAAGTTGGCATTCCCACCAGCAACGGATGAGCACTCCCCTGAATCTATATCATCACCAGAAAGAGCAGTCAACAATTGTTCTGTTGATCTTAGCCATTCTGGTGGGTATAAGTTGATATCTCAAAATACAAATTTTGACTTGTATTTCCCTGATGGCTAAGGATGTTGAATGTTTCTTTCTCAGCCATTTGAGATTCTTCTGTTGAGAATTCTCCATTTAGATCTGTACCCTATTTTTAACTGGATTATCTAGTTTTTAAATATCCAGTTTCTTGTGTTCTTTATATATTTTGATATTAGCCCTCTATTGGATGTGTAGTCAGTAAAAATATTTTTCCATTCTGTAGGCTGCTACATTGTCCAAATGATGGTGACATTTTCCATACAGAAAGCTTTTCAGTTTCATGAGGTTCCATATACTAATTGTTGATCTTAGTACCTGTGCTAACAGTGTGCTGTTCAGAAAGTCTTTTCCTGTGTAAATAAGTTCAAGGCTATTCCCTACTTTCTCTTCTATCAAGTTCAGTGTGTCTGGTTTTTTATTGAAGTCTTAATCCATTTGGAGTTAAGTTTTCAGCAGGGTGATAATAATCAATTTGGATTCTCCTATATGAAGCTGTCCAGTTTGACCAGCACCATTTGTTGAAGATACTGTATTTTATCCAGTATGCATTTCTTTTTTAAAAATTAGGTATCTTTAAGTATGTGGGTTTGTGTCTGGGCCACCAATTTAATTCCATTGATGAGCATATCTGTTTTTAATGCCAATACTATGCTGTTTGTATTCCTATAGCTCTGTAGGATAGCTTGAAATTAGTGATAGTGCCCTCACCTCCCACAGTTTTTATCATTCTGGGTTGTTTTAGCTATCCTGGGCTTTTCTTGTCTCCATATGAAGTTGAAATTTTTTTCAAGGTCTGCAAAAAAAAATTGTGTCAGAATTTTGATGGGATCGCATTGAATCTGTAGATTACTTTTGGTAGGATGGTCATTTTTACTATTATAATTCTACTAATCCGTGAGCATGAGATCTTTTCATCTTCTGATATTTTCAATTTCTTTTCTTCAGTGACTTGAAGTTTTTATTATATAAGACTTTCACTTACTTGGTTAGAGTTACCCCAAGATATTTTATATTATTTGAGGCTATTGTGAAAGGTACTGTTTCCCTGATTTCTTTCTTAGTCCATTTGTCTTTTGTGTATAGGATAGATACTAATTTTGTGAGTTAATTTTGTATCCTGTGACTTTGCTGAAGTATTTATTAGCTGTAGGAGTTTCCCAGTAGAATTTTTAGGGTCACTCGTGTATACTATCATATCATCTGCAAATAAAAATACTTTGACTTCTTCCTTTCTAATTCGTATCCCCTTGATCTCCTTCAGTTATCTTATTGTTCTAGTTAAGACTTCAAGTGCTATATCAAATAAGGATCGAAAGAGTGGAAAACCTTGTTTTAGTCCTGATTTTAGTGGAATTGCTTTGAGTTTCTCTCCATTTAAGTTGTGTTGGCTATGGGTTTGCTGTGAACAACATTTTTTATGATGAGGTATCCCTAATTTCTACAGGACCTTTATTGTGAAGGGTATGAGATTTTATTAAAGGCCTTTTCTGCACATAATGATATGGCCATGAGATTTTTGTCTTTTAGTTTGTTTATATGGTGGATTATATGTGTTGGTTTACATATTTTGAACCATTCATGCATCTCTGGGATAAAGCCTACTTGATTATGATGGGTGATCTTTTTTATATGTTCCTAGATTTGGTTTGAAGATTTATTTTATTGAGAATTTTTGCATTTATATTCATACGTGAAATTGGTCTGTAATTCTCTTTCTTTGCTTGATCTTTACATGTGAGAGTGGCTGTGGTTTCATCAGATGAATTGGGAAATGTTCCTTCTGTTTCTATTTTGCAGAAAAATTTGAGGAGTAATGGAGTTAACACTCTTTTGAAAGCCTGGTAGAATTCTGTGCTAAAACCATCTGCCCCAGGGCTTTTTGGTTGGGAGACTTTTAATGACTGTTTCTATTTCACTGGGGGTTATGGGTCTGTTTAAATTGCTTGTCTGATCTTGATTTAATTTTGGTAAGTGGTATGTACAAAGAAAATTATCCATTTCGTTTAGACTTCCAGTTTTGTGAAGTACAAGTTTTTAAAATGTGTCCTTATGATTCTCTAGATTTTCTTGGTGTCTGCAGTTATGCCCCCCTTTTCAGTTCTAATTTTGTTCATTTGGATATTCTCTCCACCTTTTTGTTAATTTGGCTAACAGTTTGTCCGTATTATTGATTTTCTCAAAGAACCAACTTTGTGTTTCAGTGATTCCTTGTGTTGTTTTGTTTTTGTTTCTATCTTATTGATTTCAACCCTGAGTTTGATTACTTTTCGCCATCTAATCCTTTTGTGTGGTTTTTTTTTTCTGTTTGTTCTAGAGCTTTCAGGTGTGCTGTTAAATTCCAAGTACAAGATCTCTCTAACTTTTTTTAATGTATATGATTAGTGCTGCACTTGCCCCTTAGAACTACCTTCACTGTGTCACACAAGTGTGGACATGTATTTTCATTCAGTTCCAGAAAATTTTTTCATTTCTTTCCTAATTTCTGTCTTGATGCACTTCTCACTCAATGGTGAGTTGTTCAGTTTCGAGGCGTTTGGAAGCCCAAAGGATCTACTGATAATGGCCAGAATTGATGACTGCCCATCAGTCAGGGGCTGCACTGCCACCCTGAGCATCTGTGCCAAGGCCACTTTTGATGCCATCTGACCACCAGCCTCTGGAAAGAAACTGTGCTCACCAAGTCTCCTTATCAGGAATTCACTGGCCATCTTGTGAAAACCAGAACCAGAGTCTCTATTCAGAGGATCCAGGCTCCAGCTGTGGCCACCACATAGGAGATTTTAGAGAAATAATAATAATTTAAAAAATGAATTGTGTCTGTTAAAAAAGAGAAAGAGTTATCAATGAGCAGTGTTTGTTATCCGGTGGTGGCAGTGGTGGTGGTGGTGGCGGAGGAGGAGGTGGAGGTGGTGGAGGTGGAGGAGGTGGAGGAGGTGGAGGTGGAGGTGGTGGAGGAGGTGGTGGTGGTGGAGGTGGAGGTGGAGGAGGTGGTGGTAGTGGGTTTTGGTTTCTGAGACAAAGTTTCACCATGCAGCCCTGGCTGTCCTGAAACTCACTCTGGAGAACAAGCCAGCTTTAAACTCACAGAGCTCCACCTGCCTCTGCCTCCCGAGTGCTAATATTATAGGCATGCACCACCACTGCTGAGCTACTTGGTTATTATTCTAATGGGTCTGCCTTTCTATGTTGCTTTGTCTTTTCCCCTTGCAGCTTTTAATTCTTTCTTTGTTCTATACTTTTAGTGTTTTGATAATGTGCCAAGGGGACTTTCTTTTCTGGCCCAATCTATTTGGTGTTCTATATGCTTCTTGTACCTTGGTAGACATCTTCTTTTGATTAGGAAAGTTTTCTTCTGTGATTTTGTTGAAAATATTTTCTAGGGGCTGGAGAAATGGCTCAGTGGCTAAGAGCACTGACTGCTCTTCCAGAGGACCCAGGTTCAATTCCCAGCACACACATGGCAGTTCATAGCTGTCTATAACTCCAGTTCCAGGGCATTAGACACCCTCACACAGACATACATGCAGGCAAAACACCAGTGCATATAAAATAAAAATAAATAAATCAAAAGAATAAGAACATGTTTTCTGTACTTTGGAACTGTGTTTCTTCTCCTTCCTCTATTCCTAATATTCTTAGGTTTGGTCTTTGCATAATTCATGATTTCAAGTGTCCCAGATTTCCTGGATGTTTAGTATCAGGATTTTTTTTTATTTAACATTTTCTGTGGCCTATTGTATCTTCAGTGCCTGAGATTCTCTCTTCCACCTCTTGTCTTCTATTGGTGAAGCTTACCTCTGAGGTTCCTGTTCACATTCCTAAATGTTTTCTTTCCTTATTTCTTTCAGTTTGGGTTGTCTTTATTGATTCTGTTTCCACGTCCAGGTCTTGAGCTGAACTTGAACTTCCTCTCCTTCCATTGCTTGTTTATATTTTCATAGATTTCTTGAATGGGTTTATTGATTTTCTCTTTAAGTACCTCTACACAGTCATAAAGGCTATCTTAAGGTCTTTGTCTTCTGTTTTGGCTAGGTTGCAGTACACAGGACCTACTGTGATAGGGTTGCTGGGGTCCAGTGGGAACATGTGGGGGTCTTGGCAAGCACCACAGCCAGCAGAGTAACAATCTGCCTGAGGCAAGAAGAAAATCTGGTTCAACACAACTCAATAGCTAGTGTTGGTTCAAACTTCTAGAGTCTGACATGGGGCAGTTTATTTTAAGCATATTTAAGTATAGAACTGAACAATTTTGAAAAATGTTTCCTGGTGTCACACAATTATGTCTGCACAATGAGGCATAATTATATCAAAATTCTTCTTAAAGTACATGTCACTTCTCCCAAGAAGATGGGTTCTAGAGACAGGCCACATGTGTTATCTTCAGGGAAGATCTGGGGTGGGCTACTCATAAACAACACAGAGGTCATCTAAGACTATTAACCACCTCCAGTGGTGCTTGGAAGAGCTTGGGGGAGCTAGGTATGCCTGGCCCTACAAATAGTGCAGTGAATCACCTGGGCTATTAGTCGTCAACATTCACAACCTTCTGGGTGTAAGATAATCTATACATCTTCTTCTTTAAAGAGAGAGCTCTGTATGTTTAACATTCTGATTTCCCTAGTGCTTAACTGTAAGAGCAAGGACTTTTGTGCTCCTGGCAGAGACGTATGTCCTGGCTGTTATGTGTTTCACACTGGCATCTAGGCACCTGGGTTTGAGATATCTAGGTGCTGATATCTGGTCTTGTCTTTGTTGGGTGAATGTTTTGTTCCTAGGTTTCTGTTGCCCTCTCTGGTTCTTAAGAGAGTGTGGTGGCTCTGTGTTGCCTGATAGGAAATGCTTCTGGGATCCTACCAGGTGTGGCCACGGAGGAGGAGGGGTGACCTAGTACAATATGTTTCTCGGTAGTAGGAGCTGATACTTAGGAATAGGGTTGGGCTAAAATGGGCTGAGGGGGGTCCACAGGAAAGAGTGGGGAGAGGCCATAGCAGGTGGTCTGATACAGCGCTAGGAATAAGACTGGGGGCTTGGATTTAAAGGAGAGAACGGAGAGTGATCTGAAACCCACAAACAGGCTTCTCTGGCCTGCTTTTCTGGAAAGCTGGCCTGGCGGGTTCCCAGGGAATGCCTCCTGGAGTTGGGGGCTGAGAGAAAGGGTTTGGGGAGATCTGTAGGCTAGGAGGGCAGAGAGAAAGGGAGCCCAGCGGGTGGTCTGGTACAAAACTGGTGTTGTGTAGCAGTTTCCTCCGAGATTAGAACATTCCATCCTACAGGAAAACTCCTTAAGTGAGAAAATAACTCAAACTAGCTCAGAAAGTCCCCGAAACTGACCAGACTCACTCACTAGGCCTCTCTCTGCCCAAGTAAGCAGGGCCAAGCTGCAATGACTCTC
Source organism: Bramus lutescens (assembly GCA_001685075.1). Taxonomy (NCBI): domain Eukaryota; kingdom Metazoa; phylum Chordata; class Mammalia; order Rodentia; family Cricetidae; genus Bramus; species Bramus lutescens. The sequence continues at coordinate 258,570 of LOEQ01000508.1, forward strand.
AGACAAGCCAAGATGGCAAGAAGACGCCCAGGGAAGAGAAGCTGCAAAGACTCAAACCAGACCAGCTTCCTGAAAGAAACAAAACTGATTCCAGCTGTGGGGAAGAGGTTTGGACCAGAGTCATTTGGAAAGGAAGGACACCTTCCAACCTGTTGAGCAGCCCGCAGGCTGTGCACCAGTGCTGGGGTGGGGCTTGGTGGTGCAGCTGTGTTTGAGTTGTTTATGCTTCTTTAAGGAACCCCTCTCACATATTCCTGTGAGAAACCTCAATCAAACCTATGGTCACCAACTTGGACTCTGGTAGTATCCATACTTTCTTTGGTCTGTCTGGTGTCCGTACTTTGGTCTATCCTAGATTCCATATCCAAAGTGAGTACATGTGTGTTACTACAGGGTAGTAGAGAATCCACAGATCACTGCACAAAGACCACCACTCACACATGCAATCCTCAAGAGCATTTATTTCTCCAGAGCAAATTCCAGCATGCCAAAGTCAGCCACACATAAAAGGGTGGCAACCACAAGAGAAGCTACCAGGCTCCTTTTAAGCACAGCTAGGAGGAATTCCAGGGACAGTTAGGTCATCTCCAACAAATACAATGGGCTAAACAAGCAATGGTTACATTAGTTTAAATTTGATTGGCTGTAGCATTTTTGGACTTGTCAGGGCAAGCCCACACATGTATCAAAAAGTAGAGAGAGGGGTTGCAGGATCTGTCCTTTCCTGATTGGCCAGCTCTAGCTTGTCAAGACTAGGCATGCTGTGGTTGGGAGTGGGCCAGGGAAGAGGCCATAGTCTGGGGCTCACCAGAAAATGGTGAAGTGGTGAACCAGAACAGCGGAGCTAAGGGCCCATGCCAAAGGCCAGGCCAAGGCACGCAGAGCGGCAGGCCGCGGTCAGGCCCCCTAGCTCTGCCCCATCACTTAAGTGCCATTACCATCACTTCCACTGGGAGAATAACTTCTGAACCACCCGTGAGTTGTACCACTTGCTTAAGTTCTGAGGTCCTGGTTGCAGCTTCCCATGGACTGACCCAAGTGGCAATCACTGTGCTACCTGCTCCAAGAGGGGGAAAGGGTAGATCCAACCCCATTGTCTTTCCATTGGGAGGTAGTGTCCTCTTTCACCAAGACACGCCCAACTGGAGGGATTCTCAAAATAAGGACATCTCTGTGTGCATTAACTAGAACTGAGAGATAGCCTCTTCAACTTCAGTAATTATTCAAATCAGACCAAGATGAATGGACAGAAATAAAGAGATGTATACATACTTCTGTGAGCACAATAAACACAATAGAAGTGATTGAATTCCAATATGCCAATGGGTTAAACCTCTTTAGGGCTCAGTTTTCTCGAAAGTAGGGATACTGAAAGGACTTATAAGAGTGTGTCAAGGGCTAAGTGAGTTAATATTTCAGCATGCTTACCACACTATCTAAGAAATGGTAATTGCATAGCAAGTGCTAACTATTGACAAGCTATCAGAGCAATGAAAAAAGATCATTGAAATAGCCGAGAGCATTTGATTGTAAATTGTTTCTCTACCCTCCAAGGTTTGTTGGATAGCCAAGGGAGGGAGCCGCTGGCATCTTGCCTAGCGCACTTCCGAGAGGCAGGAACTGAGGTGCAAAACCAGACTCCTTAGGTAATGAGGTCTAGATCACCTTTGAATTCAGAGCAGGGACAGCCAGTGACTATTTCTCTCTCCTTATTCGCTGACCATGCTCAGTGGAACTGAGTCTTGGGCAAATAGCCAAACCTTGTGGAAGGCGGACATTCCCCATTTTCTGGGACGTAGCAGAAGGAAGACACCAGAACAACAACGAAAGAGTGGATGGCAATAAGCCAACAGATGAATGGCACTCATCCCAAGCATGTGACTGTGGGACATTCATATTGTCTTCCTTTCCTTGTCAGGCACTCGCTCTAATTCCCAAGATGAAAAAGAAATAGACTTTTCCTACATCTTAATGTTGTAACTCTTATATGCCATGTGTATTTTAATCTTGATTGTTTTATTGCTTAAAATAGTGAGAATCATCTTCTCGTTTTTATTTGATTTTGAAACTGGGTCTTTTGTGTCCTGGGCTGGTACCAAACTTAGATAGAGATGAAAATGACCTTGAATCCTTGATCCTGCTGCCACTAATTCTCATATGCTAGTACTACAGGTGTGCCATTACCCCCAGTTTTCTGTGGTGCTGTTGAACACAACCATACATGTGTGGCAAGCTCTCTACCAACTGAGCTACACTCCCAACCGCATCCTCTTTTCAATATATTCTAGGAAGAAGGTTCACCAAGATGGCCAGGAAAGTCACCTGGCCTGTGGAGCTGGTATGACCTCAGCTGCATTCACCATTACAATAGGACTGTGGACCAGGAAGATAGATAAAGGCACTTGGTCAAGCCTGGTGACCTGAATCTGACCCCTGAAGCCTACATAGAGGTAGAAGGAAAAACAACTGACTTCACAAAGTTGTCCTCTGACCTCCCCACACACACCTAACATATGTAACATACATAACAAGCCTCACATGGAAATGAGAAGTTCACGGTTAGCTCAGCTTACATATGGAGTTTCAGAGCAGCTTGGGCGATGTGATACTATCTCAAAAAGAAAAAGAGAGAATAGAGCAGTGCTGGTGTGGTAAAGGAACCTTCTAGAATGCTGGTCAGAATCTGTACACAGGCTTCAGTTCTTACAAACCGCACATATTGAATACCAGTGAAATCCTAGACTCACACCACTGTAATCTCAGCTCTTGGCAGGTGTCTTTGTTAGTTTTCTATCTCTGTGAAGAGACACCATGACCAAGGCAACCCTATGGGAGGAAAGCATTTAATTGGAGGCTTGCTTACAGTTTCAGAGACTCAGTTCAGGACCATCATGTGAGAAGCATGCAGGCAGGCATGGTGCTGAAGAGGTGGCTGAGAGTTGTGTTTTATTTCTTGATCCTCAAGCAGGAGGGAGAGAGAGACAGAGAGAGAGACTGGCCTGGAGTAGGAAACCTCAAAGCCTGCCCACAGCAACACATCTCCTCCAGCTAGGACATACCTCTTATTTCTTCCAAACAGTTCACTGACTGGGGACTAAGCATCCAAATATTTGAGACTGTGTGGGATAGCTAACAGTGGGAACAGAGGCTGTCTCTGACTCTTTCACCTGCTTTTGGAACCCTTTTCCTCCTTCTGAGTTGCCTTGTCCATGCTGAATATGAAGAGACATGCCTAGTTTATTGCAACTTGATATGCCATGTTTGGTTGATATTCCTGGGAGACCTGTGAATCTTGAGGAGAGGGGAGGTGGGGGGAAGAACTTGGAGGAGGGAGGGGGAGGGAAAACTGTGGACAGGATATATAAAGAATAATTAAATAAATAAATAAAAGTCCCTGTCTCAAAAAGAAATAAAAAGGAGGAAGGAAGGAAAGAAGAAGGGAGAGAAGGAAGAAAAAATTAAAAGGAGTTTGAACAAGAAACAAAAAATTAGTGATGAAAGCCAGGAAGATGGTTCAGCAGAGAAAAGCATTTGCCACACCTGAGTTCAATTCCCAGAACCCACACAAAGTAGAAGGGGGTGTCACCTTTATAATTCCATAGTTAGCCTATAATGTCTACACACATTAGTCTCTCTCTGTCTCTCTCTCTCTCTCTGTCTCTCTCTGTCTCTCTCTCTGTCTCTC
>LOEQ01000508.1:291507-310445 GCA_001685075.1 Bramus lutescens
ATGAGCCTCGTGGTAAAATATAAAATAATGGAGATGGGTTAATTCTAGATGTAAAACCTAGTTATCAATACACTTAAGTAATTGGCCAAGCAGTGATTTAATTAATACAGTTTCTGTGTGGTTATTTCGGGAGTCTGGGTGGCCAAGAAACAAACAAGCAGCTTCCTACAACATACCTTAGTCTGAGTACAAGTTACTGGTCAGCCAGGGCTGCATAGGGAGACTCAGTCTCTAAACAAATTCATAAGGTGAAGAGAGATGGAGGAAGGCACTTAACATCAACCTTTGGCCTCCACATACACACAGGCACACACACACACACACACACACACACGTGCACATACATATACATATACTCCTGCATGAACATATACACACACCAGTACAAAATCAAAACTAAGTGATTTCATTATGTTATTAGCTTGTTGCAGTCAAATCGACCCAACACATATTCAACCATTCATACTACCTTAGCCCTAATCCTCTAAAAGCAGAGCCTGAGATACCTCCCTGGGGTTTAAACTTGATAAAAGACTGATCGCAAAGAAGGAAGTTGGGCAGTCATCAATCCTCCGGCTCACAAAAAGCCACAGAGAGATACAGCAGGTCACCAGGCTGGTAGACTTGCTGAAGGAAGAAAGTGGATCAGGAGAAGAACATGGGGATGAGGAAAGGATGAGCTGCTCTGCCAGTTCCAGGGCAGTGATGGGACAAAGCACACTGGGAGTATGGGCACAGGTGTACCCTGAATGGTGGTGGTGTGTTCTTCTTTCAGCTCACCCCAGATCTGGCCAAAGCAATCCTGTCTCCCCACTAGTCAACATTCCCTCTGCAATGTGGGTTTTGTCTGAACTTATAGATGCCCTGCTCCATACCTGTCATGGCGTTTGTGTTCACGCAGGTCTGGAAACCGCATTAACAAGAAACTCCGGGCATGTGAATAGTTAGCCCAACTGCATGGCAGCAAAGGATGGGGCTTGACACTCCCAGGGACAGTGGCTGTTTGACCTGTGGATTGCTAGATGCAGTATAATCTAGAAAGTGGTTTGTAACCTTCAGAAGAATATTCAGTTCAGGGAGTCTAAAACAGTGCAGACAGACTGCCTGTGTGGATGCAAAAGGACATCACTAAAGGATGGCTGTTTCAAAAGTTATTCAGTTAAGTTGAAGACAGACAGACAGAGAGACAGAGAACAAAGTCTATCATAAATGAGAGATGTCAGTGTAGATCCTACAGACACTAGAAAAGTAACAAGGGAATATCAGGTGTAGCCTTATGTAATAAACACAACAGAAACAACTTTGGTGGGGAACTGAGCTGACACAACCTGAGGGTCTGGAACAAATCTGTAGCTGCATTTACAAACTGAGGAAATGTAGTTTACAGCCCACTTCCCCACTTCCTTATATACCCTTCAAAGTTTAAATCTTAAATCCGCAAAGTCACTAGACTCAGAGTTAAATAGCAAAGCTCTGTAAGCTAGGATCTCAACAGAGATTCAAATGTCAAACCTAGCGTGTCTGGCAGGGCTTGGGTAGGTTGGGTTTGCTTTACATTTTCTTTCTTTATTTATTTGTTTGCTTGGTTTTGGTTTTCAAGACAGGGTTTCTCTGTGTAGCTTTGACTGTCCTGGGACTCATTCCATAGACCAGGATAGCCTTAAACTCACAGAAATCCACCTGCCTCTGCCTCCTGAGTGCTGGGATTAAAGGTGTATACACAGCACAACCCACTTTACTTTCAAGTTTATGTGTGTGTGTGTGTGTGTGTGTGTGTACACACGTGTGTGAGTGCGCGTGCATGTGTGGGGGGAATCAGAATACAACCTCAGTCCCTGCCTTCCACTTTGAAGTAGGCCTATCGTTGATATTGTTATTCTCTGATATATACAGACCGAGCTACCTAGCTGTGTATTTCTGGGTATTCTCTCTCAGCCACCTATCTCCCATTTACCAAATCTAGATTTTATGTGGGCTCTGGGTATTCAAACATGTAGGTCCTTAACATTTATACAAGACGTACTTTACCCAAGAGCCATCTCCCAGCCCTTTAGGGTTTTTAAGATAAGGTCTCATACAGTCTGGGCTAACCTCAGACTCATTGGCTTACTGAAGCTGGCCATAAACTTCCGATCCTCCTGCTTCACAAGCGTAACAGGCACAGAGGAATAGGGGCCAAAAGCTCCGGTGAAGGGAGCTGAGTGGGTGGGAAAATCTGCAGAAGAATCCAAAAAGAAGCAGAGATACCCCAGCACCCCAGAAACCTTATCCAGAAAAAGACCCCGAAGACAGCAGGGTGTCAGGTCTTCCGCATGAGAGATAGCAAAGCCAGATTTCTACAGAGTCCGAGACCAGCTAAGACAACACGCTTGGGTTTAGTAAATGGCCAACAACCACTGTGCAGCTGTGTGACTCCGCACAGTCGGGCACTCCGTATGCTCGGGATTGCTATTTGAAATTCCCCAATGTTTAAACGTTGGCTGAAAAAGAAAATACCTTGTGGGCCAACTAAAACACACCAGCAAGCCAGACACACCAGCAACTGACCAGTCTGTGACCTTTACTTAAGAATGTTTTGCTTTTAAGAGGTGGGGTGTGGAGAAGGGAGGCTAGGGGGAGTGTTTGTTTGTTTGTTTTTTGTGTGTCTTCTTATTATTCTTTTTCTGTTTTGAGAGCCCGAATGCTCCACTGCTGGAAATGGTTTTACTTTCCATGATCCCTGGGGTACTGTGACTTCAAAGCAAAGGAGAGCAGCCCCCATCAGGATCCTCCAGCTTTCTCCAGTCCATCCCCCTCCTCCTGGAATCCTAAGATTTGAGGAGTTGGGATTCACCCCCTTATAGGTTACTGCCTATACAGTGTCTGGCCTTCAACTTTCAAAGCCCAGAGGTGATCACCATTTCCCTAGGGCGGGATTGACAGGGAGATAGGAAAGATGTGGGCTGGGATTGTTCATTTTGCTGTGGGAAGATGTACCCCAGGTCAAGAAATCAAGATACAAAGCAATTGAGTCAGAGTTCCTGAAAGAGAACGGATTAATTTCGATCTCCCAAGCCAGGCACATGGGGTCCTGTCATCTTCTGAGTTTGGCTGTGACAGCCGCTGTGACAGCCACCTGCTCAAGCCCCCTTGACTCAATCCAATCTCATTCTCAAGGAAACGCTTGAACAGTAAGTACATGGGTGAGATCCTTGGAGAAAGTCTAATCCTAATGGCCCACATCCCCTTCCCAGAAGCTGGGGAATGGTCACAGTGTCACTCTACGCTGGGTGAGTGCACGCGAGCCTGGAAGACAATATGGGTTCCTGGGAAGGTAAAGGCAGAAGTCACCCTCATGCCCTTAAATACTGAGGAGCCTGTCAGAGAAGAGGCTGAGAGCCCTCCACGGAGCCCCTCAGAATAAAGCCAGAGCTAGGGAACTTTTCTCCCCGCTACTCTCTCCAGGCACTTTTATCCGGTTCGGCTGAACTCCCTGCCCTGTGCCCTGAGCAATCCAAGCCTCAGTCACCCGTCCACTGTGCATCCCCAGACAGGGGACTCAAGCTACAATTCTCAACAATAGTAGCTGACGGCAAAAGTGTCTCTTTTTACACTGGCTCAAACAGAAAGCAGAGAGTTTTCAAGGCTGCCCTCTGTTTTCTGGGACCCCCATCATGCGGGCCACTTCAAGTTCCTTGGCAATGAAGGAAGAAGTGACCAACAAAAGCAAAAGCAAACCGCCACCAGCTGCACATCCAGATAGGAATGGGGACTTCTTAGGAAAGGCTAGGAGAGAGTTGAATGGCTTCTTCAGAAAACTCTGGAACTATGCAGAGCCCAACATATTGAGAAAGGAAAGAACAAAACGCACCTCTCCCGGCTCCTCCCCATCCATCATCTCCAAGTCTCCAGGAGCTCCGCCTACCTCACCCCCCACGCCCACATCCCGCCCCACATCCTCTGTACTGGAATCTTTGTTCCTGGGAAGTGTCTGCTTTCACAAAGTAAGAGAACATTCAGAAACAGAGTCACCTTGACTTCCAGCACTGTGGTCCAGTGAAGGCTTACCTAGCTTGCACAAGGTCTGTATCCCATCTCCAACACAGCAGCAAAAGGGGCTGGGTTAAAAGAAGGGAAAGAGAAGGGAGGGGAGGAGGCAAAAGAAGCCATTCCCTTTCTAGCGGCTATCTAAGCTGATTTCCGATCTGGTATGGTCACTAACCGTGCTGCGAAGACCCACTCACTATATAAACCACTTCCCTGGCAGCCCAGTGAGCTCCTAGCAGTGGAGCTGCGAGGCAATTGCATTGCATTTGCCATTCCAATCAATATTTACTACATTGACTACGAAGCTGTCACCAACTTATATGTACTACGTTGACTGCTTTATGCAACTTTTAAAAAAATGTAATTGAGGCCAAGTACTTTGTAAATAAACGAGGTGTGTGTAGCTTATGACTCTGGTGGCTAGAGGGTCTAAACAGCATAGTACTGGCTACATAGTATCACTGTGGGCGTGTATACTGGAAGAGATTACGTGACATGTGAAAAAGTCAGAAAGTGGGGACACACCAATCTAATTGCCATTTTTTTAATTACCATGTGTGGGGGTGGGGGTTGCAGGATGCCCCAGCACACAACTAGAGGTCAGAGGCCAACTCCACGGAGTCTTTTCTCCCGACTTGCACAGGTCCCAGAGATGGAACTAGGGTCATTAGGCTTGCAGGCAGATGCCCAGCTGCTCGGGGTCCTGCCACAGTCTCAGCTGTGTCCCAGAATGCCCCCTGCTGGGGGACAGCTGGTTTGTCCACACTGGAAGAATGAACAGAAGTAGCCCTACCAATGCAGCGGGAGTCAGTGTCAAAGACTGGTGTGCCTGCAGACGGGGACTCTGGAGAGGGCTGGACACAGACCTCCTGGAGTCTTCAGGGCTACAGCCTCCCAGAACCCCGCAGCAAGGGCCAGCTCACCCAGCCTGGCCACTGGCTTCCTTCCCTTCCCTTCCGTCTGCCTCCTCCCTCCCTGACCTTCCTAGGATGGTCACCCAAATAATCCATTTGCATTCAAATGCTAGCCTAGGGTCTGCAACCTCAGACAACTGTTATGAATGCTATTCATTAAGGAAAGGATACAAGTTCCCCAGAAAGAAGACAAGCAAAGGAGAGGGGGACAGTGGCCAGACCCAGAGACCTGTGGGTGGACACTGTGCTGGCCAGACCAGTGTCTCTCAAGCTGCAAAACAGCTTTTTGTTGTTGTTGGTGGTGGTTTGGTTTTGTGTGTATACTTATATGGGGCATATGTGTGTATACATGCACATGGGGTGGGACTGGGGGGAGTGAAGGTCAGAACCTGTGTCATCAAGTGTCTTCCTCAGTTTCTCTTAAATTTTTTTCAAGATAGTGTTTCTCTGCACTTTTTTTTTGTAAAACTGTTTAATTCGTGCTGGACAGTGGTGGTGAAAACCTTTAATCCCAGCACTCCAGAGGTAGAGGCAGGCGGATCTCTGAGTCTGAGGTTAGCCAGGTCTACAGAGTGAGCTGTAGGACAGTCAGGGCTACACAGAGAAACCTTGTTTCAAAAAAACAAACAAACAAACTAAACTGTTTAATTCTCCCTCAAATCCTGTCAGTTTTTAAATACGTTTTTAATTAAAATAGAATTATATCATCTTCTCCCAATTCCTTCCCTCTAGCCCCTCCCAGCTACCCTTTCTGAAACCCCTCCCATGTCTCAACTCAACTATCAGGTTGATAGCCACTTTCCTTCTCAATGATGGTTATTATTGTTAGACACACACTACTCACCACCACAGGCACACACCACCACAGGCACACACCACCACAGGCACACACACGCACACACGCAGGGTCAGTCCTAAGACCACATACACACTAACAAAAATGGATTCAGCAGGTTGTATTTTTATATATTTATGTATACACACACAAACATTCTTATTTTTTGTTTTGGTCTTAGTGGTTGTTTGTTTGTGGGGATTTTTGATTTGTTTTTTGTTTTGTTGTTGAGATGCAGTTTCTTTGTGTAGCCCTGGCTGACCTTGAACTGGTTCTGTAGACCAGGCTAGCCTCAAACTCAGATGTCTGCCTGACTCTGCCTCCTGAATTCTGAGATTTTTGAGCTTAAAGGCCGCCCACCCAACCATTCACCTCATTTTTTAAGGTGGGGGTCTCACGGCGGCCAGCAAGCCCTGAGGCGCGTCCTATCTCTGCCCCCTCAGTGCTGGGTGACACATATTGTGCCTGGCTTTTCTCATGGGTTCTAGAGATCTGAGCTCAGGTCGCCAGCCCTTTCTTTTATGGTTGGTGAGTTGGTTTGTTTTTGTTTTTTCAATGTTTGAGATCAAACTCAAGGCCTTGAGGATGGAAGACAACGAACAGCATTGTCTGACAGATGTTTGTCATGGATGTACGGATGGAACCAAATCAAATCTCATTGTGAGGTACTGTTTTCCCTTGAGCCTTCTGTTCTGAAGGGTGCTACCAGTGTTTATTCTCTCTTTTCCTCTCTCTCCCTCGCTCTGTCCCTCTCCCCCTACTCTGTGTGTGTGCATTTCACTACAGGAGTATAGACTTTACACATACTAAGCAAGCATTCTATGGCTGAGCTGTATCCATAGCCATTTTCCTATTTTTATTTTGAGACCAAGTTTCACTACCTTGCCCAGGCTAGCCTGAAACTCACTCTGTAGTCGTAAGACTCCCCTTGAACTTGCAGTCCCCCTGCCTTAGCCTCCTACATAGCTGGAATAACAAGCCTGTATCACTGGGTCTTGGCCTCTATTTTTAACTGTGTTGTTTTCAGTTGCAGAGTAATACACATCAAACAACCATTTTGTGAGGCCGCAGTGTGATGCTGCCACTCCTGCCCTGTTGGCGCTCCTGTGGGCCAGTGTGCCAACTGCCAGCAGTTTCATCTCTGACTGGGGTATCTCAAAGCCCCAGAAGACCAGAACGCATACAATCAGCTCTCAACCAAACCCTGCGAGTCAAGGCTGCCTAGTATTCATTGTCAGACTATTCCACATTTCAGATCTAAAGGTGGGGTACAACTGGCATGTAAATACCCCTCAGTGGGATCACTCACTCCCTACCACACCCCACTTTGCCACAGAATGAACCTTCTACTGCCTGTGCTGGCAGCTGGCTTCATTGCACCCTTTTTGGGGCCGCCCTGTCCTACTTCCTCTGGCGCCCTTAGCTGTTTTCTGGGGAAACTCCAAGTGCCGCCACGGAGCCTCTACTGAGGGGCACATCGAGCCCAGGCTCAAGACCTAATGGACATTGTGTAGCTTCTGCACCGAGTCTATCAAGAAACAAAAACAAACATTACTGCCGGTGCTGACACAAAGCTCTGCCTTCTGATCCAAAGCAAATGCCCATAGCGAGAAAGAGAAGGTTGCTCCAACTCTGAGGCCACACCAGGCGGGCAGAATATGACTGGGCATTTCGTTCCTGAGATATGAATTCTCTGACAGAAGAAGAAAGGCCAGCTTTGTCCTAGAAGGGAAGCCAGGCTCCCAAGCCTATCTATCATTTGCTGGGGATACCAGAGTGCACCTTCCTCGGAAGGACACTTTCGCAGAAATGTTAGGATTTCTTTTTTATTTTTTTTTTCTTCCTGTTTTGGAAGTGGCACTTGCTGGGGCTCTTCTGTGAGGCCAGAGGTTTCAGCAGGCAAGCAGAGCTACTCTAGAGCCTTGACCAAAGACCACCCCTCTTCTACCACCACGGAAGTTTGCTTCCTTCAGCCCAGCTTGCTGCTTCGGGTAGGACACCCAGAGTAGTGAAGGAGGAAGGGGACACCTGCCTGGTGACCAATAAGATGACAGGTTTTGTGGCCAGATCACCCTCACATCTATGTTGTCTTTTGTTTCCTGTTGGTTGACTGGTTATGGAACAGCCTCATTTAGCCCAGTCTGGTCTTAAATGTGCTGGGTAGCAGAGGGTGACCTTGAACTCCTAACCTTCATGGTCACAGGGAATTACTGCCATGTGTCGTTACACTCAGCTAGTAGATGGTTTTTAATCTGCCTTTACTTCTACTAACATTTATCTCTCTAGTGTGAGTTTGCGTGAGAGAGAGAGAGACAGAGAGACAGAGAGAGACACAGAGAGAGAATAACTTGCAGGAATTGGCTTTCCTTTCACCATACGAGTCCCAGGAATTGAACTCAGTTTGTCAGGCTTGGGAGCAAGCCCCCTCGCACAATGAGCTATCTCAGCAGCTCCCCATTCACCTCACTTCTGACAATCTGCCCTCGCTCTAGGCTCATTCAAGCACCACAGGTAATGAGGAATACATGCAGAATCTTCTTTACCCTTCCGGTAAAGCTGAAGTGATGTCCAATTGAGTTGGGGAGCTACATAAAGAGCATCTCATAGTGACTCTAATCTCTCCCAGACCCATAGAAGGGCCAAAAACCACTGCCTGAGCCTGGGACTGAGCTGCTGTCTTCAGAGGCAAGAGTGGCCAGGCAGTCCTCTACAGATCCTTAATAACAAAAAACTTGTTCTTTAATGAGGTTTCCTAATTTAGGGCAGGAGAAAACTTCAGAGCTATTATTAGGCAACAAATGGGTCTCATTTAACTGGCCTAGTTTTAAAAAGCAACTTTGGGTTTTTAAATTAAAGAATTATTTTTAGCCCGGCATGGTAGCTCACGCCTTTAATTTCAGTACTAAAGAGGCAGAGGCAGGAGAATCACCCTGAGTATGAAGCTGGCTTTAGCTACATGGGGGCAGGACCAGGAAGAAAAAGAAGAAAATTGTTTTCAGCAACAGAGTTCCCTGGAGATCATTTACTAAAGACACAAACATGATCTTGGCCCTGATGGCCAAAGTGTAGATTTTATAAACTGGATCAGATGAGTTCAAAGGCTTTGTCCAGCTCTGACACCTGGATTTTGCTCTTGGTGATGGTGACTTGGGTGGCTTGGGATTGGTTTGTTTTGGTTTCTGTTTTGCATATGGAGGGCCTCACACATGCTCGGTGGCCTCTCCTCCACTGAACTCTACCCCAGAAACGATGACTGCTCACCCTCCCTTCCTCTGACTGGAGTCTCTTGGTGACATAAGCTGAATATCTTTTCTCGAAATACTTGGAATCAAAAGAACAAACAAAGTTTTGTGCTGGGTTTTTGTTTTTTTGAGATTTTTGAAGACTTATATATGCATAATGGGATATCTTGGGACTGAGACTCAAGTCTAAACACAAAATTCATTCACAGTTCATGTACACCTTGTACACACATGGTCTCAAGGGAATTTCATATCATCTTATTAGTGTGCCTGCATTTACCACAACCCATCACATTAGGTCAAGAGTGGAATTTTCCACAAGTAAATTATGTCATTCATAGCTCAAAGTCTTGAATGTTAGAGTATTTAAGATTCAGATGAAGAATGTGCAATGTGGACTTGGGCCTGCAAATTAAACATCTTCATGTTATCTGTCTTTCTTGACACTTGAAGTCTTTGGATATTGTTGGGGACCATGAGAGCTCCTGCCTGCTTGGAATTCCCATTCAGCTTCCGCCTAGATCATGCTACCTTCAGAAGAGCCTAGATCATGCTACCTTCAGAAGAAGCAGGGACATTGTACATCTGCTATCTACAGGGGGAAGGGAACAATGTCCTCTACCAGTTCCAGATGTTAAGTCACTGTGTGTCATTGGAGATCTTCCAGCTGAGCTCACAATACAACTCATAACTTGAGGAGGAAGTTCATGTGCCGGGGAGGGGTGGCCTGGCACAGTGAAGGCTTTAAAACCCATGCTTGGGCCTGGAGAGATGGCTCAGAGGTTAAGAGCACTAACTATTCTACCAGAGGTCCTGAGTTCAATTCCCAGTAACCACATGATGGCTCACGGCCATCTGTAATGAGATCTGGTGCCCTCTTCTGGCAGGAATGCATGCAGGACCATTGTATACATAATAAATAAATAAATCTTAAAAAAAAGACATGTTCATAAAATAAGATGGGGAAATTCATCTGTGAGTTTTACGACCTACAAATTTGCAGTGTGCCTTTTATGGATGCTCTTTAATGTTCCCTGCAAGAAAGATGAGCATAGACCCTGGGGAAAGTCCAGGATGTAAGGCTCTACCTCCTTACATGGAAACCAGATACATTTTCTCTCAGTATTCAGAAAGAGGTCTTTCAGGTAGGCAGGCACACCCAGGACCACATCAGGCAGTTCATCTCAGTTCATCTAGACCTCTATCTATACACCAGGGGAAGCTAACTACATCTGACTTGAATTCACTTATAAGGCCCAGGTGTTTGGGGGATTTTCTTTCCATATGTTTATTCTGAAAAAGAGTGACACCCTCCCCAAAGTTAGCATTTCTCTTGTGTACACTGTTTGGCGTGGCCATGGAAAGAACAGAGCGTCCTATGAGTTTTTGTGATATTTACTCTTGTTGATAGCTCCCAACCCCAGAGCCTCTCATCTAACCTTGATCATAATTTTCTTAAGCCTAGACAAGCCCCCAGAGTGACTTTAAGAGACCACCAAGACACTCCACTACCAGGTTATGCTGCGAGTCTTTTCGCTGCTGCAATGGAAGAAGAAATTGCCACACTTGTCAATGGCAATGGCTCTGGCATGTGCAAAGGTGGCTTTGCTGGCGACGATGCCCCTAGGACCATGTTCCCATCAATCACTGGGCAGCCCCAACACCAGGGCATTGTAGTAGGAGGGGGCTTATTCATTTCCAGCTGCCCAGACGACTAAATAATCACTCAGAAACTATATTATTTGCAATGCTATTTGGCCAATAGCTTACGCATATTGTTAGCTAGCTTTTATATCTTAAATTAACCCATTTTCATTATTTTATATTTTACCACAAGGTTCGTAGCCTACCATCAAGGTTCCAATGTTTCTGTCTCTGCCAGTGGCTGCATGGCTTCTCTTCAATTCCACCTTCTTTCTCCCAGCATTCAGTTTAGTTTTCCTGCCTAGCTCTATTCTGCTAAGCCACTGGCTTAAACAGCTTTATTCATTAACCAATAAAAGCAACACATATACAGAAGGACTTCACACACCAGGGTGTCATGGTGGCCATGGGCCAGAAAGATTCCTACACGGGTGACAAAGCCCAGAGCAAGGGAGGTATCCTGACCCTGAAATATCCCATCGAGCATAATATTGTCACCAACTGGAATGACATGGAGAAGATCTGGGATCACACCTTCTACAATGAACTGCGTGTGGCCCTTGAGGTGTATCCAGTGCTTCTGGCCAAGGCCCCCTGGACCCCAAAGCTAACAGAAAGATGACACAGATGTTTGAAACCTTCAATATCCCAGGCATGTACATAGCCATTCAGGCGGTGCTGTCCCTGCTTTCATCTGGGCACACCACTGGCATTGTCATGGACTCTGGTGATAGGGTCACACATACAGTGCCCATCTACAAGGGCTGCACCCTTCCCCACACCATCTTGAGTCTGGACCTGGCTGACCGGGACATGGCAGACTACTTCATGAAGATCCTGACTGAGCAAGGCTACAGCTTCACCACCACGGCTAAGCGGGAAATTGTGTGTAACATTAAGGAGAAGCTATGCTATATTGCCCTGGATTTTGAGCAAGAAATGGCTACTGCTGCATCATCCTCTTCCTTGGAGAATATCTGAGCTGCCTGATGGGTAGGTGATCACCATTGGCAATGAGTGATTCTGGTGTCCAGAGGCGCTCTTCCAGCCTTCCTTCCCATCCATGGGACCACCTTCAACTCCTTCATGAAGTGTGATATGGACATCCTCAAGGGCCTGTATGCCAACACAGTGCTGCTGGTGGTACCGCCATGTATCCAGGCATTGCTGACAGGATGCAGATCACAGCCTTAGTACCCAGCACAATGAAGATTAAGATCATGGCTCCCCCTGAGTGCAAGTGCTAAGTCTGGATTGGCAGCTCCATTCTGGGCTCACTGTCCACCTTCCAGCAGATGTGGATCAGCAAGCAAAAGTGTGCCAAATCAGTCCCTCTGTTGTCCACCATAAATGCTTCTAGATGGACTGAGCAGGTGCCAGGCATGAGCTGATTCTGAAGCATCAATTTGCCCTGGCAAATGTACACACCTCATGCTAACCTCATGAAACTGGAATAAGCCTTTGAGAAGAAATTTGTCCTTGAAGCTTGTATCCATTATCAGCACTGGATTGTAGAACTTGTTGCTGATTTTTGGCCTTATACTCAAGTTAACTGTTCCCTTGCTATATGTTTAATACCCTGTGCATATCTTGATTTAGTCCTTAGTCACGTGGCTCGGTCACTTGGTGGCTGGGGAGAGCATGCTGTGGAAGAGAAATCCCCAGCCTGGTGGATCTGTGTGAGCATCGTGCCTATGTGAGCACCGTGCTGTGATCTGTGCAGGTTATGAACTGATTGCTGACTTCCAGGATTTCTCAAGGCTGGCAAGGGTTCCTGAACCAGTTACCACTTCTGTCTTGCTGGTCTAACAGGGTGGGAAAGTTCCCGAGCCTTAGGACCCAGTTTCCGTTCTGGTGTTTTCCCTCCTGGCCGCCATGGGTTGTTATTTGCCTTGAGTTGGGAATGTCTGCATTGATACCTGAAATGTATTCATTCTTCTAATTTATGTAAGGTTTTTTTGTACTCAATTTAAGAAATGACAAATTTTGGTTTTCTACTGCTCAGTGAGACCATGAGGCCCCAGCAATATGTCACTGTGCAAAGAAAAATAAAAGTGCTGCAGGAAGAGAGAGAGAGAGAGAGAGATACCAAGAAAATCAGGTGGGCAGATAGCAGAGAACTCCTGCTCTAGAGAGTCTGTGACAATGCCCGCGCCACTCTCCACCCCTCTCCTTTCCCCATTTCCCCCAGCCAAGGCCTCACAAAGCTGTTGCTTCTTGTGTTCTCTGACCGGGTGAAGGGCAGTGACATCTCTTAATCTAGTCTCCACCTTAGCATCTGAAACAGTGTTTCCCACTGAACCTGGAGCTCACCAGTTGGCTGGACTGGCGAACTCGTAGGCTCCACACTCCTCCCCAGCCTCAGTCCGAGAGTTTCAAACATGCACCACTGTCTGGCTTCTGAATGAGTGCTTCAGATTCAAACTCAGGTCCTCGTTCTTGTGTGACAGGCACTTGACTGACTGAGTCACCAGCTCGGGTTTTTGTTTTTGTTTTTATGTTTTTGAGATGATGTTTTCCATTAGTCTGGAACTCGACCAGGTAGCTAGTGTTGCTGGCCAGGGAACCCCAAAGGGCCACCCACCTCTGCCTCCTCGGCACTAAGACTGTAAGCACACGCCACCACACCTGGCTTTTACACTGCCAAACTTGGGTGTTCCTGCTCGCAGGGCAAGAACTTTGACTGAGCCCTCTCCCCAGCACTTGAAGTTTCTGTTGATGACAGTCAAACAGACCACTATCATTCGACCACTTAATCCTCTCGGAGATATCAGAGGACATCGGGATGCGCACTGAGTGACTTTAAGGGTGTATTCTTCACATGGGAGTGGTGCCCGCAGAGCTGTAGAAAAGGCATTTTTCCATTCCTCCCTAGTTCCACAGTTTTAGCTCTGACCTCCGTTTCTGCCCTGGTCTGGAGAAAGGCCATTTCTGTATGGGCTCAAGCCTTACCCTCTCTCTCACTCTCCTTACTTGTTGATGGAAAGCCACAATCCAACTTGCCCATCCTGTTTCAAATCCTTCAGTAGATCCCCTGTTGACTTCCAGGTAATACCCAAACCCCCTGGCAAGGCTGATGAAATACACAGGACCAATGCAACCCAGCCCCTGCTTCTCTCTCCAATTTCAACCAAATGCTTCTAGAACCAACGCAGGCAACCTTAAGCTCTACCTATGGAACTTTGGGAACGTCTCAGGATCTCCCACAGCGTTGCCCACCCTGTCCCTTGTTTCATAGTTCATCTAGCCAATCCTATTCATCCCTCCAGGATCTAACTCCTGCATCACCTCTTCCAGTCTTGCCTAGTCTTGGCCAGTCTTGCCTAGATCCTCCCTCTCCCAATGTGAGCCAAGGCTAGCTGTCTCATTCCTGGGCTCAGATGGGCAAAGAGCCAGCCTGATCAGGAGGTCTCGGTCAGTGAGTCAATCATTGCTTCATGCCAGAAGGCCCCTTGGGTACCCTTCCTCTTATTTTTCTTGCAATTGATCAGAGTCAAAAGACAGAGAAGCAAAGTGGTCCTTCCATTTCCCTGTTCAGGGAGTCACTGGTCCCCTGGGGAAGGTTACCCATCACCTCCCCAGGCAGCTCCATATGCCATCCCTGGTCTCTCTGCTCTTCCTCCTTTCCAGCACTCCCTTCCTCCTATCCATCCAGTGAGCTGAGCTTCCCCAGCTGGAGCCTCCAGTGAGCAGGGCCCTTTATAGGCTCCCTAACTACCCAATCGAGATACCATCTCTTCCCTTAGGAATTGTTCCTGCCCCAGTAAATAGAAACCTGGTCAAGAGCCAAAGCCAATCATCCTGAAAGGTTTCTGGCCCTGTGGAAGGAAAAGGCTCTGTGTCCAGCCTTGGCCTCTCTCCTCCCAGGCTTCCTGACTCCTCCGTGAACTTGCTGTAGTATATATATAAACACGCTGAAAGCCATAGTTATGGTTTCTATTGCTTTAACAAACACACCTTGGCCAAAAGGCAAGTTGGGGAGGAAAGGGTTTATTTGGCTTACACTTCAGCATTGCTGTTCATCACTGAAGGAAGTCAGGACAGGAACTCAAGCAGGAGGCAGGGCTGATGCAGAGGCCATGGAGGGGTGCTGCTTAGTGCCTTGCTTCTCCTGGCTTACTCAGCCTGCTTTCTTATAGAAGCCAGGACCACTTGCCCAGGAATAGCACCACCCACTATGAGATGGGCCCTCCCCCCATTGTTCACTAAATGAGAAAATGTCTTACAGCTGGGTCTCATCAAGGCATTTCCTCAGCTGGGGATCCTTCTTCTGATGACCGTAACTTTTGTCAAGTTGGCACACAAACCCAGCCAGTACACTGAGTTTGGTGGACCATAGAAGTCCCCACACTTTAGAGATGGAAGCAGGAGGCTCAGGAGTTCAAGACTAGCCTGGATTACATGAGCCACCATCTCTCCCATCTTACAACAAAGCTTCTTTCTCTATCTAAGCTGTAAAAGGCAAAGACACATCAAGGAGCATGAGATATCTCCTTTCCTCCACACAACCTCCTGTGTTTATAGGGGGACCAGGGGTTCAAGATAAGCTTGGACTATATAATGAGTTTGAGGCCAGCCTGGGATACATGAGACAGTATATCCAAAAACAGTAGCCAGACATGATGGTGCTGATATGTAGTTCAGTGGTAGGACACGCTAAACCAAGACTCCATCCTTAGCAATGGGAAAAAAAAATGTTCATGATGGTGGTGCTCATGCTACCATATTCTTACCAACTTTCTTATTCTTCTGTCTTGTGGGGAGGTGGGTTTCAAGACAGGGTTTCTCTGTGTAGCCCTGGCTGTCCTGGAACTAGCTCTGTAGACCAGACTGGCCTGGAACTTGGAGATCCATCTACCTCTGCCTCCTGAGTGCTGGGATTATAGGTATATCACCACTTTCTGACTAATTTTATTATTCTTTAACTGAAAGCTTGGCACAAAAAGAAGCAACAAGTTGCTAACACCAAGTATGATAAGAATCCATAGCTTCCCTGTGCTTGCCTCCTGGCTCTACCTTCCCTAGGACATGTGTCTCCCCAGCTATTGGTACAGCCACCTTCAGCAGATGCTCCTTCACAGTGGGCTCCCAGCCATTCCTCAGACACCCTGCTGACCAGAGGTCCTGCTGACCAAGCTCTTTCAGGAGCAGGCTGAAGTGCCCTCTTCCACACCTGTGGACCTGTGGTCTTTGTTTTGTTTTTATTAATTAAATGTTTTCATTTATTCTACATACCAACCACAGTTGCCCCTCCCTCCTCTCCTCCCGTTCCCTCCCCCCACCTTCCATCCACTCTTCCTCATCTCCATTCAGAAAGGGGCAGGTCTCCCACGGGAGTCAACAAAGCATGGTACATCAACTTGAGGGAGGACCAAGTTCCTCCCCCTGCATCAAGTCTGGGCAAAGCAACCCAGCATGGGGAATAGGTTCTCAGAAGCCAGTTCAAGCACCAGGAACAGGTCCTGATCCCACAGCTAGGGGCCCCACAAACACACCAAGCTACTGTTGCACATTTACAGAGGGCCTGGGTCCATGTCAGGCAGGCTCCCTGGCTATTGCTAAGTCCAGAGTCTGTGAGCTCTCCAGGTCAGCTGTCTTTATGGGTTTCCCTGTCATAACCTTGACCCACCTGGCTCATACAATTTCTCCTCCCTCTCTTCACCCGGATTTCTGTAACATGGCCCAGTGCTTGGCTGTGGATCTCTGCATCTGATCCCATCAGAGATCCTCCACCTCCTTCGGCTTGATTGTTACTTTTTGAGACAAGGTCTCATGTATCTAGTCTGATCTCAAACTTGAAATGCAGTCCATAATGGCCTTCAACTCCTGATCCTCCTCCATCTCTACCAAGTGCATATTGACAGGGGTGCACCACCATGCCCAGCATATCCTGTATACCAGGATGGTGTCCTGGTGGCATGCTGCAAGTTTGGAAGCTGATAGGTTTCACACACACACACACACACACACACACGCACACTCATACACACACACGCACACTCACACGCGCACGCACGCACGCACGCACGCACATTCATACACATTAGGATGCTCCCAGGACCCTTTTATACGGGGACTTTCTCAGCTCTGGACCCAATCCATCTCCACATCAGCTCTCTGGCGCCATCTTGTGTCAGTTTCTAAAACCCCAACCATAGGGCTATTTCCATCCAATCCCATTATTTTTAAATAACCAAAAAGTTATATTGTAGAATATATATCTTACCATCTAAACTGAGTGTGTAATCTTGGAACTAGAGGAACTGAGACCGGAGGACCAAGAATTGAGCTAGAGGTAGGCGGATCTCTCCAGCACTCCTGTACCTGGATTTTTAAATAGCAACACCTAGAAGCTGAAAAGTTTCTAATTCTTGTGAAATTATAAACAATTGTTTAAAAAACAAAAAATAACTTGTTCTGCTCCACAAAGAAATAAAGAAATGGAATGTGCTTCTAACATATTCCACAGGGAAAGGGGAGAAGAGCCCTTCAGAGTTTTATAGTCTCTCAACAATTTTTATTGTCTTTGAAAGTGCTTTAAATTGTCCCTGTACCCTCAAGAAATCCTGTACTGAAGGGAGCAGATAAAGGCTGGAACATGGGCTGGATTCCCAGCCCGTTTTTCACCGCAGAGCTTCACACAGAGCCTGCAGGGTTCAAACAGAACTGACAGGCACAGGACCCTGGGACAGAGAGGGAAGAACCAGCCTTCCACTTCTGGGACTGAGCATCAGCCAAAGGATTAATGCATACAGGCAGATCCTTATATCATGGAGAGAATGCCTTAAGAAAGGAAAAAGTGATGCTTCCTCAAGAAGCAAGAAAGTAGATGGACGTTGTAGGGTTTTCTTAAGTATCACTTTCTCCAAAAATGCATAGAATCGATTTTGAGGCGCCAAGAGTTCAAAGTCTGCCCTTTGCTCTGTCAGTAACTTCTTCTGACTTCAGCGGCTATGCTGCTCACTGGGGCTGATTATATTAGTCTTAGGAGTGAGAAGCGCCAAATCCAGATCCAGCATCCTCACTACGGAGACTGGTCCAGCCAGGAGCCTGGCACGCTGGCACATCCTGGCGGTGGTGTGAGAATGGCAGTCCTACTCTTGCCAGCACAAATAAATCTGCGTTCTCTTCTAACGAGTGTCCATGCTCACGTACGAACAATAGCTGACACCCCTGGGTCATTACCCCACACCAGCGCTATGCACCAAGCTCTTCCATTTAACTGGCCAGGCAGCCAAAGGTAGNNNTAAGGCTCCCACAACTCAGAGAGTGGGTACCAAAGACTAGGGACATTGCTGTAACAAAAATCTCACCACTTAGCAAATCAAAGGTTCACTTTGCTGAAGCCTTGTCCAGTAAGAGAGGAGGGCTCCCTCTAGTGGTCAGTTATACAGAGAGCCAAATTCTCTCCACACTGCAACTCCGTACCTGTGTCAGCCCCTTCACCCTGGGCTTCCAGGGAGGGTTTAGGCAGAGAAAGTGAGAGAGCCCGCAGTCCTTAATCACCCCAGCCATAGGGATCCAGTGGCATTTCTGCTCAGAGACCACCAACTAAAACCTGTCCCTGGGCTGCATCCATATGCAAGGAGTTAGGAAGTAACCTAAGGTATTCCCAAGAAGGAGTGAATCAGGCTGAGCAGCTGGGAGGTGGTAGAGCCTTTCCAGGGTAGGGGCATATAGAGAGAGGTCAGGTCGATAGCTCTTGTCATTGAAGGAGACAATGGGTCCCAAGCCATTCCCTTTCTCTTTGCTTCCCCACTCATGTGAGATAAGAGATCTGCCCCCCACTCCATCGTGAGCTCCTACCATGATATACTGTGCTGCCCAAGGCCCAAAGCAACTGAGCCTAGCAATCATGGGCTGAAACTGGAAGCCGAAATCAACCCTTTCTCTCTCTCTTTTTTCTTTTTTTTGTATTTATTTATTATGTATACAATATTCTGTGTGTGCGTGTTACTGCAGGCCAGAAGAAGGCACCAGACCTCATTACAGAGAGTTGTGAGCCGCCATGTGGTTGCTGGGAATTGAACTCAGGACCTCTGGAAGAGCAGTCATTGCTCTTAACCTCTGAGCCATCTCTCCAGCCCCAACCCTTTCTCTTTTTAAGTTACTCACCTTCAGTATTTTGTCAAGGCTACAGAAAGCTGACTGACACACTGAGCCTGACTTAGCTGGTCCTGCCTGGGAATCTCTCAGAAGGCTACAATCAAGGTTTCTGGCAGGATTGGGTGATGTAGGAGGGTCATCTGTCTATGTGTTACTTTCATTGGTTAATAA
>LOEQ01000508.1:387659-400106 GCA_001685075.1 Bramus lutescens
TTCTTTCTTTCTTTCTTTCTTTCTTTCTTTCTTTCTTTCTTTCTTTTTGCGTTTAACTAGTGTGTGTGTGTGTGTGTGTGTGTCTAGGCGTATGTCTGTACACCATGTATGCAGGAGGCCTCCAAGGTTAGAAGAGGCATTAGACATCCTGGAGATAGCATGATAGCTGGCTGTGAGCTACCATATATGTTCTAGGAATGAAACCCTCCTCCCCTGCAAGGGCTGTGGGTGCTCTTAACCACTGAGCCAACAATCAAGACCAGTCTTGTTTAGACTTCTGTGTGGACTGACCTTTCCATCCCCAGGACTCTAATCAACCCAAAACAAATTCACCCTGTTACTTTCAGAAATGAAACCAGATCTTTTATGTAATTCCTTCATTCCTTTTTCACCTCAGTTCAACTCTGTTTGTTTTTTTTCTTGTTGTTGTTGTTTTGTTTGTTTGTTTATATATCCAATAGTGACTAGTGGCTGTATGTTCTGGGACATTCCTGAGCTCTTTTATATTAAGCAAAGCAGATGGGGCAGTATGTCTCCTAATCTGAAGTTGCTTGGCAGAAAGCAAATGAGATATGAAAACAAAAGCTGCCTTTTGAAAAACCACATAATACACTTCCCCTTGGTAGTTTGTCAGCTGACTTCTCCGGCAGGAAACTGAAAATAAATGACTATCAGACAGAGAAGGTACTCTGTAGTAAACCAGGTGCCAGTTTCAAAACCTCTCCTTCATTCTTCAAGATCTGCAAAGAGATAAAGGCGTACTGACTGGTGAAGAATAAAAATGTCACAAGAAAGAAGGACAGAGGGAAGGAAGGAGGGAGGGAGGAAGGAAGGAAAGAAGGAAGGAAGGAAGGCACTTGCAAATGCAGTTTATTGCAAGCCCAACTTTATTTTTGCTTGTTTATTATATGTTGTTTGTTTGGTTTTTGTTTTGAGCCTTCTCTCCCTATCCCACCCCTTCCCACCCCACCCCACCTCACCCCAGCTTTTGCCTTAATAGGACATTTCAACCCGTCTCTGATTGTGTTAATAATGATGATTTTTTTTATAAATTTACTATTTATCTGGAAGGCAGGCTCTTCTGTAGCCCTTTGGTCTAGAACTCAAGATCTTCCAGCCTCAGGTTCTCAAGGGCTGAGGGGAAAGGCCTGTGACATGTAAGTCTTCCCTTGTTAGAGTCACAGAGAGGAGTTACTAGGTCAGAGTCTGGGATGTTTTGCTAAACTGGTTCCCAGCAGGATTTTCCTCCTCCAGGCAAGCCCATACATTCTGGTTTTGTTTCTTTCTGTCTTCGCTCAGTTCATAGGTGGAGAATGGAGTCTCACCGCTGCTGGGGTTTGCATTCTTGAAGGCTGATGAGTCAGGGTGTTCAGATGCTTCCTGGCATGTATGTAACTTATTCTTGAGAAATATCCAGTGCCAAACCCCTCCCATGCTTATCAGCGGGGGCCTTATCTTACAGACTGTGAGTGATTTTTTTTCAGATACTAAGGTCATTAATTCTATTTTATATTATAAATAAATAGAATTTTCAGTCTAATGCATGCCTTTTGAGCTTTTATTTAATTAGATTAGTTTTGGCCTAGAAATCTTGCATTTTTATCTGATCAGTTTCGTACATCCAAGTCATCCATAATTCATCTTTTTGCCTTTGATATCAGGATAACCTAGTTAGTCTTTCTTTTCCAGAACCCATCTGAGGCAGACCAGACTCACCTTCTGCTTACAGCCAGTCAGCTGGGGACCGTTGAAGTGGTTGTTAGTGCTGATATTGTTGCTTAACCCTCCCACACAACTACACAGCTCTAACCTTATTGAGAGGGTACCAGGCCAAAATTCAACTATCCATATACCACCTTATTTTCCATCAAAAGTGNGGGGGGGGGCAGATGAGATGACTGGTTTGGCAAGGGCTATTGCAGAGAATCCTTTAATTAAGAGCATGTCTCACCAAAATTCAATCATCAATATACAATACCCAACCTTGCTTTCCAACAAAAGATTGTGTGTGTGTGTGTGTGTGTGTGTGTGTGTGTGTGTGCAGGATGGCTCATTGAGTAAGGGTACTTTCTGTGAAGCCCAATCCCTGAATCCCACAGGCTAGAAGGAGAGAACAGAGTCTTACAAGTTGTCCTCTGACCTCCGCGTGTGTGCATGCATCTCTCCCCCACACTGACTAAATGGATTTTTTTTTTTGCTTTTTGTTTTNTTTTTTTTTTTTTTAAGAGAAGGTACTATGAGTCTGGGGAGACAGTTCAGTGGGTTAAAGCACTCGCCATATTATCATGGGGACCTGGGTTCAAATCCCCAGAACCCATATAGAAAACTGAATGCTTCCTGTGAGCTCCTGCAATCCCAGTGTCTCTAAGGGCAGATGGAAAGTGAAGATGTCCCTGAAGCTCTCAGGCAGAGAATCTGGTGAGTGCAGTTGGAAAACAACAAGCAGACTAGCAAGGTGGAAGGGGAGGAGCAGTATTTGAGGTTGTTCTCAGTCACACACACACACACACACACACACACACACACCACGGGGGGGGAGAGAAGAGTTAATGAGAACATGTTTTATTTTAAATGAGACATCAAGGCAACAGGCCAGGAATTAAATTACAACCTTAACATTTTATTTTCACACACTGAGTACCCCGGAAGCACTAATTCCTAAAATGATGGTAGCATGTTGAATTAATTACACAGAAAAAGTGGGTTGTTTAAGTCATTTCATTTTTAATGTCTTATAACATAAACAGACATACTTGTAGCTTCAGGCTACAGATAGCGTACTCTGTGAGACGGTTATTCATTTAAAGCATTACAAATGGGGGCTGGAGAGATGGCTCCGTGGTTAAGAGAGCTTGCTGCTCTTGCAGAGGACCGCACCCACACCTTGACTCACAATCAATTCATAACTCCACTTCCAAAAGATCCGACACTTTCTTCTGACCTCTATGTCTACCAGGCATGCTGGAAGTATCCTTACATGCACGAGGAACACTCATACATATAATATAAAGATAAGTAGATCTGTTAAAAACTGAAACAAACAAATGCTACAATTATTTGCAAAGAACATCTAAACAGTTTTTTTAATATAAAATGATATTTCCAGGATTGACCTATATAAGGATGTGTTTCTTATTAGAGATCACAAACTTATGAATATAAAGTAAATCACAATGCCTATTACAGCCTGGTGTTCTATAGAAAAACCAATAAAGATGACTTAATCTTTTTCAAGAAAAAATATTCAGTATTACAAATTTAAAATATAAGTTCAGATATAAATTATAAAAAGGAATATATTAAGTAGGTGTCATTTATTCCAGGCTGACCTTGAATTCCTGGATTTCCTGCCTCTCTCTTCCCAGTACCCTGTTCAGAATATAGTGTGCTACTCAGAATATTGTTTTTACAAATCTTGAAGTGGTACTTCTGTCTACTTTGCCTTATTCTTTTCTGTTATTCCTTTTTCCTCTGTCCTACTATATATTGATTGACTTTTGTAGCAGTTGCTTATCTCCCTTGAACACATAGGTTACCAGGCTCGAACTCAGGTCATCAGGGATGGTGGCAAGCATCCTTACCCAATGTGACATCTCACCAGTCCTTTAATTTACTATTTTCCGACTTTGCTCATGTGTACTGGTTCTTCCAATTCTTGATTTACAGGATGTTCTTTAAGATTAACTCTTTAAGATGCTAAGTAAACCCAAAACACTGAATTTAATGTGTCTGTAGAAAATCTTTCTGTTGCTCATAAGTCCAACTACTGCAAGAACTCCTTTCTAGAAAACTTTCTTTTTCAGCATATTGCATAATCCCAGTGGAGTTCTTGAATGCTGTTCAATACTCATGAGTTGCTACTGCACAGTCTGCATGAATATCCTCACCTGCCATTATGATCAACTCATGCCTGTGATTCCTCCTATCGCCTAGAAAGTCTTAATACCATGTAATGTCAAACACTTTTATTTTCTTCAGTCAGGGGCTCAATAATGTCACCCAAGTTAGCCCCAAACTTTTATTTCATTCTATTAAGTGCTAGGGTTGAACATATGTGTTCTTATGCCTGACTTCTATATCTCTATTGGTCAAGACAAGTTGAAGGTTTGTTCCATCTTTGAATCTGAACTTTACAATATTATTTTCCCACATATCATGTATCTATTATTTAGAGCTGGTGATTGAATTCAGGGTATTGCACATGCTAAGTGTGCCCTTTACTGTTAAGTTACACCTCTAGCCCTGAACTATAGATTATAGCTGCTAAAAAGAAATCATTTTATGTATATGGGCGTTTTGTCTGCATGTCTGCATAGTTCACCATGTGTGCCCACACAAGCTGGGTTATGGTGTTGGATCCCTTGGGACCAGAACTACTGATGGTTTTAAGCTGGCGTGTGAATGCTGAGAATTAAGTCTGAGTTCTCTGCAAGAACATGAAAGTGCTCTTACCCACATAGCCATGTCTCCAGTATATTCTATAGCTTTAAAAAGCATTTTAGGAGCCGGGTGGTGGTGGCACACGTCTTTAATCCCAGCGCTCAAGAGGCAGGGGCAGAGCAGATCTCTGTGAGTTCGAGACCAGTCTGGTCTACAAGGCAAGTTCCAGGACAGTCAGAGCTATTACATAAAGAAGCCTTGTCTTGAAAAGAGAGACTCTCTCTCTCTCTCTCTCTCTCTCTCTTCGTAGGGGCCATCAATATGGTTCAGAGAGTAACAGCATTTTCCACACAATCCCAGTGATCTGAGTTTGTTCTCCAGAATCCACAGTGGAAAGAGAAAAATAGCTCCCGAGAGTTATCTTCAGCCCTCCACTTGTGCACCATGGCATTTACGTAAGTACCATCACTCACATACACACCAATAATAAATAAAGATATAGAGGTGCGCATGCACACGTGCTCACACACACACACACACACACACACACACACACACATATTTAAATGTCCTTAGAAGGTCTTTGCCTTACCGGTACAATTCCTAAACCATTTCAAGCTGTCAGGAGCCACCCTCTTTCTCCTTATATGACCCGCCCAGATAGAAAGCTTGTTAAAGATGCTATTTATAGCCCACAAGTCAGTTCACTGACTACCTCTAATCAGAGAAATCATGTTCTCTTGGCCATGATTAAAAATGAACCTATGTTAGTCAGGATTCTTCAAAGAAAAGTAGTCAATAGTGTGTGTGTGTGTGTGTGTGTGTGTGTGTGTGTGAATACGTAAGGAATTGGCTTATGTAATTGTGCAGGTTGGTAAATTCAAGATGTGTAGGGCAGCTATTAGAGATATCGATCTACAGTAGAGCGCTAGCCTAGCATCCAGTTCTCAGCATTGAAAGCAAACAAAACACCAACCAACCACCACCAACAACAACAAAAAACACCAGGCACCATGACACATGCCTGTAATTCCAGCACTTGGGAGGTGGAAGCAGGAAAATCTTAATTGTCAAGGTCATCCTTGACTACATACCAAATTTGAGCCCAGTCTCGACTAAATAAGACCTGGTCTCAAAAGAAAAATGCAAATAAAAACATTTTAAAAACTTCAACAAAACAACAATATGCTTCTTATTGTATAGGCCAAACTAGAAACCCAGGCAGAATTTCCATGTCAATCATGTGGCAGAATTCCTTCCTAAGAAACCTCAAGTTTTACTGAGGACAGTTTATGTTAGAGAGGATGTGGAGTAAGGGGAACACTCCTCCACCAATGATGGGAGTGCAAACTTGTACAGTCACTTTGGAAATCAGTATGGCGATTTCTCAGAAAACTGGGAATCAATCTTCCTCAAGACCCAGTTTTACCAATCTTGGCCATATACCCAAAGGATTCTCAATCATACAACAAAGATACCTGCTCAGCTATGCTCATAGCAGCATTATTCATAATAGCTAGAACCTGGAAACAACCGAGATGCCCTTCAATCTTTTACGATTTTTCAAATTTTTACTTTGTTTGTGTATGAGTGTTTACCTGGATGTCTGATGTGTACCATATGCATGTAAAAACAGACACAATTACCCACAGCTGCTACAAGGCACATCCCTTCAAAGGGCAACTTGGAAAGATGGAGCCAAAACTCGTGAACATTCTCCTTTTGATTCAGTAGTCTCTCCCTAAGCATTCACTGCAGGTTTCTATTAGCAAAACATTTCAATAGCTGGGCATGGTTCAGGCTCTACACCTGTAATCCCAGTGCTGGGAGAATCCCTGCAGGCCCCAGGCTAGCCAGGGATGCAGAGTAAACCCTGAAGAACAGGAGGAGGATGGGAAGGACAGCAGCAGCGGCAGCGGCAAGAAAAGGCTTGGGTTAAGTAAGCTCATTAATAGATGGTAAAGCCTCAATGCCCAGCCCTGTAATCTGGCTCCAGACAGTGTTCTTCCCTCTGCCGCGGTAACGCCTCTCTGACAAAGGTGCACTGACCCCCGCCCCCATGATCACCCCACCAACAGCCTCTCTATCAGAGCCAGTGAACACTGGGACTGTTTGTCAGTTCTCACAGGTTCTGAATAGCCGTAATTGATAATCCCTGTAAGGGCCAAATGAGCCACAAATCTTGATGCTTTGTAGGAATTCTTTAAGATACATGAAACCAGTGTGGTGGTAAATGCCAACATTGAGATATAGAGACAGAAGGATCAAAAGTTCAAGGTCACCTACAAGGCTTCAACCCAGCTCTGTGTGGTCCACGTGTAGTTTCCCAGAGCCTGAGGGATCTACCTCCAGGTTTTTTTTCTTTAGGTATAATTGGCAAATATACGGTTTTAGGTAGAAGATACGTAATATGGCATATGCGGTTTTGTTTTGTTTTGTTTTTTTCAAGACAGGGTTTCTCTGGTTTTGGAGCCTGCCCTGGAACTAGCTCTTGTAGTCCAGGCTGGCCTCGAACTCACAGAGATCCACTTGCCTCTGCCTCCCGAGTGCTGGAATTAAAGGCGCGTTACTGCTTTAAAATTTTTATTTTAAAAAATTAGATTTATTTACTATTTTACATGTGTGCATGACTACAGTGCATCTGTGCGTGTGGGTGTGTCTGTGCGTGCGTGCTTGTGTGTGTGTGTGTACATGTACAGTGAAAGGGTCTCTCACTGAACCTGGAGCTCACTCATTCTTCTATAATGGCTGGCCAGTGAGCTCCAGGGATCTCTGCCTGTCTCAGCTTACGTGGTACCAGGAATGTAGGCAGTTGGCCACACCCAGTATTTTTACCAGAGTGCTGGGAATCCAAGTTAATATGTTAGCCCATTAAGTACTAACTTGACTGAGCTGTCTTTCCAGCCCAGTTCATTTCTATTTTTCTGTTCCTAAGGGTGTTTATTATGTTTTGTTTGTTTGTTTGGTTTTTCAAGACAGGGTTTCTCTGTGTAGCCTAGGATATCCTGGAACTCTCTCTATAGACCAGTCTGATCTCGAACTCACTGAGATCTGCCTGCCTCTACCTTCTGAATGTTGGGACTAAAGGTGTGCACCATCATTCCTGACAAACTGTTATCTCTTAACAGCACATCTCCAGTCTTAGTAGAAGCTGGCCCATAATCCTTACTGAGCATCAGGACTTTCACCTTGGGTGTTTCTGCACTTTGAGGAAGCCCTGCTTTTGTTCTTAGAGGCTAAGACTACACAGACCTTTCTTCCGTTTCCTTTTTGAAAATAAGGTGTTTTTCGTTTAGCTACAGACTACTCATGAAAATGATTCTCAGGATTAATATCTATGAAAGCTACTCAGTAGGTAAACAAATCCACTCTGGAAACTCCTTGATTTTGAGGTTGAAAAAGGGGTTTACCTGTGAGTGGTGGTTCACGCCTTAATCCCAGTCCTTAGGGGTGGGGGCAGAGGCAGGCAAGTCTCTATGAGTTTGAGGCTAGCTTGGTCTACATAGTGAGTTCCATAATCTGCCAGAGCTATATAGTGAGATCCTGTCTCAAGAAATAATAAAATAAAAAGTAACCATTTTCCTATGCTTTATTTGAAATGATAGTGGCTATAAATGTGATATATAATATCTGTTTGCCATTATCACTTTATTTTTAATTTTAGAAAGTTTGAGACAGATTCTCAGTATTGTAGCCCTGGCTGGCCTGGAAATGATATAGATCAGGATGGCCTCACATCCATAGAGATCCACCTGCCTGTGCCTTAAAAGTGCTCGGATATGCCTGGTTAATAGTTGTTTAAGCCCTGGCTGATCTCCGACTCACATAAATCCACCTGTTTCTGCCTCTCAAGTGCTAGGATTAAATTATGTCTCCCAGTCCTTGCTTTCAGTTTTTAAAGTGGAAACTTTTGGAGATGTATTTTTATTTCTATTTGATGTCTATGCATTTATGTGAATGTATGCCATGTGTGTGCAGGTGCCTAGGGAGGCCAGAAGAGGGGCTCTCATCCCCTGGAGGTGGAGTTAACAGCAATTGCGAGTGGCAGAATATAGGTTCTGGGAAGTAAATTGGGATCCTTTGGAAGAAGAGTATGCATTCTTAACCACTGAGCCGTGTCTCCAGCCCCTAGAAAGGGGTTTATATAGCCCAGATTATGGTTGAACTCACTGTGTAGACGAGAACTCCTAATCCTCCCGGTTCCGCATCTCAACTGCTGGGATCACAGGTCCTGCTCCACAACAAGGCTCCTACCCCGACCTGAGTGACCCAGTGCTGTTGCCCAATGTCGACCTTTCCCTATGACCCGGAAAGAATAGTAGAGAATGTAGGAGCTGAGACACCAAGGAGGAAAGATAGAATGCCCGTCCCAAAGTCCGTGCTAGTTATCTTTCACGGTGCTGTGATGTACCTGACAGAAACATCTTAAAAGATTTCACTGGGCAGTGGTAGCACCCATCTTTAATCCCAGCACGCGGGAGGCAGAGGCAGGTGGATCTCTGAGTTTGAGGCTAGCCTGGCCTACAAAGTGAGTTCCAGGACAGTCAGGACCACACAGAGAAACACTGTCTTGAAAAGCAGAGAGAGAGAGAGAGAGAGAGAGAGAGAGGAGAGAGAGAGTGGGGAGAAAGAGGAGGAAGAGAGAGAGAAGAGAGGGGAAGAAAGAGGAGAGAGAGGAGAGAGAAAGGAGAGAGAGAGGGGAGAAAGAGGAGGAAGAGAGAGAGGAGGGAGAGAGAGAAAGAAGAGAGAGAGAGGAGAGAGATATTTTGAGGGTTCAGACAGCACAGAGTAGTGTTGTTCACTCATGGTAGGTGTGGAAACAGAGCAAGGGGAACACTGGAGCTCAGTTCCAATTCTGTTTCCTCTATGATACCATCTTGATCCCCAGCCTAGGAGATGGGATCTTACCCTTCTTAGTCAATAGTCTCTGGAGATGCCCTCACAGATACACAATTACCTAGGATCTCCTAAGTGATTCGAAATCCAGTTAAGTTGATAATGAAGAGGAGCTATTACAGTTCTCAAGGCCTAATTGAGAGGATAAACATTGCAACATATGATCAAACATATGCATGTATGAAAATACCATATTGAAATCTATTATATATAATGCAAAATTAATATACACTAACAAAAACTAAAAACAAAACCATATGAAAAAGATTGTTCAAATTTGTGATTACATCCACTAAACAAGTCTACAATGATAGATGAGAATAGATGAGACAGAAAACTCCATCAGCACCCAGTGGTGGTGGCTCAGCCTTCAATCCCAGCACTCAGGAGGTAGAGGCAGGCAGATCTCTGTGAGTTCGAGGCCAGCCTGGTCTACAAGTGAGTTCCAGGACAGACTCCAAAGCTACAGAGAAACTCTGTCTCAAAAAACAAACAAACAAACATCAAAACACACACACAAACAACAACAAAAACTCCATCAACCGTGTCCAGTAATCTATGTAAAGAATGAAGACAGAAGACAGTGTAGAGTTCAGTAGGTCCTAGAAAGGTAGATTCAGTGTTCAGGCCACTCTGATAGCAAAGACTTGCCTTCACACCCATTACCAAGATGGATGGATCTGGAATTTTAGCTGCTCTGAAGCCCCTTGTCTAATCTAGGGGCTCAAGGATCATGGTGGGTTTACTAATACCCATTTACAGAGACAGCATGAGCTAGGCTGCTTCACATCACCAGTCTCTCTATGTGTGGCATACTGCTGATTGACAGGTTGTTGGCTTATTTGTTTGTTTGTTGGTTTGTTTGTTTTTTTTGGTATTTGAGACAGGGTTTCTCTGTCCAGTTCCGGCTGTTCTGGAACTCATTTTGTAGACCAGGCTGGCATCAAACTCACAGAGATCCACCTGCCTCTTCTTCCTGAATGCTGAGATAAAGTCGTGTGCCAACATTGCTCGGCCTGTTTTTGTTTTTCAAATATTATTTTTTTCTTTGAGACAGGTTATCATGTAGCCCAGGTTGGACTCAAACTGCTATGGTACCTAAGGATGGCCTTGAACTTCTGATCTTCCTTATCTTCCACCTCCTAAATGCTGAGTTTACAGGCATGAATCACCATACTGCCTTTATGTAATATTGAAGACAAGTTAAAATTAGCTGGGTGATGGTGGTATGTGCCTTTAATCCCAGCATTTGGGAGGCAGAGGCAGGTGGACCTCTGAGTTGGATGCCAGCCTGGCCTACATAGTGATTTCCAGGGCATTCAGGGCTACACAGAGAAACCCTGTCTCGAAATAAGAAAGAAAAAATAAGAAAAATGGAAGTTAAAATAATTGTCACTATACGCAAAATAAACAAAAATCCAAACAATAAACAAAGAATACTGCTTTGCTTGTTATGATCTATCATCGAGTCAGAGGGTACAAGTCATTGCTAGAGCAAGATCTTGCTTAGCATGTTTGACGTTCTGCATGTTCTTGAGACTGAAGTTTTTCTTCCAGTCATTCCCTCAGGCTATCTCATTTCCTCCTAGACAGATTTATGAGGCTGGAGATGGGGTGCAGATGTGGGGCTTTCTAGACAGTCAAGTTTGTGATTCTGCAGGAGGGTCAGGCCTGGCTGGGGTCTGACAGGCAAGAAGTGGCTGCTATAGGATTGGTTCCTGAATCTGATGATGCCAGGCCAGGCATTTGTGGATGGTGGATGGCCTGGCATCACACTCGATAAGAAGAAACGCCTATAAGGGATCAATCAGTGTTCTGTGCTGAGAATGGAAAGAGCCCCAATAAAGTTCTTGGGATTGAGACTCTTTTAGTTGGCTGGTCTGGGACTATTGCATAACATGCCAGCATTCCAGAGAGTCTACTGGTGTGCCAGGGGCAAGATCTATTTTTTGATTACTGACATACAAGTTGTGTCCTAATTTAGGAAGATCCAAGAAACAGAAACCTGTATTTAACCAAAGACTGATATTCAATTGTTGTTTATTTTCTTGTTTTTGCTTTTGTGTCTTGAGACGGTTCGTGTAGCCCAGGTTAGCCTCGAACTTGCTATACACTGCCTCCACCTCCCAAGTGTTGAGATTACAAAAATATCTGACTCGGTTTTGATGATTTACTATGGGTAATTCCTGTTGGAGGTCATTCAGCATCAAATTTGCCCTAATCAACTGCAGGGAATTTTGTCTGGTAATTGGTAGGTGTATGATGTCGTGTTGAGTCATTTTGATATAGTAAATAAATGTTCAGTCAATTATGTGAACGTCTAGAAGTATGCCATAAAAGTAAACAAAACCAAAGTCAAAGCCTCTACCTGCAGAGAAGCTAATTGGAGTCTATTTAGGGAGAGCTCATCTTTGCACCCAAGTACATAAATAATGATGAGAGCCAGTTGAGTAGCAAACATCATAGACATTAACTCACAGAAACCCTCAAGAGAGAAAGCAATCACTTTGGAAGAGAGTAAACAGAGCAGGTTTTGCAGGAACTAGTCTGGGAGGACAGACCCTGAGCCGGAGAAGTGAACAGCACACATTGGGGGCTGAGAGGAAAGCCGTGCAGAGAGGAGGTGGTCAGATGCCAACCAAGACATCAGGAAGATGACACCATCAGTCTGGCTGTGGCCAGAATAGCTACTGCTTCAGTAAGCTGGCAAGGCACTGGTCTCACATCTGAAGGTGACCTTAGTGCAGCTATGCATTTAAAGGGAGACTTTAACCCTTTCAGAACAGCCTCTGGGGCTACTTTTCTCTCACACAGTCAGAGACCAGGAAGTCAACCTGGAGGATGACTAGAAATGAGTTTGCTGAGGTGGTCGGTAGCAGGAAAGGCCAGGCGATGTCAGGTTATCTGTGAACTGAGAACTAGGAAAGTTAAGGGGTCAGTATCAAGTGCCAAAGAAGGATCAAGGGGTAAGAAACAGTTAAGACTGATGGATGAGGGGCTGGAGAGATGGCTTAGTGGTTAAACACACTGATTGCTCTTTCAGAAGACCCTGGTTCAATCCCAGCACTCCCTTGGTGGCTCACAACCATTTGTAACTGCAGTTCTAGGAGATCTGATGCTTCTTCTGATCTTCAAGGGCACCAGAAACACACACACACACACACACACACA
>LOEQ01000508.1:416519-428741 GCA_001685075.1 Bramus lutescens
CCTGCCCGCTCGGGTGAGTTATTTTTCTACTTAGCGTGAAATAACAAGCCTCCGGAGACGGCATTTTAAAAATCTCTTCCCGGTGAGGTGGGAACCTATCTTCAGGGTCGGATTTAAAAGAACAATGGAACCTCTCACTTCGCTTAAACCATAATAAAACTTGTCTTTTCCCCCATCTCCCTGTTGGGTGTTGGCTTTTAACTCTTTCCAAGCTGTTTTTGAGAAGGACTGTTTTCTAGATGCAAAGGTATCTTACTGCTCGTTAAACGTCTGTGACGTTTGTTGTCTTTTGGAAAAGGCAAGTTACAGGAGTGCTTCTGGTATTTCAAACATGACGGCAACAAGGCAGTTTAATGGAAGTAGATTTGAAAATTTCGGTACTGGGTGATGACGTTTGATGAATTTATCTTATTTTTACCGAGTGCTTTTGCCAAGACCATTTGGCGTCCTGATATTTGAACCTAACTATACTGTTGGATACTTTTTTTTTTGAGTGGAAAGAGTCCTAATGGGTAACTTCTCACACCTGAGTGTTAAAAACGTTCTTGAGTCAGTTGCTACCCTTTAAAAGTTAAAATTCATCTTGTTATTTAAAAAGACAGAATTATAGTATTTCAAATCGCAATCGAAAAAGTTTTATAAAGGAATATTCTAATAGCACAGTTGTTCCGGAAGTTACTTTCCATAGTGTAAATAGTGAAGTAGGACTGCCCGTGATGGGCGATGAAGAGGGGCCATATTTGTTGCAAGTATAAAGTCGAGATGTGCTTAAAAACGGAACAGGGTTGAAAAAACACTTCCAACGAAAACCGCAGTTTTCTGCATACTCGTTTAAAAATACTTGAGGTAATTCAAGTTTAATTGTTAGAAGAAGCGGCTAGGAATGTACAGACCCTTTTGTATTTTTGAATTTGTCTTTTATTCTGCGGAACCCTTGTGCTATAAAGGTGAATAATTGCTTAAAGACAATGTTGGGGAGACTTACGTAGTCCATCGAAAATCAAAGATACGGTTGACTGGACCATGTTTCATAGGGTATTTCCAGTAAAAAACAATTGGAATACCTTTTATAGGTTAGTGCATGGTATATGAGTTGCGCATACCTTGCTTTCACAGAATTGAAATACTAATTTTGTTTTTTCAAATGAACAGTTTGAAATGTTTTATCACTGAAAGTTGTTTTAAAGAGATTGGGAATTTGTAGCTCTTCAGAATCCTTTTTGACTAGGAAAATGTAAAAGTAACTACTAGCAGTTTAAGGTCTTAGGATCTTTCATGATAAATTGGGTAGGAAAAAGACAAAATATTCTGGACCCTCGTGAAATTGAATGAAGGTCATAGATACCACAAGTTATAGAGCTGCTTAAAAGACAAAACTAATATCCCATTTGGTGAGATCAAAGAGCTTGTAGTTTAAAATTTAAAGTAACCGGTGGCCATTTTAAGTTCCCTAATTTCTCCTGAAGGAGTTGATTTTTAATGCTCTTAACTGTAAGAGGTATTTGTAGATGGTAAAGAGAAATTTAAGATGATGGAATTCTCTAAAATTGCCAACTTTTTCTATGCTTTTGGTTATTACTTGATTTTTAAGAAGGGAAAAGGAAAGCAAATTGGTAGTCATTTGGATTTTTGTTTTTCTTATGGATTGCAATGTTTTAATGTCTAGTATTTCTCAGTACAGTGCCAAATGAGGAAAACAAAGACTGATAGACATTAAAGATAGGACTAACTACAGCCCGAATGTGCAGGTCATGTCTCCCCACCTTTTGCCCACCCATTTCCACCTGGATCTTGTCTTTGGAATATTTTCCTCCTTTCATCGTACCGAGTCTTTGGCCAATATGTCTGTAAAAATCAAAACACTTAAATTATTTTTCTTATTTTTTTTAAAGGTAATTTACCAGATTATAATTAGTGTGGTTGCTGATGATTCTGAATAAATACAGCATTCCCCCCCAGGTAAGATTGGTAAATATGTTGGTTTAACATTAATTTGCTAGTTTTTTTGTTTTTGTTTTTGAGTAACTGTATTCCTAGCGTTCAATTAATATTTATTGTTTTAAAAAGTGATTGTGAATGAATATATATCTGAAATTTAAAAAATCTTCAAGAACCCCTTTTGCTAAGTAAGTGTTTAAGAGAGTATTTGTATAGCCATTATAATGTAATGTACCTTTGAATAGCTTAAAATAATACTGCCTGTCTTTTAAGACTTTGTTTAATTTTGCTAACAAGCTTTTGCAGCCAGACGTGGACCAAAAATGTTCCCCCCCCTTCACCTCTTTAAGATACCATGCAAATGATTTTTAACATTTTAAGTATTTAAGGAAATTTAAGAAAGTCGAATAGCTTGCCATTTAGGCTAAGCTTTTCGAGCAGTATTTAAGTTTGATCTAAGCATTGATAATAGTTTTTGTTCTGTATAAAGTTCTCACATTTCTATTTGTTACTGACTTCTTTGTCAGGAAGTTTTTTAGAATATGATTTGTTTTCCTCAAAAGGTGTGCCATTTTGAAGATGGAAACAATAGAGATTTATCTTTAAGAATAAAGGAGAGTCCCTGGGAAATTCTGTATTTTATATAGCAAGTAAGTTTTTTTAATCATCATATTTGAATATTTTCTAACATTTGGGTAGAAAAATATCACTAAAGTTGTCAATGAGACAAACGGACTGCTTATATAAAAATGACAAAATAATTTTTACCCTAAACTAAAATACTTGTGTTAACTGTTAAAACAGTTGATACTATAATTTATATGAATGCATGCAATTATATCCAGTAGTAAGACATTTATTTGGTCTTCCCAATAAAATGGTGCTTGCCTTTGCGTGGGTTAAATCTCCGAGTTAAACCAGTGCTGTTCTTGGAGCCTGAAAGATAGACTGTTTATTTAGCACCTTCTCCACCCGTCATGCAGCACCTGCCTAAAATTTCATAATTATTATTCCCCTTGCTTCCTGAAAGAACTCTATTTCAAAAAGTAAAAACAAACTTTGATGTCTTTGTTATTTTATGGTTAAATTATTCATTATTACTAGCTTGTTCTTTCAACAAGTACAAAAATAAATTGATTTTCCAGCAAGCTAAGCGCTGTCCTCTATCATGAATCTTGGTAATTGTTTTTGAACCGAAAAGAGAAATAATTTCAAGCACAAAAGGTTTTGGGTTTAGCATACTATGAGCCAACTAGGTGAATATTAAGGAGAATGAAGAAAATTTACTACTACTATACATAAAGAAATCTGTTCATGTGAGCTTGAATCCAGAAGTAATGTTCAATTATTTTAAGTAATTGCCAGAAAAAATATGTGATACTTTGGGGAAAAAAATTAAGCAATGAATTAATTAAAATGGATTGCACATTTACTTATCTTGGAAATCTATAGAAAATTAAGTTTGTGTTACTTGGTTTTGATTTAAATAGTTAATAAGGTTAATAGACTTTATTGTCTTTGTGTTAGCTTAATGAAGTATTTTTGTATTTTCTGAAGTTTGTATTGTATACAAAAGAAAATAATAGGCTTAAAGTCTATAATCTTTCGAGGATAATACTATACACAAAGGTATCTTTAATCTTATATTGTAACAGATGCTAAGATTAGGATTTTCTCATTGCAGCTGATAGAATGTGTAGTTGGCATTTGTTGAATATTGTTACAGAAATTGAGAATAAGGTGTTTTGTATGATGCTGTTAGAAGTCAAGCTAAATAGGCAATGTGTTTATAATGGCCTTCTTTGAGCTATAATTTTAACAAAAGTAAACAGCTAAAGGTTGGAAA
Organism: Bramus lutescens; assembly: GCA_001685075.1. Classification (NCBI taxonomy): domain Eukaryota; kingdom Metazoa; phylum Chordata; class Mammalia; order Rodentia; family Cricetidae; genus Bramus; species Bramus lutescens. Next base: position 420,304 of record LOEQ01000508.1, read on the forward strand.
TTTTAAATGAAATTTTGAGCTTTTTTCACTTTAGTAAGTGATGTAATCACTGCTAAATTAATTCCTAGCCTTTTGAGGCAACTTTTATATCCAAGATAAATAAATTACATTTTATGAAGAACCATGTATTATCTTTATGGTACTGCTTATATTCAGTGTGTGAATTACTCAAGCTAATTTAATGGAAAAGTTTACTGGCACATGAGGGTAGTTGTCAGAATCTTAATGTAGATGGGATTATTTGACCTACAAAGGTATGTGTAATAATTTTATTATATCATCAAGGTAAGTTTTTTTTGGTCAAGTATTTTCTACTTAAAAACTATAGTAATAAATACTTAATCTTAGTGTTTTGGACAAATTCCTTATTTTTTTATTAAAAAATCCTTATCTAGCTGTGTTATGTTGGAATACATTTAATGTTTTCATAATGTTAATGGATTAATCTAGCAAAAATTTAAAGGAAGCTGTGTTGCAGCTAATCACAAGTGATTTTTGGATCATGACACTGACATTTATAGTTTTGAATATGTGACATAGGTGATTATAATGTAAGTTTTCTTTCGGTTTTCCCATCGCTTTTTGACCATTTAAAAAATCTGTTTAATTTGTCCTTTGACATTTTACTGTTGAATCAGATGTATGTGATGATCAAGCAATCAGGATGCTTCTTCACCTATAATGTAAATAAATAGGGTATAAATCTTGACTTTTATTCTGGAGTCTTGAATCTTTTAATTTGTGTGAAGGGTTTAGAATGTACAGCTTTCATCGCTTTGCTCTTAAATTGCTGATTAAAAATAATTCCGAGGACTATTTTGGCTGTGGACTGTATTTTTTTTTTACCCCATTGCTTATTGGGAGTTATGTCTCTTGTAACACTACTAGAATAATAAAACATAGGACAGTTGCCTATATAGTTTTGATGTATTCCCAAATATTTACAGTGTTAGTACAGATACCAGAAAAGTAATTAAGTATGAAATTGAGCCTGAAGATATAGCTCAGGTGGTAGAGGGCTTTGTTAACGTTCACAGAGGCCTGGGTCCAATCTCAAGTATTGGAGAAAGTTGCTTGATGTACATCTCTATTTCTAGCCCTTGGGAAGTGAAGGCAAGGAACTCAGATGTTCAAGGTCATCAGCCTCAAAAAAGCATTCTCTGTAAGCAGTGATTTAGATTTCTGCTCTAAATGCATTTAAATTTTGTTCTACTGTAGTAAACATATTCAAAGGTGATTGTTGTGTTTACAGTTGACCTTGATTATAAACAAATTTTTAGTTTTTATGCCTTCCATGTTTTAATTTCTTTTCATAGAAAGATTTCTGCATTTCAAAGGTAAATGACCTCAGTTCACAGATTTCTCCCCCTTCTAGGTTTAATGCGAAATTTATTTTCAAAGGCTATTTTTGCTATAATTAACATTTTTCAAATTTTTTACTTGTTTCTGCATTTTTGTTTTCTTTTGTTAATGTGGACTTGTACATGGCAGAAAAACATGGTCACTGAGCTGTCCCCAGCCTTTTTATTTAAAAAAATTGCTTTTATGTACTTGTGTGAACATGGAGGTCAGGGACAGCCTTTAGGAATTGGCTCTTCCATGAAGATTGTTAGGCTTGGACATCAAAGCACAGTTAAGCTCTGACCCATCTTGGTGGCATATTTTTGGCTTTTTGAAACAGGATCTTACTGTGTAGCATAGGATGTTCTTGAATTTTAGTAATTCTACTTTAGCATTGAAAGTGCTGGCATTACAGGTGCCAGGCGTCATGTCTTATACCCTAAATTTAAGATTATTACAAATCTTTTGTAATAGGCAGCCTGATTATTTTCTTTCTTTCTGTCTGTCTCTCTCCTTTCTCTCTCCCTCCCTCCCTCCCTCCATCCACCCATCCATCCCACGTTTCTTTATGTAATAGCTCTGGCTCTCCTGGAACTCACTTTGCAGACCATGCTGGCTGTGAATTTACAGAGATCTGCCTGCTTCTGCTTTTGCGGGCGGGGGTGGGGGGTGAACTGGTTTTATAAAAAGGCATTTCTTGTTAGGATTTATACATTATTTAATAAAGCTCCAGAGGTCTGTGCTTCAGGAGACATTTTTACCTTAAATTTATTTTAATATTTGTGTGTGTGTTTGCAAATTTGAATTTGAAGGTCAAAGGACAACTTGAGGAATAATAGGCTTCTTTGACCTTGTGGGTTGCAGGAAATAAATTCAGGGTTTCTTAAGATTTAAAACCTTTTATGAGAATGAATGTTTTGCTTGCATGTATGTATTTGCACTGTGTGCGTGCGTGGTGCACTAGGAGGTTATAAGAAGTTATTGGATTCTCTTCAAACTGGAGTTAAAGATGGTTGTGAGCCATCATTTGGGGTACTGGGAACCAAACCCTTGTTTTACCCAAGAGCAACCAAGGACCTTAACTTCTGAGTCATCTCTTTAGCCACAGATTTAAATGGTTAATGTGTACCAGTAATCATAATCCTTTCAATTCAGATTACCAAAGTGGTTTTAAAATACATACTTTGTGTGTGTGTGTGTGTGTGTGTGTGTGTGTGTATTAGAAATAGTTTTAGTCTGGAGTTAAGAGATTACAGGTGTCAACCATCATGCCTGCGTTTTCTGATTTTTGTTTTAAATGAATTCTCTCTCTGGTTTTTCAAGACAGGGTTTCTCTGTAGCTTTGGAGCCTGTCCTGNTGTGTGTGTGTGTGTGTGTGTGTGTGTGTGTGTATTAGAAATAGTTTTAGTCTGGAGTTAAGAGATTACAGGTGTCAACCATCATGCCTGCGTTTTCTGATTTTTGTTTTAAATGAATTCTCTCTCTGGTTTTTCAAGACAGGGTTTCTCTGTAGCTTTGGAGCCTGTCCTGGAACTAGCTCTTMTAGACCAGGCTGGCCTCGAACTCACAGAGATCCGCCTGCTTCTGCCTCCTGAGTGCTGGGATTAAAGGCGTGCGCCTGGACAAAATGCTTGGATTTCCACAGTACTCCCTCTGTGCCTTGATATTCTATCTTTGTTAACATTTTCTCAAAGTTCAGAGTTCTTAGATTTTAATCTTAGAGTTTAAAAATTCAAGGGTTTAAAGAAGCAACAAAGTTGTTCTTGACCTTTACTGTCAAAGGGCCAGCATTATATGCTTATTTATATTCCCTAAAGTTTATTTTTAGTACAAAGTACATTTTAAAATCTGAGACAGGTAGGAAGTTGCTGAAAATCAGACTGCTGTTCTACTTAAACTGAACTGGACTTTTCATCCCATTTTGAAGGGTGACAAAATACTATTCCATATTTTCTCAACTTTGAGAAAGGAGAACCTGTGCTAGATTTCATCAGTGTTAATAATTCCACTCTGCTGTAAAGTGAATCGAAAACCTTCTTTTGGTGGTTTCAGAACCTAAAAATTTCTTGGATTGGTATGGCGACTTAGTCAAAATCTTATTACTAGACCACTATGATGAAGTTCTCTTACAAGCGCTAGAAATATCTTTTTATCCAATATTTCTTAAACATTTCCTACCCCTTTAAAGGTCCCAACATCAGATTATTGTTTACTTTTAATGATACTAGATTGAACCAAGGAACTTATATGCTAGGGAAGCTTTCTTTCTCTCACTGGCTGGCATCCCTTGCCCTGAGTCAATTTAGTTGTGTGTTAAGGTTGACTTAATTCATAAAAATCTTCCTATTAAGGTCAGTCTACACTAGAGGTTTAAAAATTTGAAGACCATTGTTTTGCTTTGCTTTCTTATGAAGATATTTTAGTACCTACTTTAATAGTAACTTCTAAACAGAACCTTGATATATTTCTTGTTTATGCTATACAAATATGAATTTAGATTTGATACATAAACAGGGAGGGCACTTGCAAACAATTCCTAAGATATTAGTTTGATAGCTTAATTCTTAAACATTAAGTCTTTTATCTTAAATTGCTACAGTTTGATATTAAAGTTTTAAAAATGTTTTGTGTGTTTGTAGATCAGAGAAAACCAGTTTGAGTTAGCTCTCTTTTTTCCATGAGTTCCTTTCGTCCTCCTAGTCAGCAAATATTTCTACCTGGTGACACATCTCACTGTGTCTTTTTGGTGGAGACATAGTCTCCTGTATATAACCTAAGCTGACATTAAACGCTCTTGGTTCAACCCCCTGAGTGCTGGCATGACCTTAACTTTCAGTTTTTTGTCTTTATATTTTTGTTTGTTTCAAATTCAGGGTTTCCACATGTTAAGTGCTATACCACTTACACTTCTCCCTCCCATAATAAGTTTCTCCACCAACTCATTATGCCAGATCAAGCCAAGTTAGAAATGTATAACAAGAGGTATACTGAGCAAAGCAGCTCCCAGGCGGGTTCACCAACCTCAGTGATCTACGCCTGAGAAGTTATGCTCCCAAACTAAAGCAAGGAGATCTTATAGATTGTAGGCAAGGGATGATGACATGTCCACCACACAAGCTGAGTTTGTGCCTGTTATGGTCAAAGGTTAAGTGCTTGGGTAGGGACTTGACTAGCAACTACAGGGGAGGAAGCTGTAATAGCCTCTAAGAATGCTGAACTGGGCTTTCTGGCGCATTTCCCTTGTCAGGAGACTCTGGGCGGGGGGTTTTGGATTGGGTGGGTCGAGCATAGATGCTCTAATGGAACACCTATTTCTTATTTTGTGATAATTGTAATCATAGAAAATTCAGGCAAATGAAAAATCTGTCCTTATTTCAAAAAGTATTTGAGATGTAAGTATTTCCCATATTTTGTTATGAGGAATTTAAGTCAGTAACTAGTGAAAAGTCTTGATAAACCAACTGCATATGTAAGAATATTGCTGGCGGGAGGGCTGGTGGTGTAGCACACCTTTAATCCCAACACTTGGGAGTCAGAGGCAGGTGGAGCTCAGTGAGTTGAACGTTAGAGAAACTCTTTCTCAGAAAACCCCAAAATAAAAAGTGATTAATGTTGGAGAAATGGCTCAGCATTTAAGTGCCTCTTGGAGGGGACCTAGTGTGGTTCTCAGCACTCACACTGCTTGTAACTCCAGCTCCAGAATATCCAATGCCCTCTTCTGGACTTGCACAAAGTGTACATCCCCACACATAGACAAAAAGTCATAAAATAAGTCTTAAGGAATTAGTGTTAGTCAAATAAGTAGTATAGTTGATAGTAATTTGAAATGATGTCTACGATAACATTTAGAAATACTGATTATGTACATGATTATTATGTTGATTTTAGCACATGGTAGATATGAAGTGATATGGGAATGATCTTGGAGATAGGTAGCAAAGGTCTCTTTAGAAGACTTGAAAGTTTATTAGATGGGAAATTAATATGGATTAATTCTGCACTGTAACTTATTTTCTCTAGTTTCAACCCTGGCTATTCAATCAAATTCATGTAGGACCTCAATAATTACTCTTTTGGAGTTTTTGTACTGAGACTTAGGCTTATTTTAGTAACTGTTCTAGAAGTTTTGCACTTCCAAATCTAAGATCTTGTCACAATTTTCCTGTATTGCTTGTGTTATTCTGTTCATAAACATTACTTCTTGGTCTGTAGGTTCCTTAGAAAGTACTGCAGTTGTGATACGTCATGCATAGGATTTAATAAAATCTATTCTGTCATTTGCAGAAATGTTGATCCCCGGATGGATTGAAATACCAATACCACAGACACTGTTGAAGCATTTAGTAAGTCTTAATCTACTTGTTGGATTTGATTTTTAAATTTGAAGTGTCACTAGATATTTTAAATGTCACTTACTGATTTGGATTTGTAAGCTTTGTCAAAGCTGTAAACAGTGTAAGAAAATCCACATAGTGGTTAAATGTGAAGTTTATTTCTAGAGACAATGATTCATTCACTTTATACTTAGTGGACTTCTAATTCATTATGTACATACATCAGGCTAACCTGGAACTCAGATCTGCTTGCTTCTGCATCCTGAGTGCTGGGGTTAAAGATGTGCCATCATGATGGGATTAGGATATAAAACATTAAGACCAAGAAACCTGGAACTTCTTTCCAACATCCTGGGTTTGGGTGTCCCTTTGATTTTGGAAAGTCCCTCTCCCCACCCCCAAGTATACCTGGACTGTTCATTCTGTTCATTTAGATACTGTGGTTGCTTTTCTATTACAGTTAGAGTTGAGAATACTTGTACTGAAATACAAGAGGATACTTACACTGAAAATGCATATCCTTGAATGTTTATAGTTTGGTCTCCAAAGAAAAAGACTGTGGTCTTAGAGTCTATGCTACTTTTATGATGTAGAACACAAAAGCCCTTTGGTTCTCTCTTTACAATAGAAATTAGTTTTAATTGATTTCTAGTTGTAATTGTTTATGATAAATTAACTGACTTTAAACTTCAAGACTAAAATTTTGCCTTATTGACCTAGAAATTGCTTATTTGATGTAAGATGTGTTATAATTACCACTACTGTGAAGTAGGTTTTCTAATTCCAAACTTGTTAAGTAGTAGAAAAGAATAAAATGAGAAGGGTGGTAAACCGTTTTGAGTGAGTTGCCCAAAGGTTTTATTCATTGGCAATAAACTTTTAAGATAACTGTCTACTATTTATTTAATAGGAGCAAAATCTAGATTCTGAGTGACTTTTTTTCCCCATTATTGCTACTTGAGATTGCAGTGGTTGTTAAGACCTACAAAACAAAGTTCTTGTTTTTCCTGAAGGAGAGTGAATAGACCCCAAATTTGCCTAGTGTACTATTTGCTAGTTTCCAGTGTGATCATACTCAGTAAATATTTGTTCATTTATTGGATTAGTGTAGCTTTTATCAAACATTATCAACTCGTACTTTGAGTCTAATGAAAGGTGAAGTGAAATTCATTATTAAAAGTGTTATTGATGTAAAATATAGGTGTGGTTAAGAGCTAAAACTTTGGTACAGTAAAAATTACAAGTAATATGTATAGCCCCCACCATACTCATTATCTTTATCTTGGCTTCATAATTAGATTGTAAAGCCATAGAAAAGATGACTTTTGCTTTATCATATTTGACCTCATCCTTTCATTAATGAAGACTTGGTAGTCCTTTTGAAATATTTTACTGCTAGTTTTTATATCTATGTTATTTAAGATTCAGATTGTTAATCTATTCTGATGAGGATTCAATCTATTTTTTAAAATAAGAGAAAATAGATGGTACTTGTCTGGGCTTTCTTACATATATTAAAATTTAAAGACAAAGTAAAAGATGAAAATCAAGTCATAAGTGCTAGGTGTATTTTACATGACAGGAAAGATGAGTTTTTGTACTAAATATTTTCTTTGTTTCCTCCTTTAGTTGTAAAACAAGCATTTAGCTTTTGAAAAAGTATAATTTCATTAATAGTAGCCTTGTAGCCATTTATTAAAAATTAAGATCGTTAATTTTCTTTTAAGTCTTTGCCCTCTGTATTTATTTTTGCTATTAAAACTGGTAAAGATACAGTGGTCATGGTGGCAGAAACCTGTAATCTTAGTACTTGGGAGAACTGGCATCAGATGTTCAAGGTCATTCTTGGTCTCAATCTGAGGCTACTACACTGGGTAGACTAAAAAAATTAAAGCTAGTTGAAGTACAAGTATAGAACTGCTTTATTTTAGGAGAGCCCTACTTATACTCTAGATGAGTCAGGGTTGTGTAACTTATTTTTATAGCTAATTTGCTGAAAGAGAATTTGAAGAAATCCATACTCGATTTTCTGTTGTTTATGAATGTCTCTCTTGTGGTTGATTTCAGGAGATAATTTAATGATTACCTTGGTGACATAAAAGCTTAGGTTTGCACAGGGAGTTTTCTTAGAATAAACATATACTCAGGGGAAGTACAAACTAGGAAATACCAATGTCAAGTTTGAATCTTACCTAGGAAACAAAGGTTCTAGGTCTGAGTGAGCATAGAGTTCTAGATCAAAGGAGTGCTTGTTCAAAATGTATTAATTCACAAGTGGCTGTAGAATAAGGAATAGTTGGTCATCAATACCTATGCTATATTGAAATATTTTCCCCAAATACAATACTAAAGGCAAAACTGTCCTTAAATAATTGACGCCATGATCCTATGTGTTCCCAAAGATATCCTTACTGTTGGACTAGAAAGTGTTCTGACTCTTTAGAGATTCTCATATGCTTTGATTTCTGTGATGTAGTGGAATGATAGCCTTTTCTGAGATCATCTCATTTAATCTTCAGTAGTACCACAAGAGGTAGTCACTAGGATCTGCTGTTTTACACATGAGGATCTGAGGTTTTTTGTTAACTTCATGCTCTAAGTGCTCTTGTTTGAACCCTATTTTTCTGTCAGGTAAAACTTCCTTTTTCTATTTAGTTTTTGTTAGTATTTGAAACTTCATGAATGTAAGTAGATTACTTCTTTTTTAAAAATATTTATTTATTATGTATACAATATTCTTTCTATGTGTACGCCTGCAGGCCA
>LOEQ01000508.1:457302-478363 GCA_001685075.1 Bramus lutescens
TTTTTAGTGGGTGTATGTGTGCTGATCCTTGAAGAGGCCAAAAGAGGGTGTCCAGTCTACTGAGCTGGGCTTCCAGGCAGTTCTTTGCACTATTCCTGGCTTGAGAAAGCATTACTGAGATTGGATTTTTATATTCAAGTTTTACCAGAAAAATACATACATATATACATACATATGTACATATACAAACGTGCATAATATTTTAAGATAAAATTCCAAATATCAGGTAGTTTTTTAATGGTTAAGATGGTCAGTACTAAAAAGGTAAAAATTAATAGTTTCATGTAGCTGGACCTAATAGAGGAATTACCATAAATGAGAAATTCCAAAAATACTGCTTTGTATACATATATACATCCTATTTACAGTCTGGCTTCCCCCACCTTCCCCTAGCAGGAAGAAAGTTTTATTACCTGTGTAAGGGCATGCAGTAGTTAGTGAGTTTGTATGTCAGCTCTTTTTTTGGAAGAGCAGAATTTAGGTAGCCTCTAAAAAACAAATAATACAAGCTGCTGTATGGTGTGAGTAGTGCAATAGTGTGACTTGGAGCACAGCTACAGCCCTGGAGCCAACATGCCTAGGCAGAGACTGCTAAGACTGGCTGCTTGGTGTAGCTGTACTAGCGTGATTTATCCATTCAGTTAAAATAGGCGCTGTGAAGTTCTCTGCGGGGTCATACAGATAATTTCTCTTGTGTAGCAGAGGCCTTAAAGAGGACTAGGTGTGGGTGTGGGCAGAAAGGCTAGTGTACAGGTCTCTCACTTGTTCTCTCCCAGCCTGTGTGTTGGGCTTTGCTTTCCTCCCACTTGATCGCTTCTAACTCATGGTTGGGTCTTTTGTCCTTTAAAATTTGGGTAATGCTAAAGCCCTTTTTAGGGAATCTAACATTGAGTCCTAATCCTACAGTTGTGTTGGATTTTAGTTCTAATAGCCTATTCCTGGGCTATTTTAACTTGTTTGCTTTTCTTTTCAGTTTATTCCTTGTTTTTCAGCTTACTATAGCTTTTTTTTTGGTCACTGGTTGATACTGTCCTCCTATGCCTAGTGACTTTTTTTTGGTTGTTGTTTAATCTTTGATCAGTTTTGGCTTTTTAAGGGCAGTTTTCTACTTTTTATTTTCCTTGTTAGTTTTTCAGTATGCCATCCTGGCTGTCCTGGAACTCACTGTGTAGACCAGGCTATCTTTGAAAGTACAGTGATCTGCGCGTCTCTGCCTCATGAGTACTTGGATTAAAGGCATGCACCACCATGCCTGGATTAGGCATGTCTGGTTTATTCATCATATTAAAACTTTTAAGAGAAAGAAACAATGGTACTTGTTTACAGTGCTATTCTAGACTTAGAAATGCTGCTTGTTTTGGGACATGGTGTCCTGTGTCACCCCTCCCCCCATCTAGATACTTTGTGGTTGATTTCCCATTAGAGTTTCAGAGTGAAATAGCCATATAGCATAGACCTGGTTTCCTAAGGAAAACATAGTTAGGTGCAGACATTTCTCTGGCCTTAGACAGTGGCTCCTTGTCCTTTGCATATACTGTCTTGAATTTCCAAATGCTTTCATGACATTAGCTGCTGCTTCTGTTTTTAATGAAGCCCCTGTTCTGAAGCTTGGCTTTCTAACATCTGTTCCATATGTTTGATCATGATTAAACAGCTTCACGCCAGTGTTCCACAGTCCATTCAGATTCCTTTTGCTTTCCTGTGGTTTTATGTAAAAAAGCAGAGTGTACTTAAGCATAGCCATCTGTAGGGAAGACAGTGGAAAAGCCAGCCTCTCCTTCGTTGCCTTTTCAAGTTGCTGAAAATTGTTAGCAAAAGTCTGAAAGAGGGCTAATTACTAGGGATTGACGCAGGAGGGCAGGGAGCAATGGCGCTGGTTCTCATCTGGAGAACTTGCAGCAGGAGTGCTGCCTTGTTTGATTAGATTCTGTGGGCTCTTCTGCTTGAGTTTTTGTTTTTATTTGTTGTTTATAATTGAAACTGCAAGCATCAGGAAATTTCAGAATTCTTCAGTAATTTGTATTTTGTGGAAGGAACTGGATATTTTAGTTTAGTGACAGTAAGCAGTGCTCAACACTTTGAATAGCCTGAAGGCATTGTTAAGCTTTTTAAATGCCTGTTCTTTTGAAAGGATACTGGTTAGCTTTCTCTCAAAACTAGCAAAACAATCCTTTGGCTATTTAATGACATGTTTGTGTTTGATTCTAATAATGATAATAGCAATGAAGTTAAGGAAATGATTCATGTGTAGTCTATTAAATTTTGCAGATGTGGGAAGAATATCCTGATGTTTATGGGGTTAGGCGATCAAACCGAAGCAGACAAGAACCATCACGATTTAATATTAAGGAAGAGGTAAGAAAAAATCATTGGAGGGGATGTGTTTTGGTTCCCTATCTTACCTCATCATCCTTGACTGGTGTATATTACTATTGAAAAGACAGACTTTCAAGTGAGGCACCTAAAAGTGAATCTGTTGGGCCCTTTGTATGAACAGAGAGTGGGGCAAGAAGTTAACACTTACCAAACACATAATAGTTAATGCTTCATTCCTCTATTGTATGGTGTGACTTAATTTTAATTTAAAGTTAAATTTCTCAGAGTGTAACTGAATGTGGCCAGTTAACTTTAGATACCAAATGTTTTGTTTAATTGCTGAACAACTGGAACATGGAAATGATTTTGGATTTACTTCAGAGAAAGGAAAGAGGAGTGTTTAATGTCTTTTGTTTTTCTTACTCATTTTCTGGTCTAATTATGAGAGATGGATTACTTTATTTTCTATTTTTTAGTGATGGGGCAGAGTCTTGGTACTTGAGCATTCTTAGCAAGCCCCCATCATGTAACTACATCCATCTAAGGTGCCAACACTGGTGATTTTTAAAGCCAGTAATATTTGGGTTCACACATCCTTAGAATCGAACTTGTTTCATGTTTCTCAGATTGTGTCATTGTTTTGTGAAACCTCTGTATATTAGGTTTGTAGGTAGATTCTGAAGGGATACTCTTGCCTCAGTGAAATGTCCCCTTTCTGCCATAGGAAGATTGTTCTTTTTTTTTAAAGCTATGTAACATTCTTCCAGTGGAAGTTATGTGATTGATAGCCAAATGTTGGGAAGTTAGGTATGGGTATGGGTTTTCAGCAAATGTCCTTTGAAAATCAGATTCATGCCAACACCTGCATGTTTATGTGGTTTGAGTTCTGAGTGACTTCTGAGCTGATGTGTCTGTGCTTCCCTTTCCCATAGTGTCTTGGGCCACTGAGCCTTAGTCCTTGTGTCCAGTCACATCTGTCTGCCCTTCCTGATTCATACATCAGTATATACTCAGTAGGACCCCAGACTATCAGTCTTAGAGGGAGTGCCATTTTGCTTCATTTGAGGGAAGAAGCTGTCTCAGTGTCTTTGGCCTAGTGCTGTTAGCTCTTCATCATGATTCAGATGCTCTTTCATCAAGTATAAAGTGGATATATCAGCGGCAGTGCCATTAAGGTGCACTCACTAAATTTGGTATTTTATACGATGCTTTAGATCTGCAGCATCCTGTACAGTTACTGCCAACACGTGGGCTTTCAAAATTTGTATTTAGAATTTATTCCTCAGCCCTAGTAGGCACATTTTAAGTGTTGAGTTCACACATGGCTGATGGCTCACTGTGTTGGACATTATAGTTGTAGAACATTTATGTGTAGAAAGTTGTATTTGATGTTACTGCTCTGGGTGTCTGAGCTAAGTATAGACTTGAGAAAGAAAGTGACATTGATTTTTTTCAAAGTAAAAGAGTGGGCTCCACCTAGCAAGTGCTTAGGTTTCATTCTGTCTAAAGTCTCACTGTGAACTAAAGTCTGTAATCATTTCCCCCCTCAAACATTGAAGGCAAGTAGCGGGTCTGAGAGCGAGAGTCCAAAAAGAAGAGGCCAGAGGCAGCTGAAAAAACAGTAAGTCTTTCATGGGGGAGATGATGGCATCTGATAGTTGTGAGCATGTCTACATTTCTAGGACAATCTTTTTGTTCTGTCTATCCCAGATCTCTTGGTTTGGGTTATTGCCCTGCCAGGAGTCTCAGTTCAACATAGAAGCATTCCATATAGCTTCAGCTTAAGTTAACTCAGTTAATTTTTTCTTGAAAGTAGATATAAATAGCAAAGTAGATGGCATATTTAGTAAGTGAAGACCAGATTTAAATTGGCCACTTCTCATGTTGACATGATAAGGTTTATATTGCTTGAACACGTATTTGTTATGAAATATGTACTGTTTCAATATAATTCTAAAATTATAGTTTATAGACCAGAAGATTTTAATTCTTGAGCTCAGAGTTAAATATTTTTATAACAGATTATACTTTGTTCATTATTGTTATTTATTTATTTTGGTTAGCACTAGAGATTGAACTTAGGGCATCACACATGCTATAGGCAAGCACTCTACCATTGAATTAAACCCTTAGTTCTATACTCATTCATTTTGGAAATTAAGGTTTTTCTTACAATTAAATTAAAAATTTTTTTTGTATGTATATGTATGTGAGTGTACTTGTGGAGGTCAGAGAATAGCTTGTGGGAGTCTGATGTGGGCTTGGGAGATGGAAGACAGGTTATCATGCTTGGAGTTGAGACACTATCTGCTGAACCATCTCACTGGCCTTGTTTATTTTCACACAGGGTCTCAAGTGCCCTAGTTTGACCTTGGTCTTATTATGTGGCTGAGGATGATTTTGACCTCTTTAGTTTTATGTCTTTCTTTTCCAAATCCTGGAATTACAGGTGCATATCACCATATATAACCATTTGATTTATAGGTAATAGTTCATATTTTTTTCTTTAAAAATTTTTTTAAGATAGAATCTTATTTTTGCCTGAATCATATGCCTTGCCTAGAATTCACTTTGTAGACCAGGCTGGCCTTGAACTGTGGCAAATTTTCCTGACCCTGCTTCCCCGTTGAGATTACAGGTGTGTGCCACAAACCCTTACTTCAGGATAGTTATTTTTATTTTTAATTTTTATTATTTTTGAGGCAAATCTTGTTTTATTGCCCAGGCTAGCCTCAAATTTACAGTGACCCACTCCCTTCAATGTGATGATGAGATTACAGGAAGGTGGCACTTCTGCTGCTCATTGTTGTCTTTATTTACTTTTTGAGACAAAGGTCTCACTATGTAGTCAAAGCCTTCACTTTCCAAGTTCCAGGATTACAAGCAAGTCCCCTTTACCTAGCTGTTCGTTATTTCTAGTTAAAAAATTCTGTGTAATGAAACATGGTAAGATTTTTAAATAACAGCCCTTTCCATTTCCATGGTGTACTGTCCCTTTAACTGTGTGAATTCTGTAGATCCTTTTTGAAAAATGTAGATGTCCAAAACGTAGTATACCAATTCAGGAATAGTTTCCACTAAGGTCTGCAGTTATATGTTGTCTAATTATTGGGCAAATTTGAATTTCTTAAACCAATTTCTAAAATATTAATACAAATTCTGCCTGCTCAGCAATGAATAGAAGTGGTTACATTCTATGTATATTTTAAAGAACTTTGGCGAGCAGTATTTAATATTGTCTTGCCTGAATACACCCAATTTCTATTGTGTTTTACCGACTTGGAGCTGGAGACTGCAGCTCTAAGCAGGGCTGGCTTAGGTTTTCCTTGTGCTTCAGTCTCACGAGCTGTGGGGGACGCTTTCTGAAATGTCCTCCTTGATCACATTATGGGAAGGCATCACACTTTGCATATGACTGGCACTCTGAGCTAATAGTAAGTGTAATGGAATCTACTGTGTGTGGGGATGTGAATTTGAGAGAGAGAGAGAGAGAGAGAGAGAGAGAATACTTTTTTCATTTTCAATGTTTTGAATTGGGAATCTGTCACGGACTTACGTCAAAATTAAACTGAGTCATTATTAGTCTGAGATTGGAATTGTTGGTGAAAGTATTCTGGTTTGGGGAGATATGCTATCTAGAAGCCAGTTTCTTTTTTCCTGCTGTGTCTTTTAAGAAGAAAAAGGAATTCTCTTTGGCGCTCAGCCATGTTCGGTATAGCCCTTGCACCAATATCCAGGCCCATTGTATTTTAAAGTGGCTTTTGCTCACTGCCTGCTTAGATGGGAGTCACTTGTCTACGTTCCACACCCTCTCTTTTGTGATAATGAAAGTCGATGTTCCCAGCTGATTAGTATTTGAACTGCTTATTTATTTACATTACTTTGGAGTCTCATTAGCTATATTTTGGTAGTTTTTTTCTACAATCCCCCAAATTTGGGAAATTTTTTGTTGGTGTTTCTTTTGTTAAGTGAAATAGTTTTTAATCAAATTCTTGGCTCTTTTTTTCTCTTAAATGTATTTATTTTATGTGTACTGGTGTTTTGTCTGCAAGTAAATATGCGCACCTGTGTATACCTACTGCCCTTAGAGTTCAGAGAAGAGTGTGTACCTCCCCTGGAACTGGAGTTATGGACGGTTGTGAGCCTCCTTGTGGTGACAGGAACCTAACTCAGGTCCTCTGGAGGAGCAGCCAGTGCTCTTAACTGCTGAGCCAGGTCCAAGTTTTTGCCTCTTTATACTGCAGTGGGACCTACATGTAGAGTATGGGTGACTGGGGAGTCTCCTTTGAAAAGTCACTTTTAGTTGGCTTTCCATAAGAAATGAGCAATTTTACTTGTCTAAGAGCAGTATGTGTGTGAGGTCAGGAAGTTGATGTTCATTTTTGCTTAATCTCTACTGCTGCTTTCTCCTTGTGGGGCATGCTGGCAAACACTTGTAATCCCGGTTCTTGGGAGGCAGAGGCTGAGAGTAGCCGGTGTGTCTTGGCGAGCTCAAGGCCAGCCTTGTCTACTTAGTAAGTTCCAGGGCAGGCAGAGGTGTATAGTGAGTTCCTGTTTCAGAAAAACCAAACCAAAACAAGTAAATACTTTTCCTTTTTCTTGTTCTCGAAAATTAAAACATAATGTGCCCAATTTCAAACACCTGCCCCTCTGTTTGTCTATATATTCTGGAATGTATGAGATTGACTGTAATTTTTCCTAGGTCTTTTGTAAAACTCCAAAATGGTTCTGTACTATGTGCTATACGGTATTACTGCTATAACTCCCGTGCCGCTACAGGTCTGTACACGAGCCGGGAACTGGGCTGAGAGACTTAAAAAACATACAAAGACACACAAACAGAGAGACAGAGACATGGGTTGCTCCTGATACCAGAGTGCCAAGTTTATTGTGCTCACGGGAAGCTTATGTAGGGCTCTGGCCACGCCCCATCTTTCGGCTGCAGACTCACCAGCCTGCCATCAGGGTCTTGTGTTCAGAGCAGAGGAAAACAAGTTATTTTGCTCAGTTCACTCCAGCAGGCAAAGGGTCTGAGGCAGGCAGAGAAAATCAAGGGAGCAAGAGATCTATAGCTCCCAACAGTCTTTAAGGGTCTTCTATGGATTATGATTGAGAATAATAGGTGTGAGGTTTGCTGTGCATGCAAGCAACTTTCTTAGTGGACTTAGTCTTCTTCAAGGAAGAGCATCTCCCTAGGCTTTAGAGCAGTTGATTTGATCAGTTTTTTCCTTTTACGTTCCTATGCTGGAAGAGCCCAAGCTCTCCTGGTTGTATATAACTTTTTAATTTGACTGGGATACTCTGGCCTCAGCATACACTTTCTCTTTTTAGTTTGCTGTATCCTTTGTCGGGTGCCTCATTGATAGTCCTAGCTCTATAGTGAGCCTTTGTGATAACCTTAATGATGCCCTAGCTGTAGTGGGCCTTGTTGATAACCCTGGTGATGCCCTACCTTTATCTAGTGGGCCTCACTGTTACCCCTGGCTCTGGTGGCCCTCACTGATATAGCCCTAGTGATGCTCTAGGTCTAGTGGGCTTCATTGATAATAGTCCTAGTGATGCTCTAGGTCTAGTGGGCTTCATGATGCTCTAGGTCTAGTGGGCTTCATTGATAGCCCTAGTGATGCTCTAGGTCTAGTGGGCTTCATTGATAGCCCTAGTGATGCTCTAGGTCTAGTGGGCTTCATTGATAGCCCTAGGTCAGATTATTTGACTCTGGATTTTCCTCATTGATTTACTTTCCCCTGGTCCTTAAATGTCCATATTTTTGAGACTTGTTCCTGGGAGTCCAAGTTTTGCATTATGACTTTGGACAGTAAATGACTTTTTCAGAGCCCTAGGTTGACTGCTGACTCACATCCCAGTTTTCCGAGTGTAGGAGTCACTTTTTCTTCCATCTTCTTGGTAATCAACTTCTATAACTTAGATTCCTTTTGTTGTTGTTTCTTGAGACAGGGTTTCTCTTGTAGCCAGGACTGGTTTTGAACTCGTCATTGCTTTGTCTTGTTTTGAGTACACTGTTGTGTCTGGCTTCTTTGTATTGTTTAGCAAAATTTTATTCTAGAATAAGCAGAACAAGCCAGATACCAGAGTACAGGTAGATACAAGAAAGTCTTTTTTGGTCAGGGGAGGTTTGGAGATAGGGTATTTCTGTGTATCACCACCACTTGGGGGGAAGTTTTGCTTTAAATATAGACTGATAGATAGAAACCAGTAACAGGGCTTACTATGTAGTATCTCTCCAAAAGTATTCAACATGGTGACTCAAAAACTGATAGGGCTCATTCATTAGTTAATTTCATTATTTAACCAAGGCCATTTCTATTTTTCAGCTTTTGTATTCATCTCTGTGCAAGGGGTCAACAATTGACTAATGTACTAATGTACACGAAAGTGTTAGATTGCCATTTCATGAAAGGGTTGCCTAGTTCAGGTGGAGCTGAAGTTGTTGTAGTAACTAATTAGTAACTCTTGCAGCTATTAGGAAGGGTCTCAGGAATCTGCAGATCAACCCCTTTTTGGAGCAATCCAGCACTGTTTTTCTTGACTTGTCCTATGGTGAATATTAATTTGACTTGGCAGTTCTGTATCAAGCATCTTTGTTAATGACCTCTCTTAAAGGAACCCATGGGTACAGTGGTAATTGTTTTGTTTACAGAGGAACCTCAAGCTTGTGCCTGTCGGGTTTTTTCCTAGGTCTTTCATGCCTAGTAGCTATTACATACTTTGTTCACTACAGGTGAGAAATGAGTTAGGTCCCTGTGGTGTCATGGTTAGCCTTTAAGAGATTAAAGCTCTTAGAAGTAGGACACCTGTAGGTTATGACTCTTTCAAACCTTGTAAGATCTCGAGAAACAACACTTCCCTTCTCTAATAATTCAAAACTAGGTCTTAGAAACAGAACAGTTTTAAATTGTTTAGTTGGGTGGCAGGTTCAGCACTGAAAATTTATTTAGGGACTCTTTCCTTAATTATGTTCTAAAAATTAAAACATTTCATGTAGTCTGCAGGTGGACCTTAGTGGCAGAGTACTTGCCTAGTCCAGCAAAATTCGTTCTTGTAATGTTTTCAAATACATTTCTACCCAATATCAGCATCATGTATGACTATTAGAATTCTGAGCTGTCTTGATTGACAGCTTTTGAGTAAGAAGCAAGTTCTTTTGCTAGTTCTGATGTATGTTAAATCTTGGGAATCTTTGGGATTCAGACAGTGGTAAACAAAATAGAATGGGTATTGGAATTTTTCTACCCCAGAAAAGGTGATTTGAAAATTATACCCATATTCTCCATTTATATGTTACCAGAGTTAAACTAGGAGTAGATGGTATGTAACTCAGAGTAACAAAACCCAAAAATATAAAATATAATATCTAAAATACATATGTTCTGTGTTTCACATAATAAGTTTGGAATTTATTTTTTGAGATCATTTAGCTTATGAATTCTTAAAGGAAAAATTTGTTTTGCTTTTTTGATCACAGAGAAAAATGGAAGCAGGACCCCTCAGAAGATGAACATGAACAAGTTACCAGTGCAGAGAGTGAACCGGAGCAAAAGAAAGGAAAAGCTAGGAGATCTGTGCCCAGAAGGTGTGCTGCTTAGCCTGCCTAGTCTGCTTCTAGCTCAGCTCCCTGGGTTACACTGGAAGCCAGAGCCCTAATCAACACAGATTGTCCTGTTGTAGAATTTGGATATCTGGTTTTCTTTGTGCCAGCCTGTATCTTTACCAAGTGACCAAGTGACTGAGCTACTGAGATCCCTTTTGAGTATTTGCTGGATGCAGTTCTGACTGGAGATACATTTTCCCTCTTCATATACCATGGGGTTTAAACTAAATTATTTTATTGTTAGTATATATTAATTGTAAATAGTAATGGATTTGCTCATTGCTTTTTCATATATGTGTTTCATGGACTCTGATCATATTCTCTGACAGTGGATCTTTGTTTCTTTCATGGCAGTCTATTTAGGGCCTGGTATATGCAACCATATCTTCTGCTTTAAAATATTAACAACAAAAAACCAAAAAACCTCCCCTTTTTATATGGTCAGGTTATAAATTCCTTTTGAAAGAAATGATTCTTTGCTTGTTGTATTTATTTTTTGGCGTTTTGAGACAGGGGTTCTTCATTTAGTTTTGACTATCTTGGTACTCACTATGTAGATCTTGGTGCCATCAAACTCATAGAGATCCTCCTGCCTCTGCAGGCATGTGCACCATGCTTGGTGAGAACTAATTCTTAAGATGAAAATACTCTTTTAGCTGGTCCAAAGCATAGTTACTGCTTATTGCTCTTTTAATATAATTGTCCATAGCATTAAGCAGAGCGCCTAATTGTATAGAGATGGGCAGAGGTTGAGAAGGCAACAAGTTTTAGTAATTTTTGGTGAAACATGGCAACTGATGACAGATATAAGAAGGCAGAAGAAATTCACTGTGAGGCTTGAAGTGATTCAGGAGTGAAAGCACTGTCCATCCATGGTTCTGATAGCCACCAGGACAGGACGTGACCCCGGTTAAGGCAGTGTCAAATGAGCTGCTGTTACTCTCCTCCACTGGGCTCAACACCAGTTTTTCCCAAGGATGACTAGACTCTGAAAGCAGCTTTCGTACACAGGCTTAAATTCTTTTTTGGTTTTTGAGAAAAGGTCTTACTGTGTAGTTCTGGCCTTTCAGACTTGCCTTAAATTTAACCTCATTTATTTATTTATTTACTTATTTATTTATTTACTTACTTATTTATTTTTTTGTTTGTTTGTTTTTTTGTTTGTTTATTTATTATTTATCTGGTGTGTGTGTGTCTGTGTGTTGGTTGGCCAGAGGTCACGTTTGGGTGTTGTTACTTAGCTGCCCACCTTGATTTTTAAGAGGATCTCTCATTGGGACCTGGGCTCAGTGATGAGTTTAGCCTGGCTGACCAGCCTAGCCCCAAGGGTCCTACTGTCACTACATCCCAGATGCTGGGACTACAAATGCATGCCACCATGTGTGTGTGTGTAGACTGTGAGGATTGAACAGGTCATCATGCTTGAGTGACAAACAGTTTATATACTGAGCCGCCTCCACAATCACAGAATATACCTTCTTTCAGTATTGAGTAGGATGAGGTCAAATCACAACCAACACTTTCTTAATAGCTTGAAGGCTCCTAATAGTTTTTGTTGATGAACATTTATCACTTATAGTATGGTAATAGTACTAAATTTGAATCCTAGTTATGTGAATCATTCTCTCTAGAATAATTCTATTCTTATTAATCATATCACCAAAACATTCTATATCTCTGTTTTGAATTTTGTCAGTAAAAATGTTGTGAAGAATATATGTCTTCTATTTGCAGAGGTACTTATACAATGGCCCAGTTTTATGCCTAGGCCAAAAAAGTCTAAAATATTTTCTCCCTCGCCATTTGCAGAAAAAATTGTCAATTCCTGTACTAGTGCCTGTCCTTTCCTCCTCATAGAAAGCTTGAGTTTTGTCTCCCTGAGTTTAAGCTCTCAAGATTGAACTGCCACGCTTGATTTTTGTGCATTATTTACTAATAATTTTTTAGGCTTCATTAGGTAGGCAGGAGAAACACATCTGTGTGATTGTATGTTATCCTATCCCCTTTGGTTTTCCGAGAGTATTCTGTAGTGGAGGTTTGCTTTGAACTCCTGATCCTCCTGCTGTCACCTCGTGAGTGCTGGAGATTCCAGTCTGATACCATGCCTGGCCCCCTTTAGTGAATTTTGTGTGTGCCACTGCTCTGGGAAATGCCAGTATGTAGGTTTGAAATAACCACCAAGTGACAGAGTAAAAGCTTTGCTATTTCTTTCTCTGTTCATTTTAGAACAGTGCCTAAACCTCAGGTTAAAAAGCAGCCTAAGATTCAGCGTGGAAAGCAGAAAAGGCAAGAGTCTTCTGATGACGATGACAACGATGATGAAGCTCCCAAAAGGCAGACTCGACGACGAGCTGCTAAAAATGTGAGGTCAGTTGTGGCCTGGAAGGTCTTTGTTGACGTGATGCTAATGACATTACTGTTTAGACCTTGACTTCAAGTTTTAGATAATGTGATTGACAGGTAAGAAAATCAGCCTGAACAGGACACAGTGGCACAAGCCTTTCATCCCAGCACTCGGGAGGCAGAGGCAGGTGGATCTCCGTGAGTTTGAGGCCAGCCTGGTCTACATAACTTATTTCAGAAAGGCCAGAGATACACAATGAGGCCTTGTCTCAAAAAAAAAAAAAAGGACATAAGNTCGGGAGGCAGAGGCAGGTGGATCTCCGTGAGTTTGAGGCCAGCCTGGTCTACATAACTTATTTCAGAAAGGCCAGAGATACACAATGAGGCCTTGTCTCAAAAAAAAAAAAAAGGACATAAGCCTCTGTGATAAAGTGAATTTCAGAATCTAGCCATCTCTAAGAAAACTGGTGTTGAGCCCCGTGGAGAGTAACAGCAGCCCATTTGACACTGCCCCAACTGAGGTCACGTCCTTTCCCCGTGGCTATCTTTCTGATTTTTCAGAACAATGAATGGACGGTGCTTTCACTCCTGAATCACTCCTGAGTCTTACTGTATCTATTGACATTTGGGTATAATAATATTATTATTATTGCAGGATATGAGGCATTAATTGATGATCAAATAAAGATATAATATATTCAGATATGTTCTTTGTTTAATCTAGAGAATGTGAAGTACGTTTACTTTGAGAACAAATGCATCTTCTTTTGGTCTACTTAGCAATGTGAAGCCGAGCACTAGAGATATTAATTCCTTGTTGGATGTTTCCACTTGATAGTTAAATGTAGGGCTAGACTCAATGTGCTGGTGTCTAGCTTAGCTCATTTTCTTACTGTGTTATCTTGTATCTTGCTTTATGTTTTCCTATTATCATTTTGTTGTGTTGGAGATTAAACCCAGCACTTTGCTTATACAAGGCAAATACTACTGAACTGTGCCCCCTTGTATTTACTGTTTAGGTGTGTTTTAGTTGTAAAGGCTTTATTTTGTTTTTCTTTTCTTTTTATGTTTTTGATGTAACTTAGGCTAGCCTGGAACTTACTATGTAGTCAAGGCTATCCTGAATTTACTGTGTAGCTTAGACCAGCCTCAGATCACCTCTCTGTGCTCAGTCTCCCCAGTTCTGGGATTATCATGGCAAAAATAACATTTTATATTTTATAATTCAGAAGTATGAGTTTGAACATTCTCAACTGTTTGGGTCAAATTAAATTTCATTTTTTGTTATTGGGAGATAAAATTGCATGTTTGAAACATTTAATCTTAGGATTTTTTTCTTTTGTCTGAAATATAAGCAATTTTTCTTTCCTTATGAATTTTTTCTTCATCATAATTTAGATATTACTTGGTACTAAATAAAGGGTATCCTTGTAGATTCCTATATCTTGCTCATACGTGTAGTGTGAGCTACTCTTTAGTTTGTGAACTTGTGTCAGTGATTGAAATGGGATGAGGGAGGTTTTGAGCTGTTGACTGGAAAATCTGTGAGTAACTTGTTGGCATCAAAGAGTGTGGCTCTTATGTACTCCAATGATATCTGTAGAGATGTTTAATTCTGAAGGTACAGTCTCCTGCTCATTCAGCATTATTTCTCACACAGTTACAAAGAAGATGATGACTTTGAGACTGATTCAGATGATCTCATAGAAATGACTGGAGAAGGAATTGATGAACAGCAAGATAACAGTGAAACTATTGAAAAGGTCTTAGATTCAAGACTGGGAAAGAAAGGAGGTTTGTGTCTTTGGGGAGCAAATTATTCTCTGGAGTTTTGACACAGGGTCTCGGGTAGCCTTGACTGGCCTCCAGTTTTCCATATACTCAACAACTCTACCTCCCAAGTTGTGGGATTATGGACATGTACTATCATTGCCACTGTACGCAGTGCTGGCAGCTGAATCAGGCCTTGGTGCTTCTAACCTAACCACACCCACCATTCTCCCAATCTGGTTTATTTGAGGGTAAGGCAGTTAACTTAGCTTTGGGGAGGTGAGTAAGGAGAGGAGGTTTTGATTTCTTACTCTGTTCTCAGAAGAAGAGGTCTGCCTTTTGAGGTAGTCATACTGAAAAGGAAAGGATGCTGCTGTTTGATTTTTAAGGTGTTTGCACAGATTTGCCTGCCTTCACCTGCAAGTTTGCGCATGCTTTAAGGTAAACAGTAGCATTTTCAGGATATTTAAAATTACTGGACCCATCCTGTGTTGCAAGTTGACTTACTTATTGTAATAATTGTAATTGAACAGTAAGTTGACCACTTATTGTAAGTCAGAGGCATTCGGTTTATTCAAGGAGAGATTCTTATTGGCAATTGCTTAAGTGGGGATCTTTTTTCTCCTGGTTTCTTACATTTCCTTTAAAGTTGACCTAAAACTGCAAATCCTTTTGCAGCCACGGGGGCATCTACCACTGTGTATGCTGTTGAAGCTAATGGAGATCCTAGTGAGGCCTTTGAGCCTGAGAGGGAGGAAGGTGAAATCCAGTACCTTATCAAGTGGAAGGGCTGGTCTTACATCCACAGCACATGGGAGAGCGAAGAGTCCTTACAGCAGCAGAAAGTGAAGGGCCTGAAAAAACTGGAGAACTTCAAGAAGAAAGAGGATGAAATCAAACAATGGTATGCTTCCTGCTGCCATTCAAGTGGTATTTTCAGTCTGTACAGGAAGGGAGGTTTTTAAGTGTGCGGAGAACAGTGCTCTCCAGGATTTCAGATTTTGCCTTGATCATGTGATCAAGGAATGCTGAGCATTCTACAGTTCTGTTTCTTAAATTGTGACGTGGCGACAGTGTGGCTACTAAATTTTCAAATTTAACAAGAACAGCTGGCTCATGGAGCACTTACCACATTTCCTTTCTTAAGTATGTTGTTTGATCTTGACAATAAAATTGTGAGATTTTTGTTTGTTTCGTTAACTGTTTTGTATATGGGAGAAGTGACTGCAAGTGAATCAGTGACTTGAATTTAGACAGCTGGATGTAGAGCCAATCTCAAAACATGTTACTTTCTTTTGATTAGGCTGGGGTGGTGTATATGTGAAAGTTAATAGTCTAGAGCCCTCTGGTTTTGATACACTTGAAATTATTCTTGGTTGTAATATAGTTTGTAGAAATGATGTGAAGTTTTTTTTTTCCCCTTTTTTGGTCTCCTTTAAACGTCTCAGACTTGTTACTATTGAAGATTATTAAAGGAACACCTGGAAGCAATTAAGTTTACGTTTGTACTTAGAAGGTTTGCTCTGATACATATGTATAGATCTCCAAGTTCTAACTGGTATATGCTTTTTTTTTGGTCTTCTGTCTAGGTTAGGGAAAGTTTCTCCAGAAGATGTTGAATATTTCAATTGCCAACAGGAGCTGGCCTCAGAGTTGAATAAACAGTATCAAATAGTAGAAAGAGTAATAGGTAAGTTCTTGGAAACTCATTTTAGCCATATATAAACTTAGAGAAAATGACCTAGGCTTTAGGATTATCTAAATTTATAAGATGCATTTTATAGATTTACTTTTTGAGACTAAACAAAGGCCTATATTTATTTTGAAGGGAGAATTATCTTTTGCTTGTAGATTTGGGTGTAGGGGATGAAAGATGGAAGTGTCAGGGATGTTTGGCTTGCAAGATTTCCTAAGACTACATAGGTACCATTCACTGAAATGGAAAGATCAAGGGAAGAACTGATTTTTGGATTTGAAATCAAATGCTTTGGTTGGTAACTTTGTTGTTATCTAAGAGACAAGTATTATTTGAGGACTCCAACATGTTTCATGTGGTGACTTGGACGTATATTTAGGTATTGTCAATGTATAGGTAGTACTTAAATTTTGAAATGTACTGAGACAGAGAGAGACAGAGACAGACAGAGACAGAGAGAGACAGAGCAGAGAGAACACATTGTGAGAAGAGAAAGTCTGAGAACATTCTAGTATATTTTCTGGAGACAGAGAAGGAGTAGGCAATGATCTAAGAGGTGAGCTAAGAGAGATTTCTGCAGTAGAACTAGATGATTGACATGGAATACTAGTCTCGGATTTGATCCTTGAGTTTGGGAGTAGCGCTGCCTGGCTTCAGTGAAATGGCAACAGGAAATAATTGTTGGCAGAACAGGTCTGCTTGAGGGGGCTTCAGGAGAGAATGATAGGTGGTTTTGTGTGTAGATTCAGTGATGCCTTATTTTAAAAAGTAACAACTATTTTTATTCTTTCAACTAAAAGTTCTTTGTTTTGGGAATTACTTCATTTTTAAAACTTGTGGAGATGGCTCCAAAGCAACATAGAGAAACCCTGTCTTGAAAAACAAAAACAAACAAAAAAACCCCAAAAAACCAAACCAAAACAAACAAACAAAAAACTTGTGGAGAATGAACCTGTAAGACTACAAAGCTTCTAGTTAAGGCTTTTCCCAGTTGCTTTATTGCACCTCTAAATGAGGAGATCATTCTGTGAAATAGTATGTCATTGTATTGACTGTACAACTCTGTGCCTCAAATGCTCTTTTTTGTCAATGATAGACACACTGAAAACACATGACATTTACAACTCTCCAGAGCCCAGCACGCTTGCCTTAAGACACAATGCACAGAAAGTCTTTCAGACATCACTGATGGTGACCATGGAATTTGTTTTCCATCACACACTGCTGTGGTTTGTTTGGTGGTCTTACTGACCCAGAAAAGGTCTTCTATTTATTTGAACCCTTATACTTAAAAATATTTTTAATGTATTTGAAAAGAAAAATAGCACAGTACTAGGATGATAGTCCAGGTTAGAACAGGCTTCCTTTAAACCATGGAGAATGAGCACACATTCTTACCTGTAAAAGCTTTTTTTATTAAGTTATTTATATTTTATATGTATGTGTTTTGCCTGCATGTATACCTGTGCACAATGTTCATGCTTTGCTCCTGAGGAGGCAAGAAAAGAAGGCCTCAGATCCCTTGAGACTGGAGTAACAACTTGTGATCTGCCATGTGGGTGCTGGGAATTGAATCTGAGTCCTTTTGGAGAGCAGCTAGTGCTCTTAACCCCTGAGCCATCTCTCCAGTTCCTTACTTGTAAAATCTGTTTCTTCTTCTTTCTTGGTATATTTTATAACTTTTCTGTCTTATTTTATATTTGTTTAGCTGTGAAGACAAGTAAATCTACATTGGGCCAAACAGATTTTCCAGGTGAGTAACAGTCTTATATTTAGTAAATATTCAATATTTATGAGCACATCGTGATTTTCAGATTTATAGTTTTGCCACATGGTGTTTATTAGTTATATATTTAAAAAGAATATCACTCCTTTTAATTTGATATTGTCTGGTAATTTTTTATTCATGATATAGCTCATAGTCGGAAGCCAGCGCCTTCGAATGAGCCTGAATATCTCTGCAAATGGATGGGACTGCCTTACTCAGAGTGTAGCTGGGAAGATGAGGCCTTGATCGGAAAGAAATTCCAGAATTGTATCGACAGCTTCCACAGCCGTAACAACTCCAAAACCATTCCAACAAGAGAGTGCAAGGTTGTCCATTGCTGGCTTTTGTGTTTTTATTTTTTATAGTTTTATTTATTTATTTATCTATTTGCTTGTTTGTTTATTTATTTACTTATTTATTTATTTATTGAGGCAGAGTCTCTTATGTTGCCTTGGCTGTCCTGGAACTAACTGTGTAGATCAGGTTGGCCTGGAACACACAGAGATCAATCTGCTTCTGCAACCTGAGTGTTGAAATATATATATATATATATATGCTGAGTGTGGTGGCGCATGCCTTTGATTTATATATTTATTTTAATTTTATATGTGTATATGTATGTATGTATTTGTGGGAAGGTATTATAACCAAAGGGTTAGTTGTGTAGGTATATAGAAGCAAAGCAAGAATGAATGATGATTTAAACGTAACATTAAATACAAATGATTACTGCATGGACTGGGTATATAGCTCAGTTAGCAGACTGTACCTGGCATGTGTGCAGCCTTTGGGTTTGATTGCCTAACATTACACAAAACTGGGTTTCTTGTGAATATCTGTAATCCCAGGGTTCTGGAGGTAGAGACAGAGGGGTCAGAAATTCAAGGTCATCCTTGGTCTTGGAGTGAGTTCAAGGCCATCCTGGAATATACTTTACTTGGTGCAAAGTAAAAAAGAAAGCTAAAGGAGAGGATTAGGGTCTGGAGAGATGACTTAGAGATTAAGTATACTTACTGGTCTTGGAGAAGACTTGGATGTGGCTGACAGCTGCCTGTGACTCCAATTCCAGGAGATGCAGTGCCATCTTCTGACCCCTGAAGGCTCCTGCATGCATGTGGTGCACAGTAGTGTATTTTTTTTTTAGAATTTTAGAAAACACACTCATGTTTTTTAGAAAGAGTATCTGTTGTATAACTTTGCTGATTTCTATAATTTGCTACTTTATAGAGTTAGATATATTATTAGAAATTTTTGAAAATAGTCACTTTAAAACAAACAGGAAAGATGTCTCTGAATATTAAATCGGAAACCAAATGTACAGACTTTTTATTGTCAGATTGGTTGTACCAGTCTTTCTCTGTTTTTGAAATTTGTTGAGATCTAGAAGTATGCTTGGTTCCTTGGACCGCCTTATAGAAGGTGAAGTTAATGTTGATAACATCGGTCCCCTGTCTGTGAAGACCAGCATGTGTGTGTGGTGGAGAAGTTGTGGTCTGAACAGAGTGGAGGTGGAGGCCATGGCTCTGGTGGGCAGTGAAGAGGTTTTCAGAGGAAAGCAGCCAGTGCTTACTTTGTCTCTGCTCTGAAAAGTAGATTGGTGCTTAATAGCATACAAGAAAGGGCTCTGGGGCCTGGAGAGTTGGCTAAGTAGTTAAGAGCAGTTGTTGCTCTTGCAGAA
Organism: Bramus lutescens; assembly: GCA_001685075.1. Lineage (NCBI taxonomy): Eukaryota > Metazoa > Chordata > Mammalia > Rodentia > Cricetidae > Bramus > Bramus lutescens. Next base: position 476,483 of record LOEQ01000508.1, read on the forward strand.
TACTGGGCTTCAATTCCCAGTACCCACATGGTGGCTTATAACCATCTGTAACTCCAGTCTCAGGGATCCAACACCCACATCTGACCACCTCAGGTACCAAGCACACATGTGGTGTATATACTTACATGCAGGTAAAACACTCATATTCACAATACAATAATAAATCTATGAAAAACAGTGTTAAAAAGAGCAAAAGATCTCAGGATTGACTTTCCATGAAGGGAATAAAAGAATTTTGTAATAGAAAACTCGTGGATCTGAAGGTATTGCCGAGCACATTTCCTTCCCAGCATGCGTCCTGACTCTGTTGACAGAGGTGTGACTTGACTGTCCTACAGTTTTTGGGACCTTGCACTGTTAGAGGGCCAGGTTGTGATCAGCATTTTATTTGAAGGCTTCAGATAATGACAGTGAGTAGGAGACTAGAGCCAGAAGATCCATCGAGTAATATGTTACAGAAGTCAGTAATTGAAGACTGCATGGAGAGCCAATTAGCCGAGGCATGGGAAGGTTGTGTTTGTCAGGAGTAGATGAATGGCTAGTGTAGAAGGTGAGCATGAGGAGCCAGACTGTAATCACTGTCCCCTTGCATAGGAGAATTGAATGTACTAATGACCACACAGTTACGGTGATAATTCCCACAACAGATAAAGGCACCCTGCAGAAAGACATGAGGAATTCATCTCATAGCTATATATGCGCAGACTTTGAAAGTCCTGAGTAGAGATACTTGCATAACTTTGAATGCTTCGTTTGCGCCCCAAACTGATTTGACTGCAGAATCTACGTTTTGTGTAGGCAGTAGACTTGGCCTTAGTAGAATGCAAGTTTTCAAACCGCCAGCAGTGGAAAGAGCAACTTTTCCTTCTGAAAACTAGACTCACAAGGTTGGGGACTCAATGTAAGTGGGCTGAACCTCAGAGTTCCCAGTTACAGTAATTGTAGGATTGCTTGTTCAACATCTCTCAATGACAGACTTCCAGAGTGTTAATGTGTGTGCTACACAGTCAAGGATGAGAAAATACGGAGCTAATTTATGTTCCTAACTTTATTTCAGAAAAAGAGCAAGTTATTTAAAAATACTTGACTTTAGGATGAACTTTGAGAACAGAGAGTACTGGAATGGGGTAGGGTGGGGTAACCATTCATATCTGAAATTAAGCTTTTTTTTGGGATAGAGTACATAAAATACGGCTAACATTGTAATTTAAGAGCAGGGGAAAATGTTTCTAAGACGTAGGTTTTGTTAATTTTTGTTTTTCAGGCACTAAAGCAAAGACCACGATTTGTAGCTTTAAAGAAGCAGCCAGCATACTTAGGAGGGGAGAATCTGGAGCTTCGGGATTATCAGCTAGAGGGTCTCAACTGGCTTGCTCACTCCTGGTGCAAGTAGGTAGAAGATATGGCTAGATTGTTCTCCACTGTGTTTGGCTTATTTTTATCCTGAGTTATGGGGACCTCTTAGGCTTTGAGAATTTAAGTGATTCAAGATAAACATGATTCCTCTTTATTGTTATGTGCACGTGAGAGCATCCTTCAGTGCCAATGACAGATTCTTCTATGCATACCTTTTCGTAAAAGAAATTTTTACACACACAGAAGCACACTCACCCAAGAACACACAGAGCACACACACACACACACACACACACACACACACACACACACACTGTGTTTTCCTGCTTGTATGTCTATGTACCACTTGTGTGCCTAGTACCCATAGAGGTCAGTAGAGGGCATCAGTATCCTGGAACTGGAGTTACAGATGGTTGTGGGCTGCCTTGTGGGTGCTGGGAATTGAATCAGGTTCTCTGGAAGAGCAGCCAGTGCTTTGAATCACTGAGCCATCTCTCCATCCCCACCCTTTCTTTGTGTCTTCTT
>LOEQ01000508.1:487598-511282 GCA_001685075.1 Bramus lutescens
TTTTTTAGCTGTGTAACTTTTTGCAGTAGTGTTTAGTGGGTTCATTGTTACAGTCTTCAACTTTTGTTGAATCTACTTAAATTTTGATTATGTTTTCGGATGCTTTGTGTTTCCGTAAGATGCTGAAAGCCGTGTGTGGTGAGTGGGTCAGTGCTCCCTACTGAGCTCATCATGTATCCTGGGCCCTCTTACATTGTTTTCTTCATCTCACTTTTATACTGTACTAGAGTCTCGAGCTACAGTTGAGGATAGAGCTAGTGAATAAAGCAGTGGTTTTCGGATTGTGGGTCAATGACCGGGTCAAATGACCCTTTGACAAGGGTTTCCTAAGACTATTGGAAAACACAGATATTTACATTAAAACATAGTTATTTACATTATGATTTATAAAGCAGGAAAATTACAGTCATGAAGTAGCACTGAAAATAATTTTGTGGTTGGGGTCACCACACCATGAGGAACTGTATTAAAGAGTTGCAGCATGAGGAAGGTTGAGAATTACTGGTCTACAGCTACAGTTGAGTATAGAGCTGTGGTTAGGGTCTAGAGCTCCAGTTAATGTAGGGCTATGTTTGAGTGTTGCATATTTATTTGGTGTTTATAAATTTGTCCTTATAACTTTTTTATTGTTACCAATTTTTTTTTATACTTTGGGGACCATATTTCTGCAGGTACAGGCTTTTCAGTGTCTTTCTTATGTGAATGCTTTTTATATCTTGCCTTAGTTAATATTCTGTAGAACCATGGTGTTGGATGGAATTGGTGGAAACAGAGCATTAGATACAAGTTTTTTTTTTTTATTTTGATTAGTTGAGGCAGTTTCTTGGATATAAATAATGATAGGGTTGGATCTGTTCCTGTCATTTGGCCACTTGTTTCCATGGTTTATGTTTATTCCTAGTTCTCCTTCTCTGCTTTGCTTAGTATATGTATTTTTAGTGTACTGTGTAATTCTTCTCTTAGTTTATATTATTATTTTAAAATTATGTACTCTTGGATTGTCCAGGGATTCTGTAGTTTAGTCTAATCTTCAGGCTAATGCCAGCTTAATTCTTAAGAAGGGTAACAACTTTGTTCCACAATGGCTCCACCTTAAATTCTCTTGGTTAGAAACTCAAGAATAATAATAGATAATAATAATAGAAAATAATAGAAATAAATAATAATAGAAAAATAAAACTTGTATTTTATCATTTCCAGGTGATCTTTCTTTCTGTGGATTGAGGTTTCTGTAGGCCCTTTCTTTTAGTTCAAAGGGCTAACTTTAGTGTTTCTTGTAAGGCAGACCTATAGGCAGCACGTTTATTGTCTTTATTTGCTTTTGACCCTTTTGAAACAAAGTATTACTTGTGAGACTGTTTAGGATCCTCGATGGTGGTTTGAGACATAGAACCTCTTGTGCTAGCTCCACTGCAGTTGTTACTTGAGCAGATTAACATAGGGCTGATCCTCCCTCCCCTCCCATTCCCTCCTTTCCCCTCCCCTCACCCCTCCTCTCTCCCTTTCCTCACTACAGTATTTTCCTGCGAGGAGAGTTATCTGCACCCCTCCATTTAGTGCCATCTCATAGTGCTGGGCTTCTTACCTTTGGGTGGACTGGACACCCCCACCGTCACCCCAGCTGCCTTGTGTCATTTTCCTTGTAGGACGTCTAGCAGTATTCTTGGCTTCTACGCACTGCAGGCCGGTTGTCACAACTAAAAATGTCTCTAGACATTACCAGTGTCTCCCTTGGGGATGGAGGGGTAACCATTGATGAGCAGCACTGTTTAGAGTTCTGGCTGATATATCTCTCTATTTGCTGCATGTGTGTCCTTTCTCTTTGCTGTTCTTTGTTCCTGTCTGCTTACTGGATCCCTCTTTCCTTTCCTGGAGATCACAGTCAGTAGTGGCCGTATCAGTTACTTGACACAATTTCCCACAAAATACCTGACAGAAGCAACTTGAGGGAGGGTTGATTTTTGGCTTTCAATTTTAGTACACAGCACATTGTGGATGGTGGCTGGAGCTGACCACACTGCATCAACCAGAACACAGAATATGATGAGTTGCAGGTGTCTACCTGCTGAGCTACCTTGTCACTTTGTGAAATTTTAGAATTAGATTTTATTTATTCCATTCTTTTTTGTTGAAGATTTGGTGATGGATAAATTTTGTCTTTCCTTGTGGGATGAATTGAAGGATTGAAAGTTATTTTGTTTTAAAATCTCCAAGCCACCCTACTCCTAGTTCAGTTCTTATTTGTTGTGAAAATGTTCTTCTTTTCATATAACTGATGGTGACAATTTCATCCATAGGTTTGAGTTCTGGGAAGATTTTGAAGAAGATCATGGAAAGGGGAGAGAGAATGGCTATCAGAGTCTTCATAAGGTACTAGAGCCCTTCCTTCTTCGGAGAGTCAAAAAAGATGTGGAGAAATCCCTTCCTGCCAAAGTGGAGCAGATTCTCAGGGTGGAGATGTCAGCCCTGCAGAAACAGTATTATAAGTAAGTTCCTGCTACAAGCTAGATGAGTCATAAGCAAGACGTGCCTTTTTAAAAGTAATTAAGTCTAGAACCTTGCCAATCTGGCAAGTTCTCAGTAGTAAAGTTTTATATTTATTTATTTATTCATTCATTCGTTTGTTTGTTTATTTATTTATTTGTTTGTTTGTTTTTGAGGCAGAGTCTCTCTCTATGTAATTCTACCTGGCCTTGAACTCAAGAGTTCCGCCTCCCTACAGAATACTAGGAACAGGCCTGCGCCTAAGCTTTGCTTTCATATTGCAGTAGGAATTGGATTTCAGCTGTGGGCTTGTTAGGTAATCATTGAGCTTTGTAGACTCAACACAGAATTAGGTTAAAATTCATACTCAATTTGAAAAAAAAGGGGAATTTGTTTTTCTTTGAGTAAGTGAGAATTTCCACGGAATTCTTGTTATATAAACAATCAAAAGTTTTTCAAGCAAAACATATTTTGGGAGGATTTATTTATTTTATGTTGTATTTATATGAGTGTTTTTCCTGCATGTATGTATATGTACCACATGCATGCCTGTTACCTGCAGAGATTAGCAGAGGGTGTCAGATCTCGTGGAACTGGAGTTAAGGATGGTTGTGGACCACCAAGTCTGTCCTGGGACCCAAACCCAGGTCCTCTACAAGATCAGCAAGTGCTCTTAATTACCAAACCAGCTCTGCAACCCGTAATTTCTAATGCTAATACTCCTATACTAAGTAGGTATTGGTTAAGCTAGACAGTTTTTGTTTTCCATTCAATAAATCTCTTGTGAAGTTTTTAATGCTAGGCATCCTTCTAGCTACTGGGAATAATAGAGATGAATGAAACATGTCCCTTCCCGAAGCCTTGTTCTATGGCTAGAAACACGTCATTACAACACAGTCTCATTTAAGACAGGAATGTGACATGCAAGGGCTTTCGAAAGTCCAGGAGAGATAGCTCTCACCTCTAGAACAGTGAGTACTCCTTCCTGTCTAGCATTCCAAGCAGCATGGCCAAAGCCATGTTTCTGGCTCACTGTATTATTACTGAAATTTGAAAATAGTGAGTCCAGCATAGATGACAGAATAAAATGTGTTTGTTATTAGCTTTCACATTTAATTTTCATAAAATGTTGTGCATTAATGTGTGTGCATATACATGTTTCTGGAAGATTAAACTAGGGCCTCATATGTGCTGGGGCAGACTTTCCTGAACTGTAGGTGGTCCCAAACTCCCATTTGACTTTTAGAGACATTATTATGGGGCGTTTCAAATATAAGCAAAAATAGTACAGTGTTTACTCATCTGCTCATAATCCAGCTTCAGTGGCCGTTAATTAGTTTATCCCTATGTTTTCTCCCACTCCTCTTTTGGTGTGTATCTTTAAAAGAGAAAGACTTCTTAATCAAAAATTTATCCTGTTACCATGCTTAAATGTAGTTAATAATTCCTTAACAATTTAATAATGTCCACAGAATGTTTACATTTCTCAGTTCACACACACACACACACACACACACACACACAGGAACATTCATGCTTTTTTTTGTTTGTTTGGGAATCTGCATAATTCTCCCCATTATAATTTGTTAGTATATCTTTTTCATATATTAATTCTTAGAGAAAAACCTTGGCCTTTGAAAATGTTTCTCTTTTCAAGATAGAGTCTTGTGTGTACATCAAATTGACCTCAAACTTATGCTCCTTCTGCCTAAGCCTCCTAGTACTGTGTGTTCCACCACATTGGTTTTGTAAAGTGTGTGTGTGAGTGTGTAACATGTTCATGTGTGTGTACATGTGTATGTGTACACTTTATGTATGTTTTTAGCGCACCTGCATTTGACTGTTTGGTATCAGGTCTGGTATGGAATTTTCCATTTGTGGAATCATGTTCATACTTAGAGTGTTTTGGAATTTGTAGTTTGTAGTTCTGGGATAGGAATGCTATCCTTATTGTAGTTGATAGCTGCTTTACCCTCTAAAATGGTAGAGTGTTTTATGTTCATGTCCTTTTCCTCTCTCAAACCAGAGCCAAGCAGTTAGGCATTCTACCTACTATTTTACTGGGAGATTGTACATGTAGACTGCAGACTTGTGGTCTAGGGGTGCTCCTGGTGGATAGAATTAGTGAATTCCTTACACTTCAAGAATACCAATATTCTCTACTTGTGAACTGAGTAGTCTGCAGGTTCTTCTGCCCCAGCATATTGGTTGCTGGTGTTACAGGCATGATGTTTCTGGCTGCCACCCATTTCCCTCCCCAGCCCTTTTGGCAGGGTCTCACTGTTTAGTCTCATTTGGCCTTGAACTTGATACTCCTCTAGACTCCTGAGTGCTGGGATTAAGGACTGGATTTAGTTGTGCACCATCATGGTACTCTTATCTGGGAGTACCAACTATCTCATCTGAGTGCGGACCTGCAGTTTATTTGTCCCGTTCTCTAGTGTGCACACATGGACCTTTTCAAGTACTTTGGCTTTATAAATAGTGATGCAGTGAGCCTTGTGAGTTACATTCCCAAAATTGTGGTTATTACGAGAAATGTAAAGATGCCATTACTCAGATAAAAGTACTTTAAACATTTTGGAGTTTATTACTAAGGCTTGTCTATAAATATACATAATATATGTATTTCTCCTCATTTCATATTGGTAATATAAAACGTTAATAATTAACATTATTTAGCATTTTGTACTATAAAATACTCCTTTTCAATCTCTTATAATTGATATATATATATATATAAATGAATATATAATACACACACATATGTGGTTTCTATGTTTTTTGGAGACAAGTTTTCTCACTATAGCCCATGCTGACTGCACTTGACAGTCCTCTTATCTTGGCCTGCTGAGTGCTGAGATTACAGATGTGTACCACCATGCTAGCTTCTACAGTATGTTTAGCTTAACCAGTGTTTTACTGTTTGATGACTTACTCTGTGTTTTAAAAATTTCAGTAAAAGTGCTTCAGTGATAGTCCCTTATCCCCCCCCCCATGGACATGTACATACATATGTATATGTGAGTGTGTATGTAACTTTCTAGAATTGTTGTCCTTTAGTGTTCTGTGACACACTCAGTAGAATCATTGGTGTTTTCACTTCTACATGGAGATGTGAGTGATCACAATTAGGTGATAGATAGAAAGTAAAAGTCTCTCTGTCTTTTAGCTTTTATTTCTTATGGTACCATAAACTCTGCTTATTTGCATTAATGTTGTCAATTTGCAGGTGGATCCTGACCAGGAATTACAAGGCTCTTGCCAAAGGAACAAGGGGCAGCACATCCGGCTTTCTTAATATTGTGATGGAGCTGAAGAAATGCTGCAATCACTGCTACCTGATCAGAGCTCCAGAGGAGAACGAGAGGGAGAATGGCCAGGAGGTCCTCCAGGTGTGCAGTTCCTCCTTCATGTAACCGCCTTCTCAGCAGTCACCAGGCTTGCTTTAGATTTTTATTTTAATCAAAGTGTTCCTTCTCTTTGGTTACCCTTCAAGGGGCATCAGAGGAAGCTTTGAAAAACACGAGAAAAGTCAGATATCAATACTGGTGTGGAACTGAGGGAGCCCTTGGATATGATGGGGATGTGGTGGGAGCAGAAGGGTCTTGAGTCTGAGGACAGCTTATTCAGGGTTCACTTGGGTTGCATAGTGAGACCTTGTCTCCAAACAAAAATGCCGAGAAAACTTAAGTAAAGTGCAGGAAGCACAGTACCGTGGATGTCATGTTTAAAGAACTTTTTGTCAATGTTGTGTTTGAATTTAATGATTGAGTCGTCTTCTGAATCTTCAGTCCCTTATCAGGAGCAGTGGGAAGCTGATTCTGTTAGACAAACTGTTGACAAGACTCCGGGAAAGGGGAAACAGAGTCCTTATCTTCTCTCAGATGGTGAGGATGTTGGATATTCTGGCCGAGTACCTGACTATCAAACACTACCCTTTCCAGGTAAGATGGCTCAGTTACTGGTCTCATACAGTCTGTCTGTCTGTCTTCTCTCTTCCCCACTTTACTGGAGTAAAAGACAAGTTTTCTATCCTGAAAAGCATCTGAAATTAAGATTCAGGGAAGGTTTCAGTTTTTCTTCATGCCTTTAGACTACTCTGTTATGATAATGAACATGTGAAGGTCATTCTTTAAAACACAAAAACAAAGACAAAACAATTTATTTTTTGCTTTCTCTGTATATAGTCTTGGCTTTTCTGGAACTTAACTATGTAGCATAGGCTGGTCTCAAACTCACAGAGATCTACCTGCCTATGTTTCCCAAGTGTTGGGATTTAAGGTGTGTGCCACTATGCCTGGCAACAGTTTCTTTACTTTTAGAAAGAATTGAGTAATGATGCATGCGTAGGCATTTGTGTGCCATGGTGCCTGTGTGGAGAGCAGAGGGTAACTCTGAGCAGTTGTTTTTTCTCTTTCCACCATGGGCTTTGAGCTCAAGCTCAGGTCCTTAGGTCTGTGCAGCAAATGCTTTCTACCCACTGAGGGTAGCCATGATCATTAGCATTAGGACAAGGTGACAGAAAATATGGGCAAAAGAAAAGTTCCTATCTATCCATGTCTGTTGTCAAAGTAGACAGTAAGTGTGAACCTGATTATAGAATCCCAAATCCTCAGAAGAAAAGAGGCAACGTTATTTTATCTTAACCTCATAGAATGTGGCCTTGGTTTGAGGTTGGGAGCAAAGCAGTATTTCTTGAAACATCCTGGTTCCCAGAGCAAGTTGTAGTGATTCTCAGTAGAACTGTCCCAGTGCTCCTTGCTGCTGGGACTTATAGGAGGTTTTTCTTATTTAAGATACTTGCTGTGAACCTGCCTTTGGTTCCAGTCTCTGTGCAGATTTGTTTTAGGTAAAGGGAGTAGAGGTAGTTGTTGAGAGGCACAAGGACCCTGTGGAGCTGATGTTTGGGTGGCTGGCATTCATGGCCTTGGGGAGGTGGAGGTCCTTGTAGACTATGCTTGGATCAGCTTGGCCTTTTGTAAATTTAGTGTTTAAGTTAAGGGATGCAGTGTGAAAGTTCTGAATATTGAGAAATGCCTTTTACATACAACATTTTGTAGTTGCTTTGTATGTATTAAATATTTATATTGAATAATATCTATTGACTGTCCTATACCTGGAAGTGGCATATTTTCCAACTAGTAAAAAATTCTTTTCTGAGTTTGAGGCCAGCCTGATCTACAGAGTGAGTTCCCAAAGAGCCAGAGCTACATAGAGAAATGCTGTCTCAAAAAACTAAAAAAAAACAAACCTAAACAAAACAAAAGATTCTCTGTACACATGAGTGTCTGAGGCTCAGTTGGTGATACAGTATTTGAACATTTTATAGTAATTTTAGAGTGTAAATTTTAGAAAAAGTTGGCATATATGATCATTTAATTTGAGCATTTCCAGTAGTATCCAAATGTTTATGTTTTGGTGTGTATAGCACTTAATCTTTTTTCCATATTGCTTAAGAAGCATTGTTTCTACAGGAGCCACTTGGTAAATGACCAGAGGTCTCTGTCCTCATTACACAGGCTGGCTTCTCATCTCTCCTTGTAGGTTTTGGCTGAAGGTCTGATCCTTGGATAAGCCTAGACAGTCCTGTGAATCAGAACCTTCTGACCTTGGCTTTGTAACTGAAGAGCTCAGATCACAGCAGCCATGCTGTTTACACAGGACCTCTTCCTAGTACTTTGCCAATGATTTCCATTTATTTTTACTCAGTGCGTGTCTGGGAGATAAAGGTTGCAAGTCTGATGTTCTGTTCTGAGGGTAGCTGAGCTTCCTCACTTAAGATTTTCCTTGTGCTTTCTTTTTCCAGCGCCTGGATGGTTCTATCAAGGGAGAGATCCGAAAACAGGCATTGGATCACTTCAATGCAGACGGTTCTGAGGTACATTATGCATGGCTTATTATTTGGACAACTTGGACTTTGTATCGGCGGGAAGTCTTTCCAGCTCAATGTATTCTGTTTCTGAAACATTTTGTGGCAAACTGCTTCTGTTTTGAGGGGAACAGGAAAGCCCTACTATAAGCGATGCTTTCTTGTTGTCCTCACTGCTCAAGCATGCTTTCCTAGCTTCCTTGGTTTGAACTAGTGATCTTTTCTACTGGCTTACGAAATTTATGGGTTTGAAAGACCAGCAAGGCAAGAGCACAGTTGGGCCAGGCCAGTGGTGATAACTTTAGTGTACACATTGTCCAGGGTTGTTCTCTGTCCTGTCCTGGTGCTGATGCTTGAAGAGTCTATGTGTTAGACTCCTGATGGGATGTAGCCCATGCTCTTTCTCTGCTTCATAGCTACGGCATTGCATTGCTAAATGTCCCACTTGGGGTTGGTTTTTGTGAAATGGTTTGGTTTGGGCGCATCTATATTAGAGCTACTTTAACCAAGTTAGAAACCCTGAGTACATTACAGTCTGCATATCAATTGGCCAGATGACAGATTTAGGAGAAGTGTGGGTGAAGAGCTTTAGTGTAAGTAGAACTGGTAACATGTAAGATAAAGAGATCAGTGGAGACAGCCTAGCTGCCGGAACAGAATTCTAATGTCTAGAGGCATAGTTTGTTTGCTTTTTGTAGATAGAACAGATTTATGTTCTGCTGTCTGAAGGGTTTTAAAAACTCTGTCTCCTTCATTATTTCAGAATGATAGGCCTTCTGCCTCTGAGTTTAGGTGGTCCTCGTAAGACAGGGCTCTGGCTGCTTTCTTCTGAAGGGTGATACTGTATTGAGAAGCACGGCTGTGGAATTAGACCATGAAAACATTAGTCTCATCTCTCTTTCTCCTCCAATTTCTATAAGTGTAAAATCACAGTGGCTCTGAGCCCCACTTTCTAATATTGTCATGAGGGTGAAACGTGGCAGTGAACAGCACTCATCACATTCCTTGACATGTAATAGGTGCTCAGTAGAACACCAGCAGTTTTTATTACGGTTTTTATCCAAGATAACACTGTTCCCTTATCTAAATTTAAAAGATAATGTGAGTTAAATGTTCTATTTCCTTTTCAGAGAAAATTTGAAGTTTACTTTTTGTATGGCTTTATTTTTTTTGGTTCTCATTCTCTCCAATGGCCATATGTAAACTATGGTTTCTCTGACATTCTATAGCCTTTTAAAATTAATTTCAAACTTATCTGGGGGAAGACAGTACATGCCCATTTATCAGATGTTATAGGTAGTGAAGGATCCCTAAATGAAGCCTTCAACTAATGATACAGGCTTCACACATTGCTGTATGTATGTACAGATTGAACCATTCGTCTCATTGTATTTACCTGATTATAATCTTGCTGTACATGATTTTGGCTTCTCTTAGTCAAAATTATACTTGGAAGTTTTTCCCCATGTCATTAAAAACCTTAGGACAACCCCCCACCACCACCACCACTATGAGGCTGAACCCAGGTCCTTGTGCATGCTAAGCACTCTGCCACCAAGCTACATCCCTAGCTCAATGTTGAATTTGATTCTTAGTATTTTTTTCATGCCTCCACTATTTTTATTTTATGTGATGACTCTTTAGCATGTATATATGTATTATACTACGTTTGTGCCTGGTATCCAAGGAGACCAGAAGAGGGCATTGGATTCCTTGGAACAGGAGTTATAAACGTTTGTGACATGTGGGTACCAGGAACTGAACTTGGGTCTTTTATAAGAACAGCAAGTACTCTGAACCATTGAGCCGTCTCTCCAGCTCCTGCTGTTTCTTTAGCCATTTTATTATTGTTTGAAATAGTTACAAAATAATGAGAACTTTAAAAGTATTTGATGCATTTTGTTCACTTTTATAAAGTAATTTATAATTATATGGTCATGTACAAATACTCCCATTTTATGTTACTTTTAGCAGCATCAAGCTTCACAATCTTTTTAACCGTTATTTTGATACTATACATAACATGCAACTTATATTATCTTTATGACACTGAAAATTGTTTATGAGACCATGTGCTGTTCAGGTTTTCTTTACAGCTTAGCATCTTATCCTGTACTATTATTGTCTTTTGCTCTCTAGGCCTCCCCTAAGAGAGGCATCCACACACTATTTTTAGTCTCAGCTGGTTACCAGTTTTTATTGTGATAAACTATATTGGAAGGTATCTCTCTCCCACTTGTGTATTCATGGTTTCATGCAGTTGATTATGACTGTTAGACTGTGAAGAGCTTTCTCTCTGTCTGTCTGTCTGTCTGTCTGTCTGTCTGTCTGTCTGTCTGTCTGTCTGTCTGTCTGTCTGTCTGTATCTGTCTGTCTTTCTCATCTGTCATCTGTGAAATATATCCATTTATTGAAGTTTATTCCCCAAGTCAGCAGTTTATCTATTCATTTTGTTTTGCTTTGTTTTTAGAGACAGTGTCTCATGTAGCCCAGGGTGATCTCAGACTCAATATATAACTGTGGATGGCCCTGAAATCCTCACCCTCCTTCCCCTTCTTCCTGAGTGCTAAATAATAGGTGCATGCCACCATACTTGACCCCAGACCAGTTTTTGAGTGATAGTTTTGTACATAGAAGGCATCAACTTTTGCAGGCTAGTGAAATGGCTCAGTATTATCTCTTTCACAAACACGCACACACACACACACACACACACACACTAAATAAAAAACGTACAAAAGAAAAAATAGAACAGAAGTGCTAGCTTTTGATACAGATGATCAAATGCTCTGAAAATAATAATATTAATTGCATAGCTGTGCAGTTTACCTTCCCTCTGTCCACATGTTTTTGTGAGCACTCACCTGGAGAGATAAGGAAGATATACCATACCTGTGTCATCTCTTATTGCTATGGAAACTAGAAGATGTTAGGGCCCAGTGTTTGTCACACGCAGTGGTAATTATAGCTCCCATGCTTCTCAGCAGGCTTGTTTTATGAGTGTAACTGTTCTCTCACACCTAAAAGTGGGCAGACACACAGATGAGAAATATGTCAGCGTGTACTAGCCACCTTACATGCATGCTCTGGGTAGCTTGCTAAACGGTCCTGTGAGGACTGGGTGTGTGGTGCATGTTGTTAACTTGTATACTCTAGTTTCAGCTGGGACATAAATCCCTTGTCCCTGTTGCATTAGTGGATTCTACTGTACTCCTTTGTTCCCTGCACTGATTCTTCCTCTTCATCAAACGAGAAGTCCCTTTGTCTCAATTCCTTGAGCTCCTTTAGCCTCCATAAAGTTAGTCCACCACGTCTCACTTTTCCTCACACCTGCAGGGGTTTCCATGTGTGAGGGCTTATTGGACTGTGAGAGTGTCTCTGAGAAGGCCACTGCATAAAGTAGTGTATTGCATTGTGTACAGGACTTCTGCTTCCTGCTCTCCACACGGGCTGGTGGCCTGGGAATCAATCTGGCTTCGGCGGACACAGTTGTCATCTTCGACTCTGACTGGAACCCCCAGAACGACTTGCAGGCACAAGCCCGAGCTCATAGGATTGGTCAGAAGAAGCAGGTCAGTAGGGATGGTCTCTGGCAGTCACTTGGGCCTGCAGGCAGAGGTTTATTCTTCCCTATCAGACTGTTTGTAAGATGTTTATTTCCCCATTGCATTGCCTTCTCCTTATTAACTTGTTCAGAAAAGAGATGTCTTTGGGCTTCCTAGTATGGACTCTTAACCCAGCTCTATTTGATAGGTCTGTCATGAGGGTTGGGAATTAAGCTCAGTAGCAAGCACAAGGCCCTGGATTTGGTTTTAAGTTGTGGCAGTGGGGTGGGTGTGTTATGACAATGACAGGAAACAGGGTAACTGAAGTCTGTCATGAGTGACTTCTACACATTTACCAGGAAAGCTGTATGAGGAGCAGACTTAGAGCGGAGCCTCTCCCGTGTTAAGAGCATGGCTAACTAGTCAGGTCTGTTCTCCATGACAGTGTCATCTGCAGCGGCTGGAGATCCATAGGCTTGGCTTTTTCTTTTGTTTTGTCCGTGGATCTCCAAGATTGCTTTCCTATTGGCTAACTTATAAGTTCATATTGGCTAGTGATTTAGTGATCGTAATGATTATTGTTGGGAAGGTGTTGGTCTAGAAGCAAGCTGTGATGTCTGCAGAAGCACTTTCCTTTAGGAGTGTAGCCTGTTACACCCACCTGCCTCCCTGCTTGTTCCAGCTGGCATAGTCATAATGTGTTACAAGAGAACAAAGTGACTTTCCCCCTCTTGAAGAAATTTTTGCTTTAGCTAGAAATAAACAAACATATCCTTTTCTTACAGGTGAATATTTACCGCTTGGTTACAAAGGGGACTGTGGAAGAGGAGATCATAGAGCGGGCCAAAAAGAAGATGGTGTTGGACCATCTGGTGATCCAGCGCATGGACACCACTGGCAGGACAGTTCTTGAAAACAACTCAGGAAGATCCAAGTAAGTGCAGCAAGGCTGAGAGACAGTCCACCTTGTTCCCACCAGCACTTGGCAGGTTTCATAGGGTTCTCCACAGGAAGTGTTCGTCCACTCATTTCATTGGTGCTGTAAGGGTGGTGTTGCCCTCCCCTGCCCCCATTTATTTTCATGGATGTGTGTGTCTGCATGTGGAGGTTGGAAGCAAGAATTGGTCTTCTGCTTCTACCGTGTTGTTTCTGGGGATCAAACTCAGGTCGTCAGGCTTGGGACAGAGGCCCTTACCCATTAAGCCAGAAGAAAGGCATTGTAATTTGTAACCTGAGTTACAGGTGGCTGTGAGTCACTATGAGCATGCTGGGAACCAACCCAAGTCTTATGGAAAAGCAGCAAAGGTTCTTGCCCACTGAGCCCTAGTTCTAACCCTCTTAAAATTTTTATTTATTTTTGAGGGACTGGAGGGGGCACACTTGTGCCTCTTTCCAAGTGTGGAGGTAGAGGATAACTTGTTTTTTCCATCCACCATGTGGGTTTTGGGAATTGAACGCAGGTAGTCTCAGGCTTGGGTTTACATGCTGCGCCGTCCCACCAGCCCTTACTTGGGGTCACAATTATATTTTACTTTACAGCTCTAACCCTTTTAATAAAGAAGAGCTGACCGCTATCTTGAAATTTGGAGCAGAGGATCTCTTCAAAGAAATTGAAGGAGAGGAGTCAGAGCCTCAGGTAATCAACCCAGTACCTGGAAATGTACTTTTATAGCCGCTATGGGACTCAGTATGAAGGTTCTCGAAATTAAAAGTGGAACTTCCACATGCTCCAGCTGTAGCACTCCTGGGGCTGTACCCAAAGAGACCATAGTGAGGTACCACAGATGTTTCATAGCCAACCTTTCTGAGCACTACTCATAGTTCTAAGTTAGAGTCCATCTGGGTGTCCACTGATAGGTGCGTAGGTAGCAAAGCTCCACCGTGGGTGTATGTATGTGAAATTATGTCATGTGTGGGAAAATCTGGGATCTGGAAGTGATCATTTCAAGAGAAATGAGCCAGATTTGCAAAGACAAGCATCACATGTTTTAATGAGTAGTGATATACTTCAAAGAAATGTAGTTGTGTAACCCATCACTTTTGTAGTAAAGATGCACTAGTAGAAAAAATATTTCTTTTGTTTTTTTTTTTAAGAATATTTTGTGAGCATCTAAAATTTTCAGGAAGTAGATTCCTTGTTAAGAGATGTTTATATAAAGTAAGTAATTATTTGCAGGGGCAGGGATTTTGTTTTACTTATTTTTTTCTGTGTTAATTCAAAGCTCTTAAAGAGGAAGGGATCCAACACTGAAGGAGTCTGTATTTCTCCATAGTGGTTTTTCCTAGAACTCCTTGAATTTTGCCTCCTCATGTGAATAAATATCAGTGTGACAGGTTGGGTGTGGAAGATGTAGACCGAGGCTGTCAGAGTAACTAATGTCGCTGGAAGGCTGTCAGCGCACAGTGACGCTTTAGCAAATGCTGGGACCACTGTTTTCTCACTGTACTTGTGTCCTTCTCGTCCCAGGAAATGGACATAGATGAAATTCTACGCTTAGCTGAAACCAGAGAAAATGAAGTGTCAACTAGTGCGACGGATGAGCTTCTGTCACAGTTTAAGGTAGGGAGGCCTTTGTTTATTACCAGGACCTCCTTTCGTCTAGAGCACTTCCTGTGGTACTAGGCTTGCTGTTCTTCCCTTGACCCGAATCAACTCCTGCTCAGTGTCATTCTTAGTGAGGCTGTTCTGAATGTAGTCTACAGTATCCCTATGAAGGTAACCACAGAAGTGAGCCTTCCTTCCTAGAGTCAGGTGCAGAGGAAAAGACACTAATGAATCAGAGTGTGTTGCTAACGGGAAAAGCAAAAGACTGGAAGTATGGCAGGACATGGGAGACATTCATAACATCAGATGCCAGAGATGTCAAAGGCGTGATAGTTGTAGGTCCCAGTTGGGAGACTCCTGATAACTTGACCGTTTACCCTTTCCTCTTCACTCTCCTTCCCTTTTCTCTTGTTCCCTCTCAAAGGGAAGTAAAGTGTGTCAGTGGTGTCTGGTAATAAGAATTAAATGGGATCATGGCTAAACATAGAAACTGTGGACACCAGATCAATACGAAGTGACATCACTGAGTATAGGCGTTTATTTAAAGGCTGAGGAAAGGTAAAAGAATGTAGGACTAAATAAGTTAAGATTTTTAGAAAGATGTCACTATATATTCCTAGGTGGCTGAAAGAACTTGAGGATGGGGAGATCCTGAAGAGTCCTAAGAAGGAAGAAATCTGATGGCTCATTGCTCCAAAGGAGGCAGGAAGTGATAGAATCTTAAGCAATACTTGAGAATTTGCTTGGAAAGATAAAGGAACTGATCATCTGAGCAAAGAGAGGGAAAGTTTGGGAATTCAGTCTATGACTTGAGTTCTGCTGAGAGGCAGGAAACCTTGTGGCAGCTGTGGGTAAGAGTGTGCGTGTGGGGAGGAACTTGGTAGGGAATCATCTAAATGTAGTTGGCGTCTTTTTTGAGGAGCCACTCAACAGGATCATCTGACTTTCTCCAGCAATACCTGATGTGGGAGAAATTGGGTCAGTTGGCAACCCTAGGATAGGAGATTGGTCTGGAGGGTACAGGGAAATCCAAATAGCCAATGTTTCTACAATGCGAGTGAGAACATGGCTGATTCTGTGCAGATTAAAGAAGCCAGAGAGATTTGAAGGTTACTGTAGTGTTCGGGGCAGTAGGCTGCGTAGCGTTGAGGGAGAAGTAGTGGATTTTGGCTGGAAGCTGTGGAGATTGTCTTAATGAAAGACTAAGGAAGGAGCTGGGGAAGAGTGGTCAGCGAGCTCTTGGAATGCAATTCCCAGGATTCATTCTGGGATGCAGAGGACAGCGTGGAAAGAACAAAGGGGAAATCATTGTGGCTTGTCATAAATTTGGTGTCTTATAACAGTGTCATAGAAATTTGTTTTCACAGTCCTGAAGGTTTCTGAGACCATGGTTCCGACACGTTGAGATTCTGTGAGGTCTGTCATGTGACTAGCATACTGCTATCTTCTTGTCATGCCCTTACAAGGCATAGAGAGGCCAGAGAGCTCTGTCTGAGTCCCTATTGTAAGGTGGCAACTAATCCTGCCATGAGGACTGTAATATCCTCAGCTAATCAATCACCTTCCAAGTACCCCTTCCTAGTACTGTTGGATACTGGCATCAGAATTCAGCATTAATTTCCTTTAGTGATATTTGTGCTGGGGTTCGAACCCACGATCTCCTACATGTTATGCAAGTACTCTGCCATTGAGCTATAAACTTAACTCTGCAACACATGAATTTTGAGAGGGCACAAATGTTGAACCTGATTCTACCTCTGTGACTCTCCTCATGTGTGATCTTATGATGTTTTGATTAGAATTGTACATGATTATTTAGATACAAAAAAATTATACATGCATAAGTTATTCAAACACAGTCAGCACATGCTGATTACCGTTTTTTTCCTAAGTCCTTTTGTCATATGTTTTAATACTCAGGGAAATATGATTAACACTAGAGGTCTGCTTACCCCACAGCCTTTCTGTTGATGAAGTGAGTACTTCAGCTAAGTTGGCCCTATTTTTCTCCTTAATCTTTTGTCTTAAGCCTTGATTTAGTATGTTGGAAACAGCAATTTAATCATATAGATGTATATATATGATTACCATTTTATTCAGCAGTAACAGCACTTGCGTTACTCTTTGCTATGTTTGAAAAATTGTTTTAAAGTATTTGATATATATTAACGTTAATATTTACAACATGTCTGTGAGGAAGTCTGCATTATATTTACAAAGGGGTGAACTGATGTACAGAGAGGCTGTCCCTCCCTCCCTCCCTCTCTCCTCCCTCCCTTCCTTCCTTTCTCCTTTTTCTTTTTGCAATAGGGTTTTATTTGTGGCACTGGCTGTCCTGGAACTCACTCTGTAGACCAGGCTGACTTCAAACACAGAGATCCTCCTGCCTCAGCCACCCAAGTGCTGAGATTAAAGGTGTGTTACACTAGCACAGCCCAGTGAGACTGTTAGTCTCTTAACATCACACATAAGTGCAGCTGTGATCATTCCCTAGGCAGAATGTTTGACCCGTCACTCATTGTACTAAACTGCCTTTGAAAAAAACAATTCCCAGCTACGCGACCTATTAACATATATTCATAATTCTGTTTATCATTTTTGACTCCTTAAAAATACCAGACCTAAGGCCCCAGGATAGCCTGTAAATGGAGGAACTTGTCAACCTGAGCTCTGTTCCTGGAATACACACTGTGGCGGGAAAGAGCTGACTGTTACAGGCTGTCCTCTGACCGTTACAACATGTGCGTGCACATGTGCACACACACACAGACAAAATATAAAAAATATAAAAAACTCAGACCTAAACTATTGTAAACAATACTTAATTTGACAGAATGGTGAATTAGTCTGTTTTTTAAACAATCTCAGAAATTATACCTCTTTTTTTTTTTTCCTTGAAATTTAAAAGATCTGGTTGTAAAGATCAAAATATCCTTGCTGGAAGTTAAAGAGTTAATTTTTACTGTATGCGGTAAGGTTTTGAGTTGTTTTTGTGTTAACTCCAAATGACTTAGAGGAATGGATGTGCTTCATCAGACACTTAGGTCAGGAAGGACGGAGTGTGTGAAAGAATGAACTGGAAGTGGACTCTGCACAGATGGCCAGGGCCTTCCAGAGTCTGCTCATGTTTGGCTGGAGCTCTAGTCTGGTAGACTAGATGGCTTTCTTTCTTGGAGCACATACCGTTTGAGTACAGATACCTACACACATACCACATGTGTGGTAAGGAATGAATGGTGTCTTTTCTAGATTTGTTTTTGTTTTCTGCCTAAGGTTAAAATGCACTTTTGAGTGATGTAATCTTTATATGTGTTCTGCTGCTTCCGCTTGTGAGGAAAGTGAGTAAGTTATGGGTTGACTCGGTGAGTGCAGGCTCATGGCTGCTGCTTGTCACAGTCAGAGAGATGCAAGATCATCATGGATGATTAGCTACCAGATATTTTACGACAGAGTTAACAACCTTTCAGTAAAATTTACAGTTTTTATATTTCTGTATCTATTTCCCTAATTTGTAATAAAATTTTTGATGAACTTATAGCTTTGGCAGGTTGATTTGGAGGAAATAAAAGGGGAGAATAGTAAAAATAAATTGATTTAGATTATGTAATATTGTGAGTCTATTACAGTGTTATAAATTAAAAAGCCGTCTGCTTGGCAGCTGATGTTCAGAAGTGGAGAAATGTCTGATGGGATTGTCCCGATTCACTTTCAGGTTGCCAACTTTGCAACAATGGAGGATGAAGAGGAGCTAGAAGAGCGTCCTCACAAGGACTGGGATGAGATCATTCCAGAAGAGCAAAGGAAAAAAGTGGAGGAGGAGGAACGGCAGAAGGAGCTAGAAGAAATTTATATGCTGCCACGAATTCGTAGTTCCACTAAAAAGGTGAAATGAAAGTTTGCCTTGTGCTATATGGCACGGCAGGTGCAGATTAGTCAGGGGTAAGGCCTTGATACAGGCCTGCAGGGGTGCAAGCTGGGAGGCCGGGGCCCAAAGGCATGCCCTTGTGACTTCTTTCTTAGTCTTCGATGATTGGCTTTTCAAGAAATGCCTGTATGGTTCTGAGTCTGCAGAAGTTTGTGTTTTGCCTTTGAGGTTGAAACTGCTGACAATCTTGACAGTTGGTTCTCATAGCTACTGTTTTCAACCTTCAAAGTGTCAGGTCTTTTTTTGTCCTTAAATGTTGACACTATTGGATCTAAATAGTAAAAGATTACATGACTAATGGAGGCCATCCACAGGCTGTACAGCTTACTCAGTCTTTCATAAGCATTTTGATACATTCCCCCCACCCAGTATCACTGAAGTAAGAAAACAAATTTTTTAACCATTTTGTTGGAGCTATTAAGCTTGTTTAGTATCATTGTAAATCGGCATTATCACCTGTTAAATGGTTACTGCGTGCCAGGCATAGTTCTGAGTGCATTTTTATTTCCTGATGCATTTAATACTTGTGAAAAACCCTTTTTCAAAGAGACTATCATATTATTATCCTCATTTTACAAAGGAGAAAAAGATAAAGAAAAGTAGTTGTCTGTTTTATATCAGGTATCATATAGATTATAGTATAAAATTAACCAAGTATTTTTAATTCAGTATACTTAATCATTGCAAGATCCCTTAAAAAATGAGTTTCTCGTCCCCCCCCATTCTCTGACACTTGACATTTGTTTAAGAAAAACTAACTTGTCATATATGATGGGAAGTCTGAGTGCTAACAGTTAAGATGGGCTGCTCTTAATCCTTTTATTCCAGGACTTGACACGAACACTGTGACTTTGCCTTCTCTTTTCCAGGCTCAGACAAATGACAGTGATTCTGACACAGAGTCTAAGAGGCAGGCCCAGAGATCTTCTGCTTCTGAGAGTGAGACTGATGACTCTGATGACGATAAGAAGCCAAAGCGCAGAGGGCGCCCCCGTAGTGTGCGCAAAGACCTGGTGGAGGGCTTTACGGACGCAGAGATCCGGAGGTCAGTGGAGGAGTCACATGCAGAAGCATGTGTTCTCACCTTGTTCGGTGGGCTCCTGGCACCCAGGACAGGGTAGGCAGAAAGAGGTCACTAGAGAAGGGCAGCAGAGCCAAGGCATCTGAGGTCTTCCTGAAGAGTGCTTTCTTACTTTTCTTCAGGTTTTTGTTTTTAGTTTTGGGTGAGGTAGATCTCCTTTAGCCTAGATGGCCTTGAGCCCCTTCTTTGAGGTCCTCAACCTTGGCCTTTACCTCTGAGTGCTGAGCTCACAGGCGCTTTTCCAACTCTTATCTCCTTACTTTTTCTGGTTCTTGAGACTATTTTCAAGAGGAATTTTACAAAAGGGAGACTTACATGTACAGCACATATCTGTGTTTATGATAATGGACGTGTAGAAGTAGCTCTGCTGGTCGCACTGCCCTTGGCTGTACCCGTCCTCATGAGCATTATTGGCTTGGATGCCTGATCTAGTCGCTCACATAATACTTTGTTTGGCAGCTTGCCTTTTCTCACTTAAATCAATTTTAGACATTGAGCTCACTTTTTGGCCATTTGGAATGGAAATGACAGTGGTATTGCTTATCATTCTGTTTTGGTCTGCATCTTTTAAATCTTGTAGGCATCCTTCAGTTAAATTAGTTTTTCAAAGTCTCCTCTGACAACTTTTTGCTTTGTCTTCATGCATTACATGCAGTGCAGTGATTATTTTTCTGCGTCCATTGCTGTCCTTCTTTCTTTATTTCTCTACCAGTGCCTGTTGTGGTCATTAGGCAGGCTTCAGCGTGCCATTCTAACTGCCTTGTTTCCATTTCCAGTGATATTTTTTTTAATTTAAAAAAATTTTTTGGTGGTTTCCATGGAAATTTCAAGTAACATCTGGGTGCATAAGCATTTAATGTTAGTGGTTTATGAAAATCTTGACTGCAGTTGACTCCTTTTTGTTCCTTATATGCTGTGGTTACACATGTTTTTCATATACTGGAAGCCTACAGTTTACAAATCAGCTTTATGAAGTTTGGTAGAAGAGTTCAACCAAAAATCCCTTGAAAACTGTTTTTATAGCTTCTCATTCAGTGATCTGAGAGTCACTTATTTCTTTGTATGGATTTGAGCTACTGCATAAGGGCCCTTGCTTCCTCCCTGAAGGGCTCTCATTAGTGTTTTCTTTTAAGGTGTGTCTGCTAAGGATGAAGTCTGTATTTTTCAGTTTCTGGCAGCATCTTAACTTCCTTATTTGTTCATCAGGTTTTTATTCTTTTTGTTGTTATACTGTTTTCAAGTTTATTGATTTTTTTTTCTCCCATGATCCTCTACTGATCCTTTCAATTTCAGTTTTTGTACTTTTCAATTCTAAAGATTCTTTTTGTCTCCTTTAAAAAATTTTTCTATTTGTTCCTTTTCCTTCGCTCTCTTAGAATCAAACCCAAGGCTGCATGCATGCTGGGCAAGTGCTGTCCTCCTGAACTGCCTCCCCAGTCCTCTGATTTATCTGCTGTTCTTCTCTTATTAGGTGACTCTTTAATTCTTTAGTTATAACTTGCTCTGGTCCGTGTGTGTGTCTACAACAGCAGATTGCTGTCTTCTGAGTTCAGGTGCCAGACTTAAAGTGCAGTTTTCCTGCTCTCCTTTGTCCTTCTTTCTTTGTATTTGCTTTTTTGTTGCCATAATTTTGTTTTTGTTTGAGAAACAGATGTTTGTTTGTTTTTTTGAGACAGGGTTTTCCTCTCTGTATTGCTGGCTGTCCTGGAACTCACTTTATAGACCAGGCTGCTTTTGAACTCACAGAGATTTATCTGCCTCTGCCTCCTGAGTGCTGGGATTAAAGACTTGTGCAACCACTGCCTGGTGAGTGCCAAATGTTTTAAATAATCTTGTACGGTAACTGTGCCGCATAGTCTCCCTCACCAGTCAGTTTGGTGCTTGTTTCTCACTGACTTCCCTCAACTGTTTTATAAAGTCTGTCTTTTTTGTCATGTCCTTTGATTCTCTGCTCCTTTAGCTCAGTGATTATCAAATGACAGGCAGAAATCTCACTTGTTGAAAGCTAGCAAGTCTGGTAACCACTTTGAGGAACTTCATATGGATCTTGTTTAGTGCTCTATGAGTCTGTCCACAACTGTACCCTTGACTTTGAGGATTTATTTGTGTAGAAGTTAGGATCTTCCAAGATGTTTCCTTTGTATATGTGCAAACCTCCTCATGTGTGGTCTTTTTGATTCCTAGGAGCATGTCAGAGCCTTTC
Source organism: Bramus lutescens (assembly GCA_001685075.1). NCBI lineage: Eukaryota > Metazoa > Chordata > Mammalia > Rodentia > Cricetidae > Bramus > Bramus lutescens. Next base: position 509,254 of record LOEQ01000508.1, read on the forward strand.
AGGTTATTGTGTGGGCATCTATCTTATTTTCAGTTCTTTTTATTTTTTGGACCAGTGTCATATTATCTCCAGGTGATGTGCCTTATGCCACTTGTGCGATAAACCTTTGCATACGATTAATGCCAATAACCTGTGGACATGATTGTTTTAATTCACATTAAAAAAGACAAACCAGGAGATGGTCCAACACTTAATAGCACTGGCTACTCTTGGAGAGGACCCACATTCGATTCTCATCACACACCTAACAGCTTACAACCTCCTGTAACTTCAGCTCCAGGGCTTCTGAATCCCTCTTCTTGCCTCCCTGAACACCAAGCATACACATGGCATACAGACATTTATGCAGTCAAAATACCCATTCATATAATACTAATAAAAGAAACAATTGAAGAAAATAAGAAAAGTAAAACCTGAGAACCACGCTTTTGCATGGTCAAGTCAGTATGCCTTCTCTTTGGAGCTGGTCTGGAGGTGTCTCAGACCTTCCCCCCTCACTGGCGGCTGCTGTGCACAGGTTTCTCAAGAAGGATTTGGAAATAAAGCAAACTGCAGTGACAGAAGCTCTTTGCTTTTACTGAGACTCAGCCATTTTCTTCTACAAATGCTTCAGATGGCTGCAGACTTTTGCTTAATTTTGGGGTTTTCCTTAGAGTTGATTTGGGCAGTTTTTGTTGCTGGTTTTGTTATTTTTGTGGAGGAACAACAAATAACTTTATTTTTGGATAACCTTATTGTGTCATTGAAGATTATTTTCACTGTTTTTAGTGCTGAGGTTGAACCCAGGGCCTGGTACATGCTAGAGAAGAGCTATATATCCCAGTCTCCTTACTATTTTTACATCTCAAAACCTACTATTTCAGACAGAAAATATTTCATTTTATATTAAGGAGAAATGTCAGGTTGTGAGATAGTCCTCAGGTCCACTTTCCTATCTTAACACTTTACTAAGTTTGTATTCAGATTCTTTCTTAGCTCTTGTCATATACAGTGCTGTTGTCATATCTTTATTTCCTCTTTTTCTGGTCTTTTTCTTTACACTGTTACATAGCCGGTTTTCATAGTAGCTGGGCATCTTCTAGTGATGCAGACCATATGTTGTGCCATCTTGCTTTTTACTGAAAGTGTTGATAGCTAGCATGAAATGGTGAGGGGAGATGGAATGGTCAGCTTGATTAAAGGTAGAGACGGTGGAAAGATAGACCGGAGGTTTGGGTGGAGACAAGGGTGGGCACCAGTAAACAGTTTCCTAATTAGCTTTAAATTATATGTGTTTATGCATATGTATGTGTTGTGTATGGTTCTGCTTAATTAAAAAAATCTTTTGATGGTCATAGAATTCTTAACAGCTGTATCATTAACCATAAAATACTAAAAAATATTGTGATTGAGAACTCAGCATAGAGCTGATGGACTGAATTGTCACTGAGCAATGATGTCAGAATTTCATCATGGTGGAGTACCCACCCATCTAAAACGACATGCCAGTGCAGTTGCAGTTCTAGGACCTGGTTTGTCACTGAGCATAAACTTGGTGTCTACCCTGAATAGTGCTTGAGCACTATGAAGTTGGCCTGTTCAGAAACATGGCAGTGTTCACTTGTTAGATGCAGGGATTGTGTCAGCCTCTTGAAAGTTTGTGTGACTCCTACTTCATGACAGGATATTGTGGTATTTTTAGTTAATAATTGTGTTTTTTTTTAATTCATTTTGTTGATCATATTCTTAGGTTCATCAAGGCTTATAAGAAGTTTGGTCTCCCTCTTGAAAGGTAAGACCAATAAAAGATCTGTCCTCTTTTTACTATATATCAGACTTTTTTTCTGTGAGGGGAGGTAATATTTTACATTTAATATTGGGAGCAGTTTTTCCACCTGTTAAAGCATTAATATACCGGGTGCATGTCCTGTTTCGGAAAGGCAGCACAGGTGGTGGCTGCAGACTGACCATTGGGGAGTTTTGTCTGAGCGAGGGAGATGAGGGGCATGCATGCAGACTGCATGGTAATGCGTAGTCTAGGTGAGATACT
>LOEQ01000508.1:516336-535465 GCA_001685075.1 Bramus lutescens
GACCTTTGGAAGAACAGGCAATGCTCTTAACCATTGAGCCATCTCTCCAGCCCCTTGACTGTTCTTATTAAGTAAAGAAACAAGTATTTACTCTGAATTTTGCTTTCAAGGATATTTTAGAAATTAGCAAAATTTAAAAACATTTCAGATACAGTGAAGCTGTTGTAGTTTTTTCTTTTTGTAAAGGAATGTGATAATTTGAATGGTTTGAATAGTGACTTGAATATGTGCTTTTATGACATTCAGAGACCCTAGAAATAGCTTAAAGTTCATAAGCTTATTTTATTTTATTTTATTTTTTAAGATAGGGTCATGCGTAGTCCTGGCTAAGGTTGGCCCTTCCTCTAACCTTGAGTGCTGGGATTTCAGGGTGTTCATCTACCTGGCTTGATGAGGTGCTGGAGATCAGAGCCAGGGTTTCAAGCACAGCACCAGCTGAGAGAGTAAAAGTAATCATTGAAAATAATAGATATTGCTTTTTCATACTTTAAAAACGTTTTAAATTTATTCATTCACAGCACAAGTTCAAGCAAGTTTGTAATGTACTTTGTCGTGCTTACTCCTCCTTACTCTCCTCCATCCCCCACCCACTCATGTTGAACAAATTCCCCTTGTACATCCAAGGTTATTTTATGTCTCACTGAGCTTACATAGGATTGCCTGTAAATTTAGGTCAGGGACTCTTTAGTGGAACATCAGCATTATCTTCCACTGAAGAAAACAATTCCTCTTCCTTCAACAACCATTAACTGCCAATAGCTCCTGCAGGATGGTGGGATGGGTCATAGGAGCCCCTTTCCTCTCTGTGATGGAAGCTGATGGTCCTCTCATGCAGGTGACCACAGGTGACCACAGCTGCTCCGAGTCCAGCAGACCGTGCTTTACAACACCCTCCCCTGTTCTCCAGCTCTTAACATCCCCCCCACACCCTTAACCCCTTTATGTTCCTTGAGCCTTGGAAAGGGAATAACGATGTCCTGTAAGGCTCAACACTCAACTTTGTCCAGTTATGAGTCTCCACTTTAAGCAGTGTTCACTGCAAACAGAAACGTTTGCTGAGCTGAGTGGCACTGATGGATGGGTAAAAATGTCAAAGTTTAGAGGCAGCTTGACACTCTAGTAAAACAGCGCTAGTAGAGTCTCCATTAGGACCTATGACTGCCCCCGCCATGGGCTGTTGACCAGGCTTATGGTAGTAGCATGAATTCCTTCCTGGAGGAGGTTTCAGATCCAGTCAGAAAGCATTTGTGCAACCCGTGTTCTGGTACTAGTGACTGTTTAAATTTTTAAACACAATTCAAAGGGAGAACACTCTGCATATGTGCATTGTTCTGTTTATTTTCTTCCCATTCCCATTTTGGAGATTTTCTCCCTTTTTGTAGCTCCATGTCCTCCTTTTCTTATATATGCTCCTGTTCTGGTAGTGGCTTATTTCTTCTTCCTGACACTGATATACTTCCCTGAATTTTTGTTTCTTGTAGACTGTATCTAGCATATTTTGAGGCCACGCTGATCTATTTCCATTGTCAGATTATTGATTCTGTGTTGTTATAACTATGTGACTGTTTTACCCCACATTGTATACATGCATTTCCAAATATCAATATTAATCGTGTGTGTGTGTGTGTGTGTTGAGGCAGGGTCTCTCTGTGTAGCCCTGGTGGCCTTGTATTTATGGAGGCCAGTCTGCCTCTATCTCCTGAGTGTTGAGATTAAAGGTGTGCACCATCATGCCTAGTCTTCAATATTAACCTTCTTGCTGACAAGGCTTGCAAATGTAGTTTTATTTCTTTGTGTATCTTTTTGTCTTTAGAATACATGTCATCAACAGTTCATTTGAAGTTGTTCTTCTCTGTGTGTGATTGCGTTATCAGCTGAATTCAGACTTTCTTTGCATATATTTTTGATTTTTAAGGATCACATTTCTCATTTGACTGAACTGACTTCCTGCTTGCCTGCTATCCTTTCCTGCTTTTCTTGATAGTCTTGCTATGTAGCCCTGCCTTGTCTGATATTTGCTGTGGCTCAGGCTGCTGTCAGAATCCTGGTTGTCCTCTTGCTCAGCCTCCCTGCTGCTGCCATTGCAACAGTACCATGCCTGCCTTAGTGGTGTTAGTTTTCAGTGATATAAAATATTTACATGAAAATGATTCAGAGTCAAACTGTAGAACAAAAATCATGTAGAGGAGGATCCTGCCTTCATCATCTTCCATCTATGTTTGCTTCCTTCCTCTTAGGCCACTGTTCCTATTAATTAATTAATTTATTCTATTGTGTGTTGAAAAAAAATCTTAAGTATGTGTGTATTTCTGTCCGTATACTCCGTATACATAAGAGCATGTAGTTCACGTCCTGCACAGCATGCCATGTAGACGTGGTCTTCTTTTACATTTCATCTTCTCTGTCACTTATTTCTAAATACTTGAATTATTCTCAACCTTTTGCCATCATCAATAAAGTTACAAGAAAAATGTGCTTTACTAAATAGTCTACTTTATATATTTCTTGTCAGAATTTCTTTAAGGTAGATTTCTAGAAGTGGGATTGTAGGGCCCTGAGGTAATGCATGGGCATTTTGTTTTGATATCCCTAGATTCTCCTGTGTTGGTCTGGTATTACCAGTGGATGGTTGGTAGTCCCTGTTGGCAAATTTTGTGGGGTTAACTGTTTTTGTTGTTTGCTCTGTGTGTGTGTGTGTGTGTGTGTGTGTGTGTGTGTGTTTTGAGACAGGTTGTCTCTCTGTAGACCAAGCTGTCATAGAACTCACTTTGTACACTAGGCTACTCTGGAACTCACTCTGTAGACTAGGCTGTCCTGGAATTCATAGAGATCCACCCACTTCGCCTGCTGAGTGCTTCTGGGATTAAAGATCTGTGCCACCACACCTGGAAAACACTTGAATTTTTGCTAGCCTGATAGGCAAGAAAGAGGATCTCATTTTTAGTGAGTGAGGTTGTGTCTTTTTAAGATAGATATTTATGTGTTGTTGTAGGTCAACTGTCCATACTCATTTTTCTCAGTTTTCTACTGAGAACCATCTTTGTTCTTACACAAAAGTGGCAAATTGACAATTTTGTAATTTTTAACTTAGGCTCTGGTTAGAGTGGTTTTATTTTACTTGTAGGTGAATTAGGATTTCCATGGCAGTTTAGAGTCACCATCTCATGCTACCCATGATGGTCAGTCTTTATTATTTCAATGTGTTAGCTGTAACATGAGCTCATACTTTTCCAAAAAGTAGTAACTGAAGGTGAATTTGAGTCATCTAAAGCACTTATTTTTGTTTTTTCTAAAATTTTAACATTAGTATGCCTTTAGAATCTTCTGTTAACTAAACTTACAGTGAAGAAGTATAAACAAGAAAATTATAGATACAAGAATCAATATATAGTTGAAGGCTCTAAATGTTAAAATATTGCTTAAATTTTCTTTTATAAACATTAGTTGAGGCCAGGTGGTGGTGGTACACGTCTTTAATTGCAGCACTCGGGAGGCAGATGCAGGCCGATCTCTGAGTTCGAGGCCAGCCTTGGTCTACAGAGCTAGGTCTAGGACAGCCTGGGCTGTTACACAGAGAAACCCTGTCTTAAAACAATAACAACAATAACAAAAAAACCAAAACAAAAACAAAAAACAAAACAACAACCCCCCTACAAAAACAAACAAAAAATTCAAAACTGTTAGTTGAAAATTTCTAAGTTCTGTCTTTGATCTGCTAATACACTGGAAGTTATAGCTAGAGGGACTAAGTCAGAGTGTGGTAGTAGGGAGCGTTTTCACTTAAGGAATATAAAACCTATGTCCTTTAGGGAAAGGACCAGGCAAGAGAAGAGGCCCCACAATCAAGATCTCTGGGGTTCAGGTTAACGTAAAGTCCATCATCCAGCACGAGGAAGAGTTCGAAATGCTGCATAAATCTATCCCTGTGGACCCTGAGGAAAAAAAAAAGTGAGTGTCTTTACTGTGTCCCCGCATGGCTGGCTTGACATAGAATGAGGTTAGAGCTGTGTGTGGTTGGGGATGTTTTCCTCAGTATGATGGAAAGGCCCCCTTTTCTCAGGCCCTTGGTTTTGAACCCCTGTAGATACTGCTTAACCTGCCGGGTCAAAGCGGCACATTTTGACGTCGAATGGGGCGTGGAGGATGATTCTCGTTTGTTGCTTGGGATCTATGAACATGGCTATGGAAATTGGGAACTAATTAAGACAGACCCAGAGCTAAAACTCACAGATAAAGTAAGTAACTGCTATGCTGGACAGTTCTAGATTTGTTTAATATTTTTATATTGGTGACTTATCTTTAACTGTTTTCAAGAGGGGGTGTTTCTTTGTCTTTGGGAAGTTACCATCTTTAGTGGATAATGATAAAAGGAAAGATGACAACCAGAGGAAATTATATAGGAGAAATCTTAAAATTTTGATATCTTACAGGCCAAATCTCATTACAGCAAATACCAGGTCAGTTTATTGGGACTGAAGCATTCCTGGGCCTTCCTTCTTGGCCTATTGTTTACCATTTGTTCAGCTCTGTACACAGAACAAGTGTCACCTTGGTATTGTTTGTAATGAAATTTAACTTGCATTGTACTTCTCCCACAAAATTGAGCCTCCCACCCCGTCTCTTTCAAGTAGCGAGGCTGTGCTTAGAGCTCTAAGCAAGGGCAGCTGACTGGATCCACTTCATGTTGTGGTCCTATCAGGGCTTTGTCCTGGCACATTAAACACTGCTCATCCCGTCTGGGTTTAAGAGGGTGACAGCACCCTGTTTAGAAGCACTGAGACCAAATCCATTCTGGCCACAGAGGTCCAGCTCTAGTCGATGAGCAGATCGTGTCCTGGCATAGCTCAGTGCTCTCCGGCAATGCTCTAAGAAGCATTTTCAATCTAAACTGAAGCTTTAACCTAGCTCCAGGGATTCCCTGCTCCTGGAAGGAGGAAATCCACGACGGCTGGGATGCTCTAGCAGATGAAGCCACAAGCCCCTCCTACCTGAGTTGTTCTACCCTGTTAACAGCACAGGTAGGAGCCAGTGGGAGAGCTGGATTTCTCCATCCCATTCTGTAAAGCCAGAGTGGCTCATGAGGGATTTTCAGTGACTGGGAGCCATGGACACGAGAATAGGGTCTGAGGCTTTTATCTGTGTTTCGGGTGGTTGGGAGGGAAAGGACTGTGCTGAGTTCTTTGTTGTCCCTGTTTATCCGAATTCACTAACCAGGTTGTGGGTGGTGGCGGGTGCTTCTCTTCCTTTCCTGTTGAAGATTCTACCAGTGGAAACAGATAAAAAGCCTCAGGGGAAGCAGTTGCAGACCCGAGTGGACTACTTGCTGAAGCTGCTCAGGAAGGGTCTGGAGAAGAAGGGCACTGTGACCAGTGGGGAGGAGGTGAGTAGGTGCACTGCCAGCTGACTTTCCCCCAGGGGAGCGTGGGACTGCAGAGCCAAGAAGGAAAAGAGCTGTCCTTTTGGGGTACCGCATAGCATCCTGCCCTCTCATTCTCAGAGATGGCTTTTGAAGTTGCTCAGAAGAAAATGCTCATTTAATAAACACAGTACCTTGGCACCTTTCTTGCAGTTCCACTCAGTATTTATTTGCAGCAGTATATTCTACATCTCTTTGGACCGCCCTTACTCTTTTCTAGTCTGTGTCCTCAGTTGGGGACATAGTTTCCATATTTCGGTGTCTGACTGGGCTGCTATGATAATGCAGTTAGATTCCACGCTTAATTTCAGAAATTAGACTTAGTTTTGATTATATTTGGCTCACTGAAAAATACCAAGTTGCTAATGGAGTCATTGGAAGTTTCTCTTCTTTATTTCCCTATGGTAAGGAATCAGGGAAGACAGAATCTAAGATGTTTGTACTTTGTGTGGGCATGTTCCTTCCATGCTCCTTAACTTTGTCATGTATACATGTATATATACAATAAATAGAACTTATGTGAATAAAATGACTGTACTTCCATTTGTCGTACATAGTACCACTATGTAGAGAGTATGGTGAGAATATAATTGTGATATATGAAGTTCTAGAGAGGCAAGGTAGCTCATGCTTATACTGTTTATTTGATTGAATAGATAAACACTATTTTAACCTTGTTCTTAGTTTTAGATACCTAATTTTCAGGAGTTAATAGTGTCACCTTCAGTGTTAATTCTATTTTTGTACAGAAAATGTCTTAACCTTTTCTGGGGTTTTACCTTTAGGATGAGTTCCAAAAATGAAATCAATATTTTCAAGGAATACAGACATTTAAAGTAATATAGGCTAGGCGGAGAATAATAAGTGGTTTTGCTCAGTTTTATTTTCTTTCAGGTAGAATGGCTTGCACCTTTGTGTACCTAAAGTATCTCGTTTGGATTCTGTGGCTGTGACTGCATCAACTGTCTGGGATATTTCTTGGTCGTGCTGTTGGGTTGGTGGTGATTTGTAGTTTAAGTGTCTTTTTACTTTCTAGACCAAACTAAAGAAGCGGAAGCCTCGAGTAAAGAAGGAAAACAAAGCCCCCAGGCAGAAGGATGAACATGGGCTTGAGCTGTCGTCTCCTCGACACTCAGACAACCTGTCTGAAGAGGGAGAAGTGAAGGTATGGTACTCCATGAAGTCATGTGATACATTTGTTTACATAATGAACAGATAAAATATCATAGAGTATGTTTATCTTCACCTAACCTGTCAGAGGACTATAGTTGTGTCTTAGTAACATCTATTGTGTGAAGAGACACCATGACTAAGGCAACTCATGCAAAAGAAAGCATTTAATTTGGGGCTGGCTTACAGTTTCAGAGGCTTAGTCCATCATCATCATCATGGCATGGCCACAGGTGTAGGCATGGTGCTAGAGAAGTGGCTGTGAGCTACATCCTGATACAAAGAGAGAGGAGGGGAGAGAAGGAAGAAGAGGAGGAAAAAGGAGAGAGATTGAGCCTGGGCCTTGGCTTGGTATGGGCTTTTGAAACTTCAAACCACCCCCAGTGGCACACTTTGTCCAGCAAGGCCACACCTCCCACACCTCCTAATCCTTCTGTTCCTATCAGAGGTTCCACTCCTGGTGACGACACATTCAAATACAGACGCCTGTGTTGGCAGTTCTCATTCAAACAAGCACACACATAGTGACTCATGTTAAATAAGCAGCCACAAATTCCTGCATAACGGAAGTGATACAAACCATGATACGTGGCAGTTAGTAATTGTTTTCATTTTATAGAAGGAAAGAGATTGGTAGAGACTGGTTAATCAGGGGACTTAAGACTTCACAGAGTGCACTTCAGTTAATTGGAGATTCTCTAGGTTGGTCTTAGCCATTAGCTTGCCAGTTTGTAATGTAGTCTGAAGAAAGTGGAATTACAGTGTTTTTCAGTGAGTGACAACTCTGTGAGATTTTATTCTATAGTTCTGAATGTAATTCTTTAATGATGGCTCCAGGAGGACACCCAATGGATGTAGGGACTAACAGAGCTTTGAATGCAGGTTCTCAAGTTCAGGTACTGTTATCCTCGTCAATCACTAGCTGAAGTGGACTCGTGTAGTCCTCATTTTCTTCTGTTTGTGAAGAGGGGACAACAATGCTGTTGTTTTAGGGGAGGGGTGGTGCTAAGGACCTAACTCGGCCTCATGCACACCTGGCAAATGCTTTTCTCTTGAGCTAAACGCCATTCAGTGCCTTAAAGACTAGCTTTGAGAATTAGGTCAGAAGCTGTTAACGCTGTCTGCCTGGACAAGTCTAGTGGATTCAGGCTTCTAAAAGTGAGTGCTAGTAGGCTTTGGTTGAAAATGATCTATTTTCAATGCAGTGGTGTGCCACTGAATAGTGCTGCTTCCTTTAGAAACAAACTAAGAAGCAGAAGACTGAAAACGTTCATGGCTTTCTGTTTCCTAGGATGATGGCTTAGAAAAAAGTCCATTGAAAAAAAAGCAGAAGAAGAAAGAGAACAAGGAGAACAAAGAGAAACCAGTGAGTTCTCGGAAGGACAGGGAAGGAGACAAAGAAAGAAAGAAGTCCAAGGACAAGAAAGAGAAGGTATCCAACACACTCGTCTTGGAAATTCTGTTTAGGTTTTAATTAACATGAGGTACAAGCCCTGGTATAGTCTTTGAGTATATCCAGCAAGGAAGGTTGGGGCTGTGCAAGTAATACCTTCACCCTCCTTACAGCAAAGCAAGGGGTATTATGCAGTCTTGCTTTTCTAATGTAGAAGGCCTTTGTTTGATCTGTCATTGCCTATTTGGGGAGGGGTATTTGGAATGAGACAGGACAAGTGAGAATATGAGGTACAGGTTCTTAGATTATAATGTCAGAAAAACACAATCTACACACAATCAAGATGATTTGAAAAGTTTAAGATTCAAACCAAATACCACATGTCATCAACAGCCACTAGAGTAGACCTGGCTTGGGAGATTTGTGAAGTTCTTTACAGACTATAGAATTGATACACTTGATGAGATATGTAGAGATGTTTGTAATCAACTATTATCCATTGCTCCAAGCAAGTCACAGCTATAATTCTGTCATCTATTAAAGACTTTATTGTTTTAGTTTTAATTTTTAAATTTGATGTGTATGGATGTTTTGCTTGCTTGTATGTCTGTGTACCACATGTGTGCCTGGTGCCTGAAGAAGTCAAAAGAAGGCATTGGATCCTCTGGAACTGGAGTTACAGGTGGTTGTGAGCTGCCATGAGGGTCTAGGACTGGAACTAAGGTCCTCAAGAAGAGCAGCCAGTGTTTGTAATCCAGGGGTCACATCTCTAGCCCTTGACATCTTAACTTCTTGGAATTTCCTTAAATTTCCCCTCAGAATATGAGTATAAATATAAAAATACCGGCTGTGTAGTGGTGGCCAGTTTAATCCTAGCACTCAGGAGGCAGAGACAGAGCGGATCTTTGTGAGGACAGCCAGGGCTACACACAGAGAAACCTGGTCTTGAAAAAACAAGCCACAACAACATTTTATATATATACTGCCCAGCTCAGACCATCGGGTAACCTCTTCTCTCCACACAGTAGTATATTGCAAACTACCTTACCACTGAAGAACAGGTGTTAAGGTTGTTTTAAATATGGTAAATTCTATTTGACTCTAATGTAGTGGAAGCCATTTAAGTTTCATACTAAAATTACTTTGCAGTATTTAATGTTAGAAATTATACTATGGGTGCTGGTGCTGGTTCAGTGGTCGAGACCTGGGTTTAGTTACCAGTCCTCATAACCATTTGTACTCCAGTTCCTGGGGATCCTTTGTCCTGTTTTGGCCTTCATGGACATTGCACACATGTAGTACACATGAATTCAGGAAGGCACATCCACTTAAATAGAAAATAATTGTAAGTCTTTGGAATAAAGAGAAACTATACTGTTATATATTCTTTTGCATCTGTCTCAGAATAGTGATTTATTCTGGTTTTTTTATTTTTTTTTTTTGGCTTGTTTTGTTGTTGATTGTTTTCTTTTTGAGACGGTTTGACTACATAACCCTGGCTGTTCTGGAACTCACAGAGATCCTCCTGCCTCTGATTTCTCTGTCGAGATTAAAGGTGTATGATACCACTTGGCAGATTCACATTGTTTTATGTTTAGTTTAAGGGGCTTTTCCCCCAAGTATAATGCATTTTGCATCCCATGAACACATTACAAGCACTGCAGACACTTCCCCTTTTCTCATAGCAGCTACTATAAAGCTGATGTGACAGCATACTACCTAGGATCTCAAACTATTTACTTATGTTATGGTTAGTTTTTCAAGGCAGGGTTTTTCTGTGCCATTTTGGCTTTAGAACTCACCCTGTAGACCTGACTGATCTTGAACTCACTAACTTTTATTTTAAGAATATTTATTTTATGTTTATGCATGTATGTATGTCAACTGCAAGCAGGCAGGAGCTACAGAGGTCTCAGATCTCTGGAACTGGAATTACAGACATTTGTGAGCCTCCATGTAGGTGCTGGGAACCAAACCAGAATCCTGTAAGAGCAAGCATTCTAACTGCTGAGCTATTTCTCCAGGGACCCCATGTGCTTTAAAAAAAAAAACCAAACCACCACCACCACCACCAACAACAACAACAAAACCTTGTATTTTATCTATATCATATAATTATATACAGTGTATTCTAAATATGTTATGTTTTTAAAAATTTCCTAATTTTGGTTTCCATGCATATTCCTCTTGACTTGCAGCCTTGCATGGTAATACAGTTGATAGATTCCTAGATCAAAGCTGTTAGTAAAAGCTGCAGCATGATACTCTGGGGAGTTCTCTGTCAATTCTTAGTCTCTTCATGACATTCTTGTAAATTATATTGATAAACTTGAAGCTGTAATTTAGTACCTTTAGAGACAGAAATGGGAAGAATTATAAGTCAGCTATTAATCTTGTAGGTTTGTGTAAATTGAGGTCTTCTTATTTGCTTGCTCTAGCAATGCACCATAGGTAAGAAGTTCGAATTATGGGGGCTGGAGAAATTCTTAGTGGTTAAGAGTTTGCTGCTCTTGCAGATGACCAGGTTCAGTTCTCTGCACCACACAATAGTTTATAATGTCTTTGTAGCTCAAGTTTCTGGGGATCTGGTACCCTCTTATGGCCTCTGCAGATTCATCCACAAGTGTGGTATATATAAAATCATGCACGCCCATACATACCTATATTCATAGGAACACCACCTCCACCACCAAATAAAACAAAGCCAAATAAAAAGAAGTCTACCCAGATTTCAAGATTATATAAATGACAAGGTCTCTTTGTAACTCTTTTGAAAGGTTAAAGGTGGTGATGCCAAGTCTTCAAGTAAATCAAAGCGATCTCAGGGTCCTGTCCACATTACAGCAGGAAGTGAACCTGTTCCCATTGGGGAGGATGAAGATGATGATCTGGACCAGGAAACCTTCAGCATTGTAAGTCTTGAAATAGAGGGTGCTGATACTTGGGCACAGTGCTGTGCTCTGCCCTTCACAGGTGCATCCACAGATGTGGAACGTTATGTAAACTTGTGTATTGCTTATTATGTTTGCATACTGTATTTTGAACCAGAATAGTAGGATATCTTATATTCTTGATTTTATGAGTATATATGGACCCGCATGAGTTTATATGTTCCACACCTGTACAGGAACCTGCAGAATTTAGAGGGGTTCTCAAAGGCATTTGGGAAATAGAAGTGTGCTGAATTGGAAGCAGAGCATTTAGAGATCCCATCTTGAAGAAGAATTTGCCTATTCTTTGGTCTGTTGTTTATAGAGACACTAGTATCCGTGACTAAGTTGAATAAACTTAGGGTAGATGATAAGTCCTGATGTTGGTAATCTTATAATAAGGTGTAGAGGAAAAAGTGGATACTGCAGAGGTCTAGTAAGAAGGGAGTCTGACTTAGTCTGGAAGGTCTAAGAAGTGATCCTTGATTTGGGTTCTGAAAGAGGAGTACAAGATAAGAAGGAGAAGCGGAGGGAGCGGGGTATGCCAGGGTGGGCTGGGTTGAGACTGCCAGCTTGGCGAGGAGAAGGACCTTGGCTAACATTTGAAGTGATGAAGTTCTGGACCATACGTGCTTCCATGCCGTGGAGCTGAGAACTGATCCAGGACATGCAGTTGTGATCTCAGGGAAGGACGGGAAGGTGTTGCCCTCTTTATGTGCTCCCCAAGTCTGTGCTCTCTGCAAGCATCCACGTGTCACAGCTCACTTCAGCACCTCCTTTGGTCTAAAGGAGAAGCTGTCTTCATTGAAATGTGAAAATACTGTCCTAGGCTGACAGAAGAGAGACTGACCCAGTTCTGTGAGGTCTTTTGATCTTTCTGTGCGTACTCTAAAACATACTAGCGTAAGCATAGTTTTTCTTTGTAGTTAAGTCAGTTTTCTTAATTCTTAATTTCTCTTATTTTCTGTGAGCATTATGTTTTATATGAAGTTCACTTAGGTACTAGAAAGATATCAATAAATGAGTGAATTGAATAAATGAACAAATTCATCATTTCCTTGTTCTTCCTTAGTCTGTTGCATATAAACAAACTAATGGCTGCTGCTTCTGTGGTACTGGTTTTCCTTTTCTGTGAAATTGGCTTTTGAACCAAGGGTCTTGCTCATATTAACCAAATATGTGGCTAAGTTCTTGGCATGTTTGTTAACTGCGCTACTGTGGAAGCAGAGGCAGGAAGAGTACAAACCCAAGGCCAATTTGGGCTACATAGCAAGTTCAGACTAGCTGGAGCTACATGGTAATTTATCTTTTCTGCAGAATCACTTATGTTTTTTTTTTAATTTTCACAGTCATTTGTAAGTATTTTCCAATTTGTAGTCTCTTTTTTTTATTATATTTTAAAAGTTGAAGTTAAACACTGAAATATGCCCACGAGTTTCTAGCTGAGGAAATGACCTGAGTGTAGTGGTTTTGTTTTCGCTTTTTCATTATGATGATCATGGTTTTCAGGTTAAGCCTATAATACTGTTTTACATTTGATCTTCTTAGTGGCCACAGCCCTCTTGCAGATGAGGAAACAGAACATTCAGAGAGGCTAAGTCAGGTATCAGAGGTCCTCACGTAATCCCAAATATGGTGACGGCACTTGTCCCTCAGAGTTTTACGAATCTGCACTTGTCCCATTTCACGGGTGTTACCCACTCCTGTAGTGACATGTAGCATGAAGGCGGGGTGTGTTTTCTTCAATCTCGAGTGTGTGGACATGATAATGAACTCTTTCTTGCAATGGTTCATTTACTCTGTTGGCCTGTTCCAGTGTAAAGAGAGGATGAGGCCTGTGAAGAAGGCACTGAAGCAGTTGGATAAACCTGACAAGGGACTCAATGTACAAGAACAGCTGGAGCACACCAGGAACTGCCTGCTGAAGATTGGAGACCGCATAGCTGAGTGCCTTAAAGCTTATTCAGACCAGGAGCACATCAAACTGTGGAGGAGGTAACCCACTCTGACCTTGAATCTCCCCAGTTTCATTTGACAATATGTGGGTGTGGTCTGTTTTTAAAATAGGTAGCATAGACACCTAATAAAGCTTTTGCCAACAAAATTTAACTGTTGACAGAATATCTGTAGGCTTCAACATCTTTTTCATGAAGTAAGCCATTTTGTCATTTTATCAAGACCAGCCTTCTGATGTGGCAAGATTGTGCCATTAATTTAATTTATAAGAGGAAGAAGAAGATGATGGTGATGATGATGATAATCATTGTCTTTCTGGCTTATTCTCAGAATATTTGCGTTAAACCCTTAAGACATAGGAACTAGAATAATGCTTTACTTATCTCAGGTTAGTATTTATATATTATTATATCTATTATAAAAAAATTGGTTGGTTCCGTAAACTGTGATACAACACCATGACCACAGGTAACTTGAGGAGGAGTTTATTTCAGCTTATGACTCTCAGGTCACATTGCATTGCTGAGGGAAGTCAGGGCAAGAACTAAAGCAGGGCAGAAACCTGGAGACCTGAACTGAAGCAGAGCCAATGGAGGAGTACTGCTTACTGGCTTGCTCCTCATGGCTTGCTCAGCCTGCTTTCTTATAGAACCCAGGATCACTGGTCCAGGAGTGGCACTTCCTACAGTGGGCTGGGCTCTCTCATATGTCAATCATCTATCAAGAAAATGGATGGGGGCTGGAGAGATGGCTTATTGCCTAAGAGAACTATTTCCAGACCCGGGTTCAATTCCCTGCACCCACATTGTGGCTCACAGCTGTCTGTAACTCCAGTTCCAGGCTACCCGACACCTTCACATAGATAGATGTACATGCAGGCAAAAACACCAGTGCACATAAAATAAAAATAAATGAATAAATGATTTAAAAAAAATATGTGATAGGCTTGCACACAAGCCATCTGTTGAGGACCTTTTCTCAACTGACATTCTCCTTTCCAAAGCTGACATAAAAACTAGCCAGTAGAGGTAATAACACATGAAGTGAAAGAAAAGTTAAAAGCACATGAACGTAGATTCTCCATTTTCATCTCCTTTAGTTAAAGAACTCCTACTGGTACTTTAGATTAAGACATTATATATGTATTAAAATATGTATAATTTATATGTATTAGTTTATAAACAAGTTAAGTGGCCCTTATCAGAGATGCTTAGAATCAGAAGTATTTTAGATTTTGAAATACTCATAAACATAAGTAATGACATGTCTTGGGAGTAGAAATTAAATCTTATACAAAATCACTTTTATTTCATATATACTTAATATACAGAGCCTACAGGTATTCTTTTACAATGCATTTATTGCATCTACATTTTGACTGTGACCCATCATATAAGGGTAAGAGTGTAACTTATTTCTTGAGACATCAGTCTCAGGATTTTCGAAATAGGGACAGTCAACGTGTATTCTGTTTAGATATTTTGAAGAGATGACAACTCTCTAAAGCAACAGTAACAATAGTCAAGATAGTGGCATGGTTTTGTAATTGAGCTACTCAGGATGATGAAACAGGAGGGTCAAATATCAAGACCTTCATGGGCTATAGACTGAGTTCAGGGCCAGACTGGCCAACCTAGTGAGACTGTCTTAAAATAAAAAGGAAAAAGGAAGCTAGGCAATAGTGGCCCATGCCTTTACTCCCAGCACTCAGGAGGCAGAGGCACGTGTATCTCTGTGAGTTCGAGGATAGTCTGGTCTACAGAGTGAGTTCCAGGACAGCCAGGACTGTTACACAGAGAAACCCTGTCTCAAACTCCCCCCCGCCCTGCCAAATAAACAAACAAACAAACAAATAAATAAAACAAACAGGAAAAATAATGGGGGGACAGGACTGGGGATATAGCTTTGTGAATGAATAAGGGCCTAGCATGTACAAAGCCCCGGCCTGGCTTCAGGTCCCAGTATTAGATGGAATTTTGAAAAGCTAATGTTTATTTCCATAAACTGTATTTACTTTGAGTCCATGTACTTCATGGTTAATATATCTTTGTAGTCTACTTTAGTAGATCAGTTTTGAAGTGAAAAGTAGGATTTCAGAAGCCTCAGTCACGATGCTAATGATAGCATGCCACACACCCCTGACATACAAGACAGAGATTTTGAAAAATCATTTCTTTCCTCTTAAAACGGTTTGCATTTTCCCCTTTATGGAGTATAGTATGGCTTTCTTCTTACCAGGTCAGAGGATAGCAGAAGGCCATCTTAGGCTGCCTACTGTGCATTTGGATTTGTTGCCATTTAAATGCCCCATCACCAGCAGTAGTTCATTGAAAAGTTCTTGGTTTTTTAAAGTTCAAAGGTAGCACAAGCTATGACCTTGATAGAAACTATCCATCTAAAAGGTATGGAAACAGTTTTAGAAGTTGTGTAAGAAAATGCCTTATAGGGCTGGAAAGGTGGCTCATCAGTAAGAGTACCTGCTCTTCTTCCAGAAGACCCAAGTTCAATTCCCTGCATCCGCATGGCGGTCCATAGTCATTAATAACTCCAGACCCTCTTCTACCCTCTTCAGCCACCAGGCATGCACATAGTACACAGAGACACACTCAGACCAAACACCCATAAACATAAAATAATAAATAGAAACTAAAAACCAAAAAAGAATGCCAGCAGAAGGGTGGCCAGGGAGGCTGGCTACCTTGAACTGTGACTATAGACAAGCTAAGTGGAAACTCTCAAATGAGCATATAGTCAGAGCTTCAGCAGAGGCTTAAGTGGACAGCTAGGACATTGGGTGTGTTTAGGGCTCAGTTGGAATGTGCTCAGAAGACTGTTGTTCTTTAGAAGAGGCCTCAGTGAGCTAAGCGGCTCTCTGTCTGACACCACGTTTCCTAGTCAGCGTCCTAACAGTGTGGCCATGCATGTGGCCATGGTGAAAGTGCTCCCTGGAAAACTTGGATGAGAAGAAACGTTTCTGATTTACTGCTACTTCCAGGATCTCTCTGTATAAACCCCATTTTTGTGCCATTCCTGCGCTATACAACAGTGCCATGCTAGGACAAGGAGTTCCTGAGAGTTTGAAGGAAGAGATGACAGGCCTTAGTAGTGACAGCTGGGCAGAAAGCATGACAGTGGCACAGGTTACTAGTTGGTTGTTGGTTCCAGTACAGAGATGTAGTGTGTGGCAGTGTCCTGTGTGGGCCAGGTAAAGGAAAGCTTACAGAACTAGAGATGCAGATGCTACTGTACAAGTTAGGGTTCCTAACACTGTCGACAAATCCCCAGCTTAAGACTCACTGTCAAACTCTTGACAGAAGCACATAATGATATATTACTGATGCAAAGACTTTTTGTTTTATTTTATTTATTTATTTTGACATAGAGTGTCATTTACCCAGGTTGGTCTCAAACTCACTCTGTAGTTGAGGATCTGAGAGTCACCTGAGAAACCTCCCGTGTGCTGGGATCACAGCATGAGCTTGTACACCCAGCTTAGTGCAGGGACCTGGAGAACATTTTGGAGTAAAATTCAGTAGCTTGCTGTAAAATAAAGTCACTGTTTAGCTGGGGCAGTTGTGCACACCTTTAATCCCAGCACTCAGGAGGCAGAGGAAGGCCAGTCTGGTCTACAGAGTGAGTTCCAGGACAGCCAAGGCTCCACAGAAAAAATCCTGTCTTGAAGAAACAAAACAACAACAAAATCACTTTTTAAATTGTATAATTTACTAGTACAATTTTTCTTTTAGGAACCTATGGATTTTTGTTTCCAAGTTTACAGAATTTGATGCACGAAAACTACATAAGTTATATAAGATGGCTCATAAGAAAAGATCTCAAGAAGAGGAGGTAAAATACAAATCTAGTCCTAATTTATATAAGTGTATAAAGATAATTGCACATAAAATTCCCTTAGTTTTTGTTTTTCCCTGGGCTGGTAGTGAAAAATCTGAAGGATTGTTGATAGTAGATAGTCCACTGGCACGTTGCCAGTGCTTTCAGTACAGCCCAAACAGAGTGACAGAAACCACCACAGGTCACAGAGTGTGTCGTCTGTGATCCAAACATAATTTCATACAATGTGATTTTTTATTTTACTAGTTCTTAAAATTCTCCATGAGTCGCCAGACAGTTAGAGTGTTATTTATTAGGTGTAATAGCCAATACATTAGAGCCAAGTAATGTTTTAAAGTCCTGACAAGAATTTGTTACCCTGTTATCTCATTACCTGGAGCACTTATTTTCTAGACCCTTTCTTCTTCAAATATTTGTGTAGTTTGTAATGTGGCTAGTCATACGTCCCAGGATCATAGGCAGGAAGTCTATTCCTATTCTTATACAACCACATATGTGGCATGGCATCCATCTAGATTCTTACATAGAAGAATCCAAATTGCTTACTTAAAGGAGTAGACACTTGCAGTGCCCAGAAATTGTTGCCCTTTCATTTGAGTAGGGAGATGGGCATAAAGGTGACTTGGCTTCTGCTATAGAGTCAGTTCTCATGCAGACAGGCCCTCCTATAGGTCTGCTAATTAGCCACGTGGCCCATATCCAGATCAGCCACTGAGGAGCAATTGTGAAAATTGTTCCACTTTTACTAGTGTGTCAGGTTCATGAGCACAGAGAAGATGTTTCTAATCTACTGCTATTTCCGAAGTGTCTGTAGTTGTGCCAGGACCAGCATGGGCACTTAGAAGAATTTGTAATGTGAACTTAATGCATTATTGACCTGGGAATTATACCCTCTAATAGTTCATAATGTAATGTTATTCTGAAGAATATAATGTAGTGGTAATAGGAATAATATAGTAATTGTGTATTAGTGATATTCTAAGCATAATAAACTTACATTATATGTTTATTTTGTGTATGTGTGTGTGAGAGAGAGAGAGAGAGAGAGTAAGAGAGAGAGAAAGCAAGAGAGAACACAAACACAGGAGTGCAAGAGCCAGCACTTACCCCATGATGTTCAAGAACTACCTGCAGGAATCTGTGGTTTCCTGTCATTCCATAATGTGTATCTCAGGAATCGAGCTCAGGTTGTTAGTCTTAGTGATGAGTGCCTTTACCAACTGAGCTATCTCACTGGCCCCCAGTCATCATAGAAATCCATGAAAGACTCCTGAGAAGAATAGAATAGCTGGGAAAGGCCCTGATATAGGAGGGAAAGTTGGGTTGAGGATCTACTCATAGTGGTGGAGGACTTCACAGAAGCTCATGAAGCTGAGTGATGTATCAATATCCAAGTATGGGGAGTGAGTTATCATTGTCTTCCTATAGGATAGTTGTCTTGGTTAGGGTTACCAGTGCTGTGATGAAGCACCATGCACAAAACAATCTTGGGAAGGAGAGGGTTTATTTGGCTTATTTTTCATCAGCATTGTTCATCATCAAAGGAAATCAGGACAGGAGTTTGAGGCAGGAGCTGATGCAGAGGCCATGGAGGGGTGCTGCTTACTGGCTTGCTCTCCCTGGCTTGCTCAGCCTGTTTTCTTATAGAACCCAGAACTACCAGCTCAAGGATAGACCCACCCACCGTGGGCAGGGGCCTTTCCACATTTATGACTAATTAAGAAAATGTCCTACAGGCTTGTCTTGTGGAGGCCTTTATTGAGTTTCCTCTCAAAAGACTTTAGCTTTTGTCAAGCTGACATAAAACAAGCCAGCACAATAATTCTTCAAAATTTGTCGAAGAATAGAGTATGCTTCTACGTCTAAGAGTTTAATTTAAGGGAATAATCAAAGGTTTAAGCATGTTTATAATGGGAATGACTGTAGTCCAATAGTAGTGGGAGGATTGTGGTCATGTATTCTTACTGAAGAGTACAGCCAAGCAGTAAATGAAATACGGTAGTATTTAACATCATGTAGGGGAATATATTTTCATAATGTGCTAAATGAACAAAGAACAGAACAAACTAATATTTGTTTTCTATTTTTTAGAGACAAAAGGCTTAGATACGGATCAAGTTATTTAGTAGTCATTTTCCTCATGATTAGCTTTTAAACCACTTTACACTTGAAAACTTTTATTTTGAGAATTTTACTTGGGTGAAGTAATGATATAGCTGGAGGGTCAGGTGTCTAGCTTGAGGACTTTAGTGTACTAGCTCTTTCCATTTGACAGCTGGCAGTTCTTAACTCACTTAGCCTAGAGAGCTTAGCAGTCATGGCTTTTTGTAGCCAAGAGAGTCCTCTGAAAGTGCCAACTACCTGGCCACTTGAATAAGTGATGTACAGGAACACCTGGCGGTTTATGGTTTT
>LOEQ01000508.1:535480-550267 GCA_001685075.1 Bramus lutescens
TTTTTTAATGGGGGCTTGTTAGCAGAGGTTGGTTTTCTGTGGTAATCTAACAGCCGGGCAGCCCCCTGTTAGGCTGTTGGAGCTGTGGAGCTCAGCAGAGTTCACAAGCAGTTTTGGTAAGACGTTACTAAATGATAGCTCAGAAGAGAGGAACAAGATGGAACTGTTTAGGAGGGCATCTTTATTCTGCTCTCAGGAACTAAGCTGGGGTCCTAAGCGCTTCCATTTTTTTTTTTTAAACTCTGCCAGGAACAAAAGAAGAAAGATGATATGCTTGGTGGTAAGAAACCATTTCGACCAGAGGCCTCTGGTTCCAGCCGGGATTCTCTGATGTCTCAGTCCCATACCTCACACAACCTTCATCCTCAGAAGCCTCATTTGCCTGCCTCCCATGGCCCACAGATGCATGGACATCCAAGAGATAACTACAGTCACCCCAACAAGAGACACTTTAGTAATGCAGGTAGGCCATTAGAGAACTTTTAAAGAGGTGTCCAAACCCCCAATCATTTCATTTTCCAAGGACCTTTGTACTTTCCCCAAGACCCTCTTGCCTGTTCTTGGTTTTTATAAAACACGAAGTAAAGATCTAGAAGGTTAAGGGTCAGCTCTAAGTTAAGGGGCTCACAGGTACTGTAAAAGGTAATGGGCAGGCTGGAGAGATGGCTCAGAGGTTAAGAGCACTGATTGCTCTTCCAGAGTTCCAGAGTTTAATTCCCAGCAACCACAAGGTGGCTCACAGCCATCTGTAATGAGAGCTGGTACCCTCTTCTGGCATGCAGGCAATACAGGCAGAACACTGTATACATAATAAATAAATAAGCCTTTTAAAAAATAAAGGTAATGGGCAGACTTATAGAAAAACTTATATTCTATTTGCAAGAATGATCACTAATTAAGAAAATGTCCTATAGGCTTGCATAGGTGTATAGGTTGGGCATTTAAAACTGCTAATATTGAGTTGGTGACAAAGAGATAACCAAATAGAAAAAATAAACAGTGGGCAATGAAGAAGCAACCTTTATTAGTGAGAGAATATTCACAAACTGTACATCTGATAAAGGGCTAGTATGTAAAATTAGAAGGACTGGTTAAGAAATGGGGGATGGATGGATCTAATAGACATTTCTCAAAAGATGGTGATGAACTCCGAGATGCCCTAAATTAATGTATAGGCCAGACAGGGCTTTGATAGAAGAAGCTAAGTCAATAGAGAGGACTGCACCCATTCTGTGCTGAGTACTGAAGATTTCCCATGGGGCCACACTGTATTTTGCTTTTGGAATCAACCAGACCAGGATATACCAGAGACTTTGTTTATGGACTAATGTATACAAGATGCTGCCATCTGTATTGACCTGAGTCTTTTTCAGTAAACAACGTATGTTTGTTTAAAAAAATATGATTTAATGTCCTCACATTTCACTATAAGTAGCCTTAGACCCAGTGGACATTTTCCCAGCTGCTAAAGTCATGCTACTGGTGGCTCAGGGACTTTAACCTGTGACCTGTCCTTTGACCTTTAGATAGGCATCTGTACCTCAATAAGCCCTTTATTTCAGAGACCTGTTAGTCTCAAGTTTTTCTTAATAAAGGTGTGTAAATGGCCAACAGTTATATAGCAAAGCACTCAGCATTATGGGCCACACTCTTATCAAAGGATGTGGAGAAAGAGGCAGCCTTTATCACTGTTCTTAGATTAACACAGCCATTATAGAAAACACAAGTAGGGGTTCTTAATAGCATTAAATATAAAACTCTCATATGACCTACAAATTAAGTGTATCAAAGGTATCAGATCTCACGGTTTATTAATGCCAAATACTTTTTCACAAGAGTCAGCACATGGAATCAGCCTAAGTGTCCTTCCGTAGTGAGTGGAAAAAGAAAATGTGGCACATGTACACAAAGGAATATTAGTTACCTGCCACTTGTGACACAAAAAACATGTGTTAACTCAGTTAGCCATTGTATACATATTAAACAATTAACATGTATTTTAAGACATATACAAAATGAGTATATAATTTTTATTAATTTAAAAAACTTGAAATTTAATTTTTTTTGAAACAAACCTTATAAAAGAAGGAAAATAGATTGAATTAAATTTTGGAGATTTGTTTAGAAAAAAGGAGAAATGGCTAGGGAAGATGGCACACCTCTTCCATCCCAGCACTGGAGAGACAGAGGCAGGTGGATCTCTGAGTTAAGGCCAGCCTGGTCTACAAAGTGTGTTCCAGGACAGCCAGAAAAGCATAATAGAGAGACCCTGTCTCCAAAAAAACAAAACAAAAGAAAAACATAGGAATCAAACTCAAGATGAGTGTGGTGGAATCTGTAACCCCAGAACTAGAGAGACTGACGCAGGAGAGTCCTGAGTTGATTTCCTCAAGCCTGCTGGTGGCAGAGTCAGACAGATATCTGTGTCTTGAAACCACCTCCCCAAAGAAAAATGTTTTCCTCAAAACCTCAATACAGCTATGTGGGTTTTTTTTGTTTTTGTTTTTGTTTTTTTTTTTTTAAAGATATAGATTAAGGATTAGGAAATTCATACAGAAAAGTAACACCACTCATATGGCAAAATGACCACGCTTGCCATTCATGAAGTGTTAGGGTAGAGAGTTAACAAAGTTTTTCACTCATTCCAATCAGCAATAATTAAAATGAGAAATGCACACTAGTTATTAAGGATAGGAAATGATCTAGTCGTTTTTAGAAAATAATTTGAAGTGAACAAATATATTGACCTTTGACCACAGTTCTTTCTGGTCTGGATATTGTTCTGTAGAATGAGGACACATAGCATTGGTAGGGTGCTATTGAAGAACTTGAATGTCCACTAATTAGGGGAATGGTAGAATGAGCGTTAGGACATCTGTACCCAGTACCACCCACCACTACAGAGTATTGGCTAGGCCAGCCATTGTGCACTTGCTGGTAATATCAGCACTTGGGAGGCCAAGGCAGGGGCACTGACTGCTCTTCCAGAGGACCTGATTCAATTCCCAGTAATGTCTCACAACCTTATCTGCAACTCCAATTCTAGAGAATCTGATTCCCTCTTCTGGCCTCTGTAGGCACTGCATACATGTGGTGCATATCCACAGATATCCATCCTGGCAAAAATACTCATAGATGTAAAAGAAAAGTAAATAAAATTGAAAAAAAGAGAAGTCAATGAGGGAAATAATAAGCAAACAATAATCATGTTATATTTTTACACTAATCATGTATTAAAAACCCATGTCTGTATCTTTAAATTTACTGAGGTGAAATTCATACAGCAAACAGGTAAGGTGTATTTGTAGGTGAACCATCCAGTGGTATTTGTACATTCAAAGTTCTGTACAATAGTTTTGCCCTTTCCTAAATTTCTCTATCACTCAAATGGAAATTCTCTTCCTGTTTTCCATCCTCTATCTTTCTAGCTATCCGTATTGTGCCCTGTAAGTGAATTTAGTCAGAATACTTCATGTCCGTGGAATATACAGTGTGCTACCTCTTGCGACTGGCTTAGCAAAATGTTTTGAAAGTTCATCTTAATTCTAGTGTGAATCAATACTCAATTTCTTTTTATGGGAGGATAGTATTTCACTCAGTGGATATACTTTTTTCACTCATCAAATTATTGTTGAGAATAGTACTAATACAAATATTTATATTCATATATTTGCTTGAATACCTATTTGCAATTGTTGTAGCTAGGGTACATGGGATGGGATTTCTGGTTGTATGGTATCTGCTTGACTTCCTGAGAAATCAAGAGCAGCCTCCCTTAAGTACTTGTATGAACAGAGAAGGATGTGAAAGTGCAAGTCTGGTCAGTGGTAACTATTGCCTTAGACTAGTGGGGTAGGGGGAGAGTGTTTGAATTTAATGGCTAATCATTGTTTATTGCTTCACTAGTTAAAATATGCAAAAATTATTTTTAGAGTCAGAAGAATAAAAGGAAAAATACTGAACAAGACTTAAAGCATATAGAAAGTATAGAAACCTAATGTAAGATTTATCTTACTGATTCAATTCCTATAAATAATCAAGAAGTACATTTCTTTCTTAAACTTTGGTTCTAGAATTCCATTTATATGCAAACGTACACACAGTTGATTTCGTGTTAGAGGCTACATAGCAAGTTATTATCTTAAGAAGTGCCCCCACATCTCCTGTAAATTTTTATATACTAAAATTATGTCTGGATCTGGCCAGATGGCTCAGGGGTTAAGAGCACTGGCTGCTCTTCCAGAGGAACTGGGTTCAGTTCAACAGATTGTGCATGTGTTTGTGCCCTTTAGACTTTTTGTAAAAATTTCAAGTTTTTTTTAAAAAGAAAATTTATCTTTGTTTCTTCCCTCTCAAATGTGGTAGTGCACACTGACGCCAGCCCTGTGGGGAGGCAGAGGCA
The DNA here is from genome assembly GCA_001685075.1 of Bramus lutescens. Lineage (NCBI taxonomy): Eukaryota > Metazoa > Chordata > Mammalia > Rodentia > Cricetidae > Bramus > Bramus lutescens. The sequence goes on from LOEQ01000508.1 coordinate 539,883, forward strand.
GGCAGACCTCTCTGAGTTGAAGACCAGACAAAGCTATATAATAAATCAGACCTAACGTAAAAAATATTGAATTAATTGCTGTTACTTGGGGATTTACTTATTTTTCATTGTATGTGTATGAGTATTTTGTTTGTGCGTACGTCTGTGCATCCTGTGTACGCCTGATGCCCACAGAGGTTAGAGGAGGCCACAAAACCCCTAGAATTGGAGTTAGAGATGGTTGTGAGCCTCCATGTGGGTGTTGGGAATTGAATCAGGTCCTCTATAAGAGCAGCAAGTGCTCTTAACCACTGAGCGGTCTCTCCAGTTCCCGTTCCAGGTATTTAAAAGTCATTGCTTATTAACTTCCTCAGTGTCAAAACCATTTCTTTGTGTTGTTTTTCATGCTTTTTTTTCTTTCAATTTTTGTTTTCATGTTTTTGCTTATTTTCCCTAGTAGGTGGCATGGTGCTTTAAAACTTGTTGAAGCATTAGCTGGTATTCCCAGACTAGGAGATGCCCATCTCAGTGTAGTACCCTTCCCCTTGGGGATCAGCCTTTAGTTACAGAAGTCTTTAGAGGCTCAAAACAACTTGTCTCAGAAGGTTGAAGCACCTTGAGCTATGTACATGAGGGCGTTAGTGAAACAGCATCGTTACTTCCAAGTTTCCTTTGGGGTTCTTGAGTGAATCTCATTTTAACGGTCTATTGCTCATTGAGGCAAGCAAGAATGAGACATGTAAGCCATAATTTGGAAGATCTTAGTAGGGACAGAGGTGATAGATTTTCTTTTGCCTTAGAAGTTGTTGGCAGCAGAGAAAATGTTAGGACTCATTCATTACTCATGTTAGCCATAAGGCTGAGGAGGCAATGGTTTGTCTCCTGACATATCCACCTGCAGTAAATGCTGCCATGCGCTGCAGTTACGAAACAGTTCTCTTCCTTCAGATCGAGGAGACTGGCAAAGGGAAAGGAAGTTCAACTATGGCGGTGGTAACAATGCGCCCTGGGGCAGTGACCGGCACCATCAGTATGAGCAGCAGCACTGGTACAAGGATCACCATTATGGTGACCGGAGACATATGGATGCCCACCGTTCTGGAAGCTACCGACCTAACAATATGTCCAGAAAGAGACCGTATGAGCAGTACAGCAGTGACCGAGACCACCGGGGACACAGAGACTATTATGACAGGTGAGTAGACATGTGAGAGGGCCAGGTACTGACCCGACTGGACCTGCCTATAGGAGAAAGGATGGTGATGCTTATACAGGTTTGTCTGTCTACTGCATACTGAGCGTATTGCATGTATCAGTTATAAATCCCATATCCCTGCTATCAGGATAGCTTTAGGATGCAGGAAGAGGAAGTTTTGTAGCTGTATTTATTACTTTAGGTGGATGAGTGCTTTGCCCACATGTGCATGTGTGTACCATGTGTGGGCCTGGTACCTTGAGTGGTCAGAAGAGAGTGTTTATCTCTGGACCTGGGGTACAGAAGATTGTAAGCTGCTATGTGGGTGTTGGGAGCTGAATCCAGGTTCTCTACAGGAGCAATGAGTGCTCTTAACACCTGAGCCATCTTTCTAGCCCCACCCCCTTAAAGAAAAGTATTCCTTTGTTCTTGGAGATTTTTATGCATGCATAGAATATGTAATTTTGGTCGTCTCACCCCAGTACCTTCTCTCATCCCTCCTGACTTTGGCTGCAGTCCTTCTTCCAGGAGGCCTCCCTTCTACCCCATTTCTTTGGTTGTTGTGACCCAGTAAGTTTGCTTGTGGTTGCTGCATGAGAAGGGTACTGTATTACCTATGGCATGGGTAAGTTACGAGTAGCTGCATCACCAGAGAAAATGACACTATTCTCCCAGCAACCCATCTATGACACGTTTTAACTGGTGAAGGTGCTTGCAGCCAAGCCTGATAACCTGCGTTTAGTCTGCATACATATTGTGGCATATATGCATACACATATGTGCACACAAAATTAATAGATAAATAAGTTATTGTAATGATATTTCTTTAAAAGGTGAGTGGTGCCTGAGGTGTGATAGCTGAGGCTGGCTTCTGGCTTCCACACTCATGTGCATTCACACCTAAATATGTGTCTACATGTGTAAATACACACACAGTTTAGAGTCAATAGTAATAGTTCTTAATGTGACCCTCAGTCTTACCAGGTAGCAGAGCTGGGTACAAGACTGTGGTCCTTGCTTGCCTGGATCCAATGTTTGAAGTCAGAGCCTTGGAGGTTGTACCTTCTCTGCAGCCATACCGTGCCGTAGTGAGGCAGTAGTAAGCCAGCTCCAGATTGCGAGTGTGGGAAGAGCACTGTTTTCATCAGACTTTAATTCGGAGTCAGACTGTTGACTGAACTTCATAGCAACGGCGATCTCCCCTGGCTCATGTTATACTTTGTTTAGACTGTACAATGGGTTTAAAGTGGAGCAAAATTTCATACGTCATTTTGGTGTCCTGCTGTTTGTTGTTTTGGAAATTGCAGTTAGATGAGTAACAGCAGCTCGCATTTAAGCCACCTCCGATGAGAGAGCCTCCAGCCTCACTGCCTCCTGGTTTCCGTCATCTCATCCGGCTCTTCTGTGTAGGTCTGCATTTTGCCTGGTCTGTCCTTTTGCCCCTTTCCTTCTGTGTTTTACTGGGGCTGTGCTGTGAAAGGGGTTTATTTTGAAGGGTGTCTTTGCTGGGTATGAAGTTTTAGATTGCTGGTTCCAGACTTTCAGGGACTCCTCCGTTGTCTGCTTGTGTGCTTTCGGACAAAAAGCAAGGCCTTTGTTCTCCTTTTTCCTCTTTATAGACCATTACTATTTCAAGCCCTAGCTATGTAATGTAGCATATGTATCACACACTGTGCATATCTGCCTGTACTAAGCCAGTGCTGTGCCACAGAGCCGCCTCCCAGCCCTGGAAGAGTCTTCTTTGTGTTTCTTATACTCAGGAATTACTCAGATTTCTGAATGGCTTTCACCCATAAATTTGGGGGATTTTCAATATTTTTCAAATATTATTGCCATCTTCCATTCCTCCTTCGGAAATTCAAATTGTACTTATCCTGCTTGAAGTCATGATATACTGACTAGACTCTGTTCTAAGAACTGTCTCAGTATCCTTATCTGCTGACTATTTCATTTGCGGCGGTTTCACTTGATTAGCTTATCTCATGTATCTTATTCTCTTAGTAGTTTCCATGCCCAGCAATTTATTAGATGCCCTATAAGATACCATTGACAGTACTTCCTGCATGCATCACACACACGCATGCACACACACACATGATTTGGGATACACACCCTTATCTGTCTTTCATTAATTACTTGTTCCCTTGACTTCTCAGGTTATTCATCCTTCTCTTCAGATTGAAATAGTCTTTTTAATATCCTCTGCAGAACTGGCTTAGTGGTCACAAATTCCTTTAGTCTAGGTGTTCTCCACCTGTGAGTCACAACCCCTTTGAGGGGGTCTAGTGACTTTTTCATAGGGGTTGCCTAAGACCATTGGAAAAGACAGATATTTACATCATGATTTTTTTTAAAAAAAAAGATTTATTTATTTATTTATTTATTTATTATGCATACAGTGTTCTGCCTACATGTATGCCTGCAGGCCATAAGAGGGCACCACATTAAATTATACATGGTTGTGAGCCACCATGTGGTTTTTGGGAATTGAACTCTGGAAGAGCAGCCAGTGCTCTTAACTATTGAGCCATCTCTCCAAACCTTTAGTCTGTTTTTATCATGGAATGTTTTTATTTCTTCAATTTAATTTTTAATTTTATTATCTTTTAAAGATAAGCTCCCCCACTCCCCAGACAGGGTTTTCTGTGTAGCCCTGACTATCCTGAAACTATGCAGCCCAGGCTGGCCTTGAGCTCAGATCTACCTGCTTCTGTCTCCTCAATGCTGGGATTAAAGATGTACACCACCACTGTCTGGCTTTTATAGATTTATATTTACCTTTATGTATAGGTGTTGTGTGTATCTGCATGTGGGTATATGCATTTATGAGTGCAGTTGCCCTAGGAGGCCAGAGGCATCAGATCCCCCTGGAAGTGGGTTATAGGTGGTTGTGAGCCTCTTGACATAGGTGCTAAGAACTATGCCCAGGTGCTCTAGAAGCTAGAGGAGCAGCAAGTACTCTTAACCACTGAGCCCTCTCTCCAGCCCCTCTCCTTCAATTTTAATAGAATGTTTTGCTGGGTATAATAGTCTGGTTGACAGTTGTGGTCTTTCAGGACTTGGAGTCCATCCTTCCAGGCCCTTCTGCTTTAAAGGAGGGTGCTGTCAGTACTATTCTGTGTTTTCTTATGTGTCTGCCTTTCTAGGCGACTTGTATTTTCTTTCTTATAACTTTAAATACCCTTTATTCTGTATTTTTAATGTTTTAACTATAATATGCCATGGAGATTTTGTTTGTTTTGTTTTATTTTCTAGCCTTGTTTATTTGATATTCTCTAGTGTTCTCTAGGTCTCTTGTATCTGAATGGGCATCTTTTCCTCTAGTTTTGGGGAATTTTCTTCTCTGATTTTTACTAAAGATACTCTCTTCCTTCTCTCTTGTATTCCCCTTCGTGCCATAATATGGAGGCGAGGTCTTCTAATGGACCTCACATTCTCCCATGTTCTTCCAGTGCTTTCTTTGACAACTTCCTCACTGACCTTTATGGAGGAATCCAATTACTCTGTCTCCATCCCTGCTGTTGCTGACATGATCCTTTATGTTGTCGTGGGTTTCTACTGAGGATTTCAATCGGCTTACTGAGGTTTCCATCCCCGGTATCATTTCAGTTTGGGTTTCCTTCAACAATTCAGACTGTTTTACCCATTCATTCATTCATCTTTGCCTTTGAGTTGTTTGCTCATAGTGAAATCTTTTTTAAATTCTAAGTCTTCTAGGTCATTTTTATTTGGATCCATAGTATAGATTGGTGTTTTTGGAGACACGTTGCTTACTTCTTTATTTACGTGCATTTGTGCGTGCATGCGTGCGTGCGTGCTTGTGTGTGTGTGTGTGTGTGTGTGATGGCTGTGTTGGGGTTTGTCTATCTGTAGTTTGGTTTTGATTGAGTTTTCTGATTTGTTCAGGTCACCTTCCTTTTAGTAAAGGACTCTACACTGCTCAGGATTTATAGCAGGACTGAGAGTGAAACATTTTTATCTTTGTCTCATATTTGATGCTACAGCTTCCATTTCAGGTCTTTTGCTTATCTGCTGGAGCCTGGTACCTTCAGTCTTGGTCAGGAGCTTGGAACAAGTTTCCTGTGGCAGTGTGGACCAGTCCTGGGTCTAAAGGCCAGATAGGACAACTGGAGGGTCTCGGGTAGGCTGTTGGTAGAACTCTAGGTATCTGTGTCCTGTGGATTTGAGTGTCCCTGGAAGGGAATGTTTTGGGAACTGGTGAATTTGGAGAAAAAGGGGGCCAGAAGGAGTTGGCAGCCCTTAGCAAGCAGTTGCCAGGCTTGAGCTACTTGTATGGTGGGGGTCTAGGTGTGTAGGTGAGGCTACCTTATGTGTGGTGGCTAGAGAGTCCCTGGTGGGCTGAGTCAGTTTGCATAATTTCAGGCAACTTTAATGCTGAATATCTAGGTTGATTCTAGGCTTTGCTGTTATTAATAATTTACAATTAATTTCTGTGTATTTTTTTCTCTTTGAGTATGGTGAAGAAATGTGAAAATGTTTATAGTTGTGTTTTCCTGAAGGGAAAGTGAGTTTGCAAAGCTGTCAGTGATTGATTGTCCACGTGTGTCCACACGTCACTGCAGCTCTGAAGAGGGCACGTTATTTCATAGGATACTTTTGCCATTATGTATGAAACAACTGACCGTGTCTGGGTCGTGTGTGTGTGTGTGTGTGTGTGTGTGTTGGTTTCCTTATGATAGAAACATCGGTCTCTGGGTCCATGTGTATGAGGAAACGACAGCAGAAGATGGGGAGTCTGGTTGTGGTCTTTCAGCTGATCCTTGCATCTCTCTTTCAGGCACCATCATGACTCTAAACGGAGGAGATCAGATGATTTTAGGCCCCAGAATTACCACCAGCAGGATTTTCGACGAATGTCTGACCACAGACCAGCAATGGGCTACCACGGCCAGGGACCCTCAGACCATTACCGCTCTTTCCCCACAGACAAGTTGGGGGAATACAAACAGCCCCCACCCCCATTGCACACTGTAGCCTCAGATCCCCGCTCACCCCCTTCCCAGAAGTCTCCCCATGATTCCAAGTCACCCTTGGATCACAGGTCTCCTTTGGAGAGATCGCTAGAACAGAAAAACAACCCAGACTATAACTGGAATGTTCGGAAAACATAAAGGACAGCTCCGAAAGGGGCGCGATCACGGGAGTCACAAGCACTTGGACTTTTTGGTCTGGCCCAGCAATGGCCAGTGATCAGGCTAGCTAGTGGAGTTCTTGGATACGCTGCTGCTGAATCCACTAACTTGGCGGCTGAAGGAGCACTTCAGGGAGTCAGAGGCCTTCATCTGCTGCTTTGGTTTGGTCTCCACTCCTGCACTTTGGCACCCTGTCCCATCCCTACCCTATTGTGGCCTCCCACCTCCATGGGTGCTGGGAGGAAGAGGTGACTTTATGTACCAGCTTCATTGGGCTGCTTTCCTTGTGAAGGAATCGGGGATATTGAGAGTCAATGAATGTTATATTCAACATGAGTGACCAGGACAGCATGTTATTGGTTCACTATGACGTGAGGGTGCTGCTGATGGGAAGTAGGAGGTCACAGGGCGGGTTTCACACTGCAAGACTTGAAAGGGGAGCAGATATACCCTCATGTTTCTGGGAGAAGTGATACACTTGGTCTCATTACGTGAAGTGGGGTGGGCATAGAGAGACAGGAAACAACTTCCACCATGGCGTCCTACCTGCCAACACTAATTCTTCCTGCACTATCTTTGTACATTTCAAAGTTTGGTCTTCTGGTGGAGTCCATTTTCCCTCTTTGTCAGGGAAAGTTGGATCCCTCTGGCTGACTTCAGAGAACTGTGACTTTGGCGTCATTGATGCCACCGTGGGTCTTTCTTGTTTGGGGCATGGGCTAAGTGGGTATAGGGGTGGAGATGGGGCTTTGGGGTAGTGTCACCAGAAAATAGGAATCCCTGGTGGGTTTCTGGTTCCTGTGTTGAGAAGGAGAGTCACAGGTTCTGATGGTGGCCTGCTGATGGGGTGCCTGCTGGTAAGCAGATGGGGAGGGGTGGGGTTCCTAATGTGGGCATTGGTGGTACCAGTAAGCAGGGAGCTTTCAGTATTGGAGTGGGGTCAGCAAATGTACTTGCATCTCAGTTCCTTTACACAGCTTGAAGAGGCACGCTATACAAACCCAAACATCTTCACAATTGAAGGTCGGACAGGGAAAAATACCTGAGGGGTTACATTTCCATTGCAAGTTGGGATTCAGCAGTGTCAAACCCTGTTTCTTTACAATCTGTAGAGTATAAACCTAAGTTGATTTTTTCCCAACTCCCAAACAGACATGACTGGGGTAGCTGAGCTGTAAGAGGACAGGAGGCCTGTTGGGGTCAGATGGGGTCAGATTGGTGGGTTGCATCATTGAATGGCTCTTCTCAGTGTATGGATAACTGGGTTGCGCCTTTGGTTTTACTCACTTTCGGTATAGCCTGCCAGTATTGTTAAGGTATCTAAAGCCTTTCTAGATGGAGACAGGAAAGCTGACTTTAACATATAGATGGTGTGGTGAGAGTCCAGGCTCATTCTGAGTTGATGAAAAGTCTTATTTTGGACATACGTGGGATTCAGCTCTCTGAACTCCTTTGGGGATGGGGTGGACCCATCCTGGGCAGTACCATTAATGACTTTCCCAAGATAAGCTTGAATTGTGTCTTTGAGTTCATCGTCTGGCCATGGCATGGCTGTGGTGGGCCATTGCTTCCACTACTTAGAGCACCATGGACCTGGCTGTACTGAGTCGGTCCCTGCAGCCAGTGTTCAGTAGACTGTCACCTTTTGGATTCCTCATGGCACCTGGTCCTTCACCCTGATCTTGGGCATGCACTGGAGTCCTCTGGCTGGAGTCTCCTGCCTGGTGGCCTACCACGATTTCTCACACAGTAAACCAGAGTTGGAGCTTCTTGCTGATGACATCGACATTAATATTGGTTTGCTGGGCTCTTTGGTGCCCTGTGGAAGGTGGAGGCCTTGCCCTTCCATGCTTACCTAGATCTTTTTCTCTTTCAACTTGTTGGTAGAAGGTACAAGTTATTCTCAAAGATGTCTCATCATGAGGAAAAAGGAACTTCCTTTTGTTTCCTTCAAGATTAAAGTGCCATAATATGTAGCAAAAGACAATATTGGCCAGATCAGTGTTACATTGATTCTAGATTGCAGTATCTCCCATCAGACATCTGTTTTGGGATTTGAAGTGTATCTGACGAGTGGGTTGGGAGAAAGGAGGCTTTCCTCTTGCTTTAAACCAGTATGTGCACCATACGCTTACAGTAGCAGTCTGCGCAGGTGGGCGAGGCTGTCGGTGGAGTTCTGTTGGAGCCTAGCTTTGGGCAGCTCGTGGTTGAGGAAAGAGTGAGTGTTGCCAAGGCCTGAAGTACTGTGATGCACCGTGACCCTAGACCAGGAAGGTGAGGTTTCTGCTGACCACGGTGTCCTCTCATTGGCCAGCCTGCGGGAGCCTGACCTCCTAGTCCTTCCTTGGACTCTTGTGTAGTCATTCCGTAAGCCCCGCAAAGGGAACGAAAACATTTCTCACTGTGCTGCTGCTGCTCTGACCTGGTGTGGCCGGCAGCTGCATCAGGCTTTGCACACACACAGCAACACTGAAATCTTATAGACCAAAACCCACATGTCAGCAGGAGCCGTGTCCAGGCCCAGCACCTGTGGTCTTGTCGCTCATCTGAGGCCAGCAGTGTCAGGTGAAGAGAGCCATGCCAAGGGTCCAGGCTGCTTTAGCCCATCTATCCCTACTCATTTGGGGACAGGTGGTTTTTCTTGTAAACTTGTGGACTTTTGAAACCTGTTGACTAAACAGTAATTAATTTATATTTGTGAAAAATGCCACTGTCCTAGTGATTTCTGATGTAAATAACGTTTATATAGTATGTATTAAATTTTCCTACATTGTAAAACTGCTGTACTTTTGATTCTTGTATATTAAAAAGCGTTACTAAGGATTTTTAGAATCAGGCTAACCAGTTGCATTATGTTCTGGTGTGAGGCAAATGCCTTGATACTTCCTCTGTCTCCTTTCTTTGCTGGCAGCGTGGCCATGTGTCCAAGCTTGTCATCGATGGAGCTTTTCCTAAGTTGTGCTTTTGTTGCTATAGGCAGTTTCCTGTCTCTGAACAGCTTCAGGCCACAGCCCACAGCTGTGCACTTCATGAGATGGCATGGAGCTATTAAAGCTGGTAGGTCATAAAGGACTGCTCTGAGCTTCTCTGGGGGTCCTGGGGAGGCCTGACCGGAAGGAGGTAAAGACATCAGGCCTGCAGCGCTTGTGTGCTTCACAGTTGGGTTATATATTTCTGAGTGGACAAAGATGCCTTTCTAATGGGAACCATGACACAGACGTTAACTTGCAATTTGGCACAGAGGCAGCTTGGCTCCGACATGGCCCAGACAGAGCAAAAGCAGCCTGGCCTGTGAGTGGAGAGACTCCTTGCAATCTTGTCCAGGCCCAGGGCTGCAAAAGTGACTTTGAACCCAAGCTCATGTCTTTATAAAACCGTGCTTCTGAATAGTGGTGAGAGGCCAGCTGCTGGGACTCGACCCTGCTAACCATCCAGGACCTTTGGGTGCAAGAGGGCAGTGTTAAGCCTGGCCTGGCAGTAGGTGGCAGCTGGACTTTTACCATCCGTAGTTAGTTCCTAAGTGGAGAAGCATGGAGAGCCGTTCCTCTGAAGAAACTACTGGTAATCCCTCCCTCTGCTGCACAGCGCAGCTGGGCTGGCTCTGGGAAACTTAAGAACAAGTGCTGCAATAATCTACTATGATTCCCAACAGTGACAGGCTTCCAAGGCCACTGCTGCCAAGATGCCTGCCTTTTACTGGAAGCTGCAGGCCTGGGGCCCTCACCTCCCAGTGCCTCCCTGGCAGGGACGCAGATACTTGGCAAACACCACAAACCCTGCTCAATAAGTGCCAACAGAAAGGTCACTTACTGAAAACTAAAGACCAGCAATTTGCCAGAAAAGAATAGAGCCTGTGGCTCTTAAAGGAGCCACACTAGCATTGCCACTGAGGCTTTAACTAAAAGCCCCTTCCACCCTATTTCAGGTCAGAACTTTGATCCATGCTGCCTCCTGATTTTGTGGAGTACCTTCTGGATGCAGCTGAGACAGATAAAACCTTCCTGCATGTTCCTGTCTATGGTGGAGCCCTGCCCAGCCCCTGTTGATAGGACTCTCCC
>LOEQ01000508.1:612299-622549 GCA_001685075.1 Bramus lutescens
AGAAGAAGAAGAAGAAGAAGAAGAAGAAGAAGAAGAAGAAGAAGAAGAAAGCGTAGCATGGGGCCTGGAAGGCCAGATCTGCAGAACAGAGGCAATCACTTGGATGGATGCAGAGCTAGCCCTGCGGTTCTGTGTCATCACTCATTCCAATTCCGGGGCTGAAGACTTCCGAGGTATTATCAGGCGACACAAGGTCACTTTCATATTCCTGGGAGGAAAAACTCCCTGATTTGCAGACAGATCTTAGATTTGACCTATGGCTTCTGCGTTACCCAGGATCGGTGACTGTGTGAGTCAGGTGATAAAACAGAGCCAGCTGGCTTATGCTCATTAACCTTCCCCCCCATACCTCAATTTCTTCTGGACTGAACCGAAGCAGCCTATTTACAGAACGCCAGCGGCAAGCCTGCAATCTGTATTCTCTGGGCTTTGGCCGGGCTTCTCTGTGGGCTGCCTTGCATATTAAAAGGTCTGGTTGGGCAGCATGGTTTGTGTTTCCAGCTATAAGTTTGCAGTGAGGGCCCAGGCCTGCTAATCTCTCTGTCCGTGCCTGGGCTGGTTGGCTTGCTTTTCCTGGAGGCTAAATGACGTGGGTATTGCTGGTGTGTGTTTAGTGATTGATAAGTCTCAGAAAATGCAATTTTGAAACCATAAAGTCTGCAAAGTTCCAGAACTGTGCTGCAAGTGCGGGGATTAGAAACCCATAGAAGACCCCTCCCAGACGACACTGTTCACCAGGGAGGGCCAGGAACCAAGGGATGAATTCTGGGGCCAAGGGCGTACCCTCAGCCCTATGGGCTGTGGAAGAGAATCTCAGGTTCAAAGGGAAGGCCACCTGTAGCAGGAGTGGGGAGGCCTAGGGGCAGGGTGGGAATGCCTTCAAAGCCGGCTAATAATACCCAGGGGACCAGGAAGCCAACATGGCTGAGACCTTGCTCCCCAGGAAGGCCCTTTAGCTGCCAGAAGTCACAACCACTTCTGAAGGACTTGACATTTTGCGTGCTTTCCCACCAGATTTCATTTTCATTACCCGATGGAAAAAATAATCACAGTGGGGAAAAAATGAAGATGTACCAATCTTAAAATGAGCTCCTGAAATGAAACCTCAGCTCTGTCACCTGGATAAATGCTGCTTAGGCATGGAATGTGTCGTGGGCGATAGAAAATGTTTTGTGTACCTGTCAATGTTGGATATTGAGGTTCTGGGGGTCGGAGGCCTGCAGATAGAATCCAGTGAGCTAGAGTTTAAAAATCGGTGAGAGAAGAGCTGAGCCTTCAAATTTTTATCTTTGGATCAAGTACAGTTTTGAGAGCTCATATCCAGCACTTCTGAGTTATACCTAGCGCTTACAGGCAAAACAGAGGGTTTTGGAAGTGTCTTCTCTGAGTTAGAAACCTAGAATTTAATTTTGGATTCCCCCATCTTCCTTAGCAGCATCTCTCAGTCTCCCTGCCCCTGGAGTCATTTGGCCAGCTTTCTAGACATTTCTGGAACCCCCAACCCTCATCTCACCTTGTCCCTTCATGCCATGCTCTGGCTCAGGCTCCCTGTGGCTTTTTGAACCACCTTCTCATAGCGGCTTTTCAGAAGTTTGCCCTGGTCTGATGCTGCTTCCCGGTGCCCCACGAAAGGCTGGTCAGCGCCAGTAGTCACTAGGGAGGGAAACGCAAAGCCAGGCCATAGCAGGGTACACCACGCTGCCAGAGTGGCTGAATAAGGACAATAGCGAGTGCCTGCAAGGATGTGGCTAGCCTAGAGAACTCANACTCACCAAGGTGGTGGGGCCGTAAAATGGCAGCCACTCTGGAAGACAGTTTACACCTCCCTTCCTTTCTTTTTTCTTTGTGTTCATGTGTGTGCGCCTGTGTGTGTGTGTGTGTGTGTGTGCACGCACACAGAGTGTGTGAGCATGTGTCCAGAGGACAAAGGCAAAATATTTTTGTGAATTGAGAATTTCACGCATGTATAGAATTTATTCTGAACCTGTTCACTCCTTCCTCCCATCCACTCCCTATCTCTTCATGCCCCCCTCAGCTCCATGTCCTTTTCCTTTCTCATAACTCATCTGGTCCAGTTTGTGCTGCCCATATATTCATGGGTGTGGGGCTATTCACTGCAGCACAGACGTGACCTACTAGGAGCCGCACCCTTAAAGGAAACTGGCTTGCTCTCCCTCCTGAGGGCCATCAGCTGTCAGTAGCTCCCCTAGGGGTGGGGGCTCGTAAGCCCTCCCCTCTCCATGCTGGAATGCTGACTGGCTCCATCTGGACTGGGCAAGCACACCTGCTTTGCAGGGGTCCTATCAAGTCGGGAAGACACTCTTTTGGTTTGGTTTTGTCCCTGTCTTCTCTCATTACTGCCTTCTCCTGCTGGGATGGTTACTGAGCCCTGGGGTCTCCACCTTAGCTTTTGAGATAGGACCTCTAGCTGAAACCAGCGCTCTCCATTTCTGCTAGACTGGCTAGCAAGTTGGAGGGATCCGTTTGTCTCTGTCTCCACAGGTTACAGGCATGCACCACCAGGCTTAGCTTTTTTTTGTTTTGTGGGTGTTGGGGATTTGAACTCAGGTCCTTATGTCTGTTCAGCAGGCATTGTAACCCACTGGTTCTTCTTCATGGCCTCAAAGTTTGACAGTTTGTTTTAAAATTAAACATACGACTACATTAGCTCCATAAAATTGCAGCCTTCAGCATAAACCCCTGTGGAAGAAAAACTGTATTCACACGAACCCCAGTGAAGACAGATACCCAGAGAAACTTCATTTAGAACAGTGCAAACCATCTTTTGGTGGCCCAGAGGTCTTCTCGTAGAGGGATGGCCGTACAGCTGTGATATGCCTACACCTTGGACAGCTGTTCAGCATAAGGATTCAATTACTAATACAATCCACTAAGAGGAGAGGTCTCTGGGAAAGAACGGGAAGCAAAAAAAGACAAAATAGGGACAGAGAGATGGCTTTGTGGCTGAGAGCACTTACTGTGTCATCATGAGGGCCAGAGTTCATGTCCCACCACCCACAAAACTAACCAGAGGCCCTGTGTGCCTGGAGCCCTTCTTTTCAGTGGGGAATGGAGACAGTAGGGTCTCTGATACTAGCTGATTTCCAACATAATTTAAAAAAAATGCAAGTCCCAGCTTCAGGGAGAGACCCTCCCTCAAAGGAATAGGAGGACCCTAATACCCTCTTCTGACTTTTATGCAGGTACCCCAAACACGTAGATAAGCATAACAGAAATACACACACTCACACACATGAACATACACACTAAAATAAATCTTGAAGAGGACACATGTATGAATATTTGATATACAGGTATGCATGAATATTTGATTGCATGTATATAGCATTATCAAAATGATGTCAAGAATTCCAGGGCTTTGTGATGGGGTGAAGCCAGGCTGGAAGAGAAGCAGATATGCTTACAATGGTGCAACAGGAAGGATCTTTGTAAACGGGAGCTATTGAGCCATTTGACAGTGGTGGTTATTATGTGAGCTTATGGACAAGATGCAGTTTATTGACTTAGCACACGAGGATTGGTGAACAAAGGGCAAACTGGGTCATCTGGATAAGGCAAGGACTTGCAAATGTCCTGGCTGGGATATTGTACTGCGATTCTGCAAAACTATTCAAGGAAGCTAAGTGTACAAGAGACTTCTCAATTATGTTTTGATATTATATGTATATTTATAATGATCTCACCTAACTTGTTAGCTAAAATTATATTTTATTCATCCTTCTCTCTGTGTGCTCATGTATGGAGGTGCATGTGTGTATGTGTGGGTGTGGCTATGTACATGCCTGTGTGTATGTGCGGGTGTGGCTATGTACATGCATATGTGCATGTGTGGGTGTGGCTATGCACATGCATGTGTGCATGTGTGGGTGTGGCTGTGTACATGCATATGTGCATGTGTGGGTGTGGCTGTGTACATGCATATGTGCATGTGTGGGTGTGGCTATGTACATGCATGTGTGTATGTGTGGGTGTGGCAATGTACATGTATATGTGTATGTGTGGGTATGGCAATGTACATGCCATATGTGCATGTGTGGGTGTGGCTATGCACATGCATGTGTGGGTGTGGCTGTGTACATGCATGTGTGCATGCATGTAATGGCCAGAGAACAATATTGACTGTTGATCACCTTGCCTTTTGAGTCAAGGTCTCTCATGACCTGGAACTCTCCCAGTAGGCTAGGTTGGCTAGGGTAATTTGAGGATTCACCTGTCTCTGTTCCTCTGACTCTGGATTACAAGCATGTGCCACCGCACCTAATAATTTTGTTTTTAAGTTTTATGTGGTTTCTGATGTGCCAAATTCAGGTCTTCATGATTACAAGAGAAGCATTTTCCTAACTGAGCTGCCTCCCTAGCCCTATTAATCATTTTTTTTTGTGTGTGTGTTGCGGTAAAATGTATATAGCATACCATTTACCATCACAATTATTTCTAAGCCCGAGTTCTGTGGCATGAAGTCTGTTTCTTTGAGGTGGAGACAAGGTCTTTCATGTAGCTCTGGATGTCTTTAGACTGTGCAGAACACATTGGCCTTGAATTTGTGGCAATCCTTCTGCACCACCCCAACTGAAACTCTGTATCCATAAGTGGCATCTTTCCATTCTCCTTTCTTCTTGGTGGGGGGAGGGAAGAGATCCAGCAAAACAAAACAGAAGATATCACCTCAAAACCAAAGCTCTCTCTGAGGCCCTCATAACCCCAAGGCCAAATTCTCTTCATGCCCGTGTACTGTCCTTGATTGGTACTGCCCTCCTCCTGGCTCTCCTGTAACACCCAGGTTCTCTCAGATTCAGCTGTGGAGTCTGGGTAAGTGTTCTAGAAAAGCTTTCTGGTTTGGTTGCAGTTGTAAAACCAAGACGCGTGGCTGCAGCTGAAGGTCACCTTGAACATTTTCTCTCCTTGTCTTTCTGTTGGCCGAGTCAGTACTTTGCTTCTTAACATGATCTCTTTTCAGTTTTGCCAAGAATTGGTCTTTCTTTGGTGAGTGTGTTGTGAGGGTGTCTGCCTGTGAGGAAATTGCTCAAGCCTTACGACATAGGAAGACATGACAAGAACTGAAAGAGATATTCTCAAAGACTTGGAAGAAAGCCGGAACATAAACGAGAAGCAAAGGACATATTGAAAAAGTTGAGAAAGCTTGAATATTCATATTTTGGAATTTGGAAACGGTTTGGAATATTTGAATAGAAGAAGTGAGAAGTTACAGACTCTAATCTGAATGCAGATGAAAGCGAAGCTATTCTGTGTTTGTTAAGTTTGTTTTTCTAAGAATGAAGCCGAGGCAGAATCCCCCCCAAGAATGAGGGACCAACACAAACAACATGGCGAGACTCTGTCACTTAAGGATTATTAAAACTCAATAAATTGAACCATGAACAAACTAAACAAAAATCAGTGAAATTATTTTGACAATAAAAACTGTAATAGGCCAGCTGTGGTGGTGGATGCCTGTATTCCCAGAAACCTGGGAGGCTGAGGCAGGAGGATCACTGTAGTTTGAGGTCAGCCTGGTGTCTGTAAAAAGTTCCAGACCAGACAGGGCTACATAGCAAAATCCTGTCAAAACAAAACAAAACAAAAAACCCTGTAAGACAGAAATGATAATGTTATTAAAAGAAAGTCATTTAGTGAAAGATGCTTTACTTGTGAGGGAAATGATGAGTGAGCCCATAGGTATTTTGATAGCTCAGTTGATTAAGGGCTGAATCATATGGATATTTTGAGATAAAATTTCAGTTTCCTGCTGATTTGACCTCAAATTGTGATATTAGTAAGATGACTACATTCCTAATACACACAGTCATGAAGACATCAACAGCAAATTGGCCAATGTGTTTCATCAGTTCTAAGACCGGTCAGTGCATAGAAAACTAGAAGTTCCCTGAGATATCCCCAGAATTTCCCTGAGATAGCCTAGATCTCACAGAGCCTTGAAGGTTTCTCAGTTTTGACAACTGTCTTGAACATTTGCACAGCCACATCAGAAGTTAGTTGGAAAACTTTATTTTCTAAACAGCTAAAAATAAAAATCAAATTTCCTTTTTTGTTTCTCTGTGTAACCCTGACTGCCCTGGAACTCACTTTATAGACCAGGCTGGACTCAAACTTGGAGACCCATCTGCCTTTGCCTTCCAAATGATGGGATTAAAGGTGTGTTCCACCACCACGACCTAACAAAAAACAAATTTCTATCAACCTCATCAGAGGAAGGGGTGAATTATCCTGTGTGTGTGTGTGTGTGCATGTGTGTGTGTATAGAAGACACTACCTTGCTATAGAAAGGTGAGAGAAGAATGTATAGAAAAATGTGTGAAGATACAGATACCGTAGAGGTTGCTAGGCAGCTGATTAAGCAAAAGACTAGTCAGTTCATCTAGATGGTAAAACATTTGTGGTAAACTCTTTAAAGTATATGAATTTTTCTTATTCTAAGCAAATATTCATTTTCATATCAAATTCACATCCCTGATTTTATCAGCTTCAGGTTCTCCAGAGTCTGAGCCCCCTGATGCCCTACTCTGTGTTTGCCTGTCTTGTTGCTTTACTCTTAGGCATGCTCCGAGACTCCTGTTGGTATCACTGCTCTCAATCACCAAAACATAAACCTAACAAGAATGGCTCTCATCTTCCTCCAGAGTTGGCCTGCTATGTCAGGAGCCAGGCATTGGGCATTTGAGTTCCAGAAGTCTTGTCTTATACTCAGTAACCCCCAAGAAAATTCCTTAATTTCAATAATTTCTTCCACAAAATAAGACTAATAATACACCATTATTATTGAGAGTCTTAGGGAGCTTTCAAGAGACTGCTGGCAGGATCTCCAGCATTGGGTAAGGTAATCCCCTTACATTGGGTAAGGACTCACTAACGGTTGAGTTAATGAGTTTGTGAACCCATTGGAAAGAAAGACTGAGGCATTTAGCTTAGTGAAATGTAGCTGTCAGTAAACTAATTTATCTCTGAGGTCATAGGTTCCCTGTAAAACAGGGGCTTCCAAATCAAGGCCATTCACAGCTCTCAAACTGTGTGATTTGGTCGAGATAAAAATAGCATTTTTGTTACCTAGAGTGAAGCTTTAACAAGGCTCACTGATTGTTCTCTTGACGGTGTCTGGAGTTTTGCTTGATTCCCTGACCCTTTAACCATCTTCTGCAAATGCACAGAATGCAATAGTGACGGCACGGCACACTAACTCTAGACCTGGTGATTACAAGTTCATGGCCATCATACTGTTGGCAACCATCAGTTTCTGGCATCTCTCTCCCCCTCCCTTTAGAAGTGTCTGCAGTGTTGTTATAAATCTCCAGGTTTTGGAGGGTCGCATGTGCTTGCAGTAAATTTCTTTTAAACATCAGTTGGGCCTGGCTGTGGGGGGCCACTTGGATCAAATGCTAATGTGGATGCTGTTGCCAAGACTTTAGAGGTGGTTGACAGTGACAGTCGGTATCTCTAGAGCATGACAGATCACATCACCCTTTATAGTTTGGTTGAATCTTTTTTTTAACTTTTTAAAAAATATTTATCTATCTATCTATCTATTTATCTATTTATTTATTTATTTATTTATTATGTATTCAATATTCTGTCTGTGTATATGGCTGCAGGCCAGAAGAGGGCACCAGACCTCATTACAGATGGTTTTGAGCCACCATGTGGTTGCCGGGAATTGAACTCAGGGCCTTTGGAAAAGCAGGCAATGCTCTTAACCACTGAGCCATCTCTCTAGCCCCAGTTTTGTTGAATCTTAATCAACTAAAAAGCAGAAAGAAAGAAAGAAAGAAAGAAAGAAAGAAAGAAAGAAAGAAAGACAGAAAGAAAGAAACAAACAAAAAAGTACTGGGGTTTCTCAAAGAGTTCTGTCTTCTGTCTAAGTCAGCAGATTGCCTAGCCTAACACAGTTTGAATTTTCCAACCCCACAATTTCATGAGCCAATGTCTCAAAAATCTCTATGTACAAGAATATGTATGTAGCCCTCCGTCTTCATGGGCAAAGGCTACCAATACCTGAGGATGCTCCAGTTATCATATTTATCATTTTAAGTAGTGTGGCATTTGCATGGAACCTATCCACATTTTCATAGGCTTGAAGATCTTCTTAAGGTGACTTTATTTCTAACACAGTGTGAATGTCCTGTAGGTGGATGTTCTTTTTATTGTTGTTGGTTTTTCAAGACAGGATTTCCCTTGTGTAGCCCTGGCTGTTAGGGAACTCACTCTGTAGACCAGGCTGGTCTTGAACTCAGAGATTTGCCTGCCTCTGTCTCCTGAGTGCTGGGATTAAAGGTGTGCGCTACCCTACACGCACGCACGCACACACACACACACACACACACACACACACGGTGGTTATTCTTTAAACTTCATTGCTGGGGGAAAGTGGCAAGAAAAGTCTATTCATGTTCAAATGATGTTTCTTGAGTATGTCTAGTCTGCAGCGGGTTGAATTCATAGGCATGGAATTCATGGATGATGGACAGCCAGCTCCTGTTTCCTTGGAAGCCCTGAGGAGACAGTACTCCAACCATGCAACTGGAGACCTGTGAGGAAGGAGTGTGTGTTCACACCTTCATTCCATCAGTGGGAACTTTCTGAGGTAAACACTGGGAAGGAGACAGGACATGACTTGTAAGACGCTATGGGAACATGATTGACTCACTTGGTGGTCCCTGAAAATATCTGGTAGGATCTTTGTGAGCTGCAAGGTAGTAAGTGTCCTTGAGCTTCAAAGACATACCCAAGGCTTGGTTAGACAAAGCTCCCTTTGTGGGAACTCCTGAGTCCGAACCCCAGTGGCTATGTGATGGGAAGATTGGCAGAATGTTCCCAAACACTACAACCTTCTCCTGCTTTCTCCGTGTCCCTAATCTCTAAGTTGGCTTATGTTTTAAGTCTTTTAAATTTGTGAGTTACTTCTACTTACCCTCGGGGTTGTGATGGGTATGGATCCCTTGTGACTGCTTTGGAGGTGCAGGGGAGGGAAGATGAGCAGCAAGGGGAGATATGAGATTAGAGCATCAGCCAACAGGTCAGACAGCTCTGATGGTGAGTCTTGGCTCCAGCCTTGTGACTATGGACTGACCACAGGCAAGTCACACATTTGCTGCAAGCTGGGGTCCCAGCCGTAGCTTCCTTCCCTCAGGTGGAGATGTTGCCCTTGAATCAAGAGCGTGGTTCTATGACTGATTGGCTGTTCTCGTGGGGAGGTGTTCCTTGCTTGCTTATATTGTTCTGTTACCTGTCTTTTTCCCTTTGTGGTTTACAGAGGACATGGACAATGGAGGGGCACACTCATGGACATATACAACTCTGCTCATACATAAAGCAGGGACAGTCCCTCCTTAGCTCTTCCTAAGGCATCAGAGGCTTGAGCTGCCAGCATCAACTGTCTCCTGTTCTTATTGAAATAGAAAAGGGCAAGCCTGTTTTTAAAGGGATTTGTTCTGGACCAAGTGCAAGAGCCGTTCATTTTGTTTGCTATCATGACTTTGACAGGTACCCGAGCAGAACAAAAATACATCCCTATACAAGGAGCATTAAGGGAGAAAAATCAGGAAATAGAAAACCAAAATAAAACTTCTCATCTGGACGGGATTTCTGAAGAAGCGTGTTGTGTTAACAATTTCCTCTGTGGTAGAAGCATTCCGTCCTGCAGGGAAGCTCCTTAAATAGGAAGGTGAACAACCCAAAATAGCTTCAGGAAGTTCCTGAAACTGACCAGATTCTCTGGGCCCCTCTCTGCCAGAGTGAGCAAGAGTTGAAGAGTCCCTCTCAAACCCAAGGAAGCGGAGCCGTATAGAAGGCTCTCAGATGAGCTAAAAGGAGAGTCCAGACCAGCCACCTGGAAGAAGCAGCGACTAACTCTCCAGCCCCTTGAGCTGCCGGCAAGCTGTGCAGTGTGCTCCGGGTTCCCAGCTTTGTGAGCCATCACCCATCTTGGTGTGGTCCTTGGTTTTGCTGCTACCTTTAAGTCGTTTCTGCCTCCGTAAGTAACCCCTCACCCACATTCCTGTAAGTAGCCCCAGGAAAACACATTGCTCACCAGATTGGACTTTGGTGGTATCTGTACTTGGTCTGTCGTGGGTCCCCTCTGTAGGCTGAGTAAGCGTGTGTATTGCATCTCCCTGTAGTAATAAGGGGAGCAGGCCCTGCTTTTCATCCAGCCTAGTTCCCGCACGGCTAGCTTATACCCGGAAATAATGACACACAAATTGTATTCATTTAAGCACTGC
>LOEQ01000509.1:62194-86036 GCA_001685075.1 Bramus lutescens
TCGCGGGTGGTGGGAAGAAGCCAGTCCTTCAAACCCAGTAGGAAGTTATATCGTGACTAGAACCTATCCTGGGCACTCGGACTCTGGCGCACACAACAGCAGGTCCATGAAAGAATCTGAACGCGGGACCCACCCACCCGAGGGTAGACAGACCCAGATGAGGCGCGCATACGTGTGTGTGTCCGTGGGTGTCTGCGCGTGCAAGGCGAAAGGGTCTCGGCGTCCCCCCCCCTCTCTCTCTTTCTCTCTCTCTCGGATTCTATAATTTGCCTTCCTTTGTTCTCAAAATAGTAAGCGAGCGCTGCCGGCACTGCTCTCGGGAGGGGTGGGGGCTGCTGCGCGCTCGAGCGCGCGCAGAGTTAGCTGCAGGGTTACAAACAGTCTCTCCTGCTCCCCCGGCCTGAATTAATGTGTTACTATTTCGGGCGAGCCAGTGTTTCCAGGGGAAACCTAATGACGCAATGACGTCAATGCAGGTNGGGAGGGTGCCGGGGAGGTGGTGAGGGCGGCAGGTGCGGGGGCGCAACAGCCCCGGCCAAGCCCAGAGACCGGAGGACACCCCCTCTCAGCGCTCTGCCACGGGCAACTTCCCACTGCCAGGGACGGAGTTTCTCCGTTGCCCATGGACATCCAGAGGAGGTGTGGAGGGCAAGCAGGGTAACCCCCACTCCTAATCCACATCTATCCAAGGGAAGCCAGAGGAGCCAGCAGGTCCGGACTCGCTGAGGGGGCTCCACGCGGGGCCTCCCACGCACAGGTATGCACTGGTCCTCTGGGTGTCTTCAGTTTGGGGGGAGTCACACTTCCGTCCACTCTCCTCTACTGTCCTGGCACCATAAATGGGCATTTGGGGAATGAAAAGGGAATTTTTTTAGGGCCACCCTTGTGGCCCGTCGCACTCCCTCACTGTGGGCCTAAAGGACTAGACTGCTCCACTTCAACATCTTCCTTGGTCTCAGGCTAGAATTAGGGTTCCCTTGATGGTTGTGCCTCCCTTGGGCTCAACATCTGAGGCCTAGACAGACACAAAGCGGGAGGGACGTCCAGGCCACACAGGCTAGGGTGGTGCTGGACAGGTACCTTGGTGACTGGTGGGAGCCAGTGCTGGTGTTTAGAGTGATCAGAACTGCTTGGATGTATTTGGTGTGTGCATCTACTCCAGGGGGTCTATGTGCAAATGTGTCTGTCACCCGTGTACATGGGAACGCCTTGTGTATCCTTTGCTTTGCATTTGTGGCCTCTTCCCTGAATGCAGGAGGTCATAGAGAAGCTCAGGGCCCTTTACCTGCTGGGCCCCAAGGACGGTTGGCCCAGATTGCACCTTGCTCCCCGGAGGACCCTGGTCCCCTTTCCCCAAGCTGACCACAGCTTCAGAAGTCTGCATGCTGCTCAAAGCTCAACCTATCTTCCTGTCCCAACTCGTTCGTGCGCTTCTTTTGAGGATAAGTAGAAGAGGGGGATTGAGAGGGAATTCCTTTCTACCCGCCCCTTCTAACTTGTGGCAAAAGCGCTACCTCCTCGGGGCTCCTCCTTTTAGGCCGCGGCTCTCCGATTTCAGCACCATGGCATGGACAGNGCTCCTGCGTAGCCTGCTCCTCTTGCCAATTATGGGAGTCAGGCCTGGGAGTGAGCGACCCCTGGCCCCAGCCTACTGCTGCCGTCCCAGGCCTTCTCAGTTTCTAACTTGCTCCAGAACCCGATTCTAGATTCTTCTCTCAGCCCCTCAACATATACACCACACCGGAGTCTTCTGTGTTAGGTAGCCAGGAATTCCAGCTACATTCATGGGATAGGCGGTTCTAAAGAGAGGCTGCTCACAAAAGCTCTCCTTTTTCAATTCAATTCGTTCAGTGAATCAAGAGTTCTCCACTCCCTGAAAGGCAAGCCAGCCCTCTGTAAGCAGAAGGGTGGAAATGGGGAACCCTTAAGACACACCCCCTGCACTCTCACACCCCCTCTTTGGTCTCTTTTCCTATAATGCAGGCTTCCTTGGGTATGAGGTCTGGGGTGAATCTATCCCCCACCAGTGGTCAGAGGGTTCAGATGATGTCATGGTTCAGGAGCTCTGTCTGGAATAATACTTGAGGAGGTTCTTATGGGAGTGTGTCCTGGGCTTTTTCTTTTCTTTTTTATCTTTGTGACAGAGTTCTATGCAATTCACATTTACGAGGTTGTGACCACTCAGCAAGCTGGAGACAGCAGCACACACCCCAGCATAAGTGGAGTCCAGGATAAAGGATAAAGCAATGGGGCCTGTAGCTTACTCCGTTCTGGCTGTCATGGCCAGTACGGTGATGTGAGATCATCCCAGACAAACCTCAGTCCTCCCTTTCAGGAGTCCCCTTGTCATCCCAGCTCCCTCAAGAAGATCTGGAAGCACCTGTAGGATATCCCAGTTGATCCAGAGATGAGCAGAAGAAACAGGGAAAAGAAGCCTCTTTCCATCCCAATCCACCCTGTTTCAGAGACAGAGCACTCTCTACCCTGAAGCCTGAGCTTCAGACAGCTCTCTTCATTAGATATTCTCTCTGGCCAGTAGGGATTAGGCCAGCATTGTCAGATCTGACCCAGGGCAGATCCAGGTGTTGTCAGTCATTGTACTGGCAAGGTCAGCAGCACTGCATGAGGTCTGGCCTTGGGGAGGTGGTCACCCCCCCCCACAGAAGTTCTGGGGCCTGAAGCCAGCACAAGCTGTCAGCAAGAAACGACCTTTCTTCTGAAAAAGCCATTGTTCTGTTTGCTGCTGAGCTACCAGGGAGAGGCAAAGAAAAGACCCCCTGGCTGGGAATGAGGAAAGATGTGACAGCCATCCCAGTCTAGGGGTGCTTCCTTTTCACACTCCAGCTCCTATAAAAATCCTCAGTGTTTCATCAGGTTCTTAGAGGCACAAGGAAATGTCTGTTCTCCAAAATTAATTCATTTCCTACCAGAAAAGCCATGTGTGACCAGGTTAAAGAGGTGGCAGCGTGGACACACATGCAAACAGTAAGAAGATGTGGCCTCAATGAACTCCCCAGAGTCTTCCAGCCAAAACTCTCTTGTCTCGGTGTATTGAGCTGCTGTCATCTACCTGGCCCCATTTCTGGTCATTTGCCAAGTTTCCTTGGCTCCCTGGCTTCCCTTCATGTTCAGTTGGGTAACACCTGGCTACGGCCTCAGAGCAGAGTGGTCATGCTCAAGCAGGTACAAGGGAGATGCAACAATGTCCTGCCATACAAGCCTGGCTTCCGAGCTATTCAGAGCAGAGACCTCAAAGAGGAATCAAGGAAGGTGACTGACCTCGGGTGCTGGAAGTCAGCACATGGCAGAGAGAACCCTGTGTCTCTCCTTGCCTGACTGCAGGCATGACAAGCCAGAGCAGCTTCTGGTCCTCATGGCCAGGTGCTCTATAGGAAGCTGAACTAATAGAACACCAGTGTCAGCGTAGGCTCCAAATGCTCCTTTCAGCCCCATGCTGATGTTTAAGCAGTCTTCATGATGAACCTCAGATTCTCCATCTGCATGAGGGGAATTAGTGACACCCACTGTTCAAGAGTTGGCTTGTTTTGAGGGTGCCTGGGCACCATTGTATTAGCATCTGAGATTTGGCTGGGAGACCTGGTTCGTTTATTCACAAAATGCCTGGGATCTTGACAGTCTGGAACAGCTGGAACAGCCTGGCCCTTGAAGGAGGTGAATCCTGGTCAGGTGGTAACTTCTTTGTTGCCTGGTGAAGATTTTGTCTCACCAGAGTCTCAACCTGTGCCTGTAGAAAGAAACTTGGGCTCCACTGATTGAATCCAGACATCTCACCTCTCTCTGTGTCAGAGAGCCTTACATGGAGGCATGGATAAGGAACAGCTAGCTTCAGCTTGGCCAAAGCCACCCCAACCCAGCCACTGACCCTATCTTGCATCCCCCAGCTCTCTAAATAATTGCAGTGGCATGAAAGTTTGCTCTTGAGGCTAAGAAGTTTGGGGTTTTCTCACCTGAAGGATTGCATACAAGCTGCCCACCACGCTGTCTTCCAGCTAGAGCCCAGAGCCCAAGGGCACAGAGACAAGGTCCGTGTGATCAAGGACAAGGTCTCTCTTGTCTGTTTCCCTGTGTGCTCCCAGGAAGCACAAGTCTCATGCGTGGCGGCCTTTGAATTCTGTACCTCTTAGGAGATCTACAGTCCTACGGCATCACTCCACCTAAGGGTGAAGTGGACTGGGGAGCTTCATTTCAGCAAAGAGAATCAGGGCTCACACATAACGCTTCCGCTTCCCCCAGAGCGGTGGTTCTCAGCCTGTGGGTTGCCATCCCTTTGGGGGTTGAACGACCCTTTCATAGAGGTCACCTAAGACCATAGGGAAACACAGACATTTACAGTACAGTTCATACCAGTAACAAAATTGCAGTCATGAAGTAGCAATGGTAATGATTTCATGGTTAAGGGGTCACTACAACATGAGGAACTGTATTAAAGGGTCAAAGCACTAGGAAGGTTGAGAACCACTGACCTAGAGGTCGCAAGGGGCCAACATGAACATTGGAAGAGCAGTTGTAAGACTCACTCTGTCTCATCTCTCTTGCCTATATAACCTTGGACAAGTCCTGTCATTACCAGCATAAAAATGGACAAGGCATCTATCAATGCCTTTCATGGGGCCATCAAATGGTGAGCAGTGGTGAAGACAAGAATGTCATGGAGACGTGTTAAACCGAGTCTCACAGTCAGGTGTGTTTGGTAGTAGTGTGTTAGCCACTTATTCACAGCCCAGGGCTGGAAGACAGCACATGCCATGCAGGGCCACATGAGGCATGCGCTCAAAGCCACAGCTAGGCCTGAGTAAACTGAAGGATTTGTGAGATGCAGGCTGTATGCAGACAAGGTGATGAGTGTCTCTAGGAGGATTCGGCGGGCTTGTTCAGATCACCTTGTGGGCCAATGTGGGAAGTAAGGCGTTCAGGCTGAGGACCAGGTAGTGGGCCACTGACTGGCTGTGAGGGGAACTGGCCAGATGGGGAATGTTTCCCATGGGGTGAAGACATGTCTGGAGAAAGCAGAGGAGCACATGGTTGTTAGGACTCTCAGGGACTTAAATGTCAGCTTTCAGACGCAATGCTCTAGGCTGCATGGTCAGTCTCATTCATCCTCATGAAGTCCCTGCAAGAGGACTTAGGAAGAAACTGAGGCTAAGATCCGATCACCCGGATTGAGCTGTGGTCCATGTCTCCTGATGAGGGTGTGTTCTCTCTGTGACGTCTGCAGTGACTTCTCACAGCAGTCTCCAGATATCCCAGAATTCTCTGCAGCTCTTCTTCGATTTTAGTTGGGATGCCACGGCAGAGAATCTAAAGCACTTTTGACACCTCTGCTTCCAGATCATGGAGTTAGTGAATTATTTACATATTGAGGCACCAGAATTTCAATGATGAAGGCCAGAGTGGGTTCAAGAGCCTGAGGCAGAACTGACTACTGAGGAGACTGAGTCCCAGCCAACCGCTGTCTCTCCCCTGCTGTGTGGTTTTAGCCTCATTTACTCTTTTCTGGGTTCAGACTTCTCAGCAGAACCATAGGAAGACGGATGAGCATGGAGTTTCTTCTAGTTTGAGGGTGTTGTGAATCTTTCATAACTCGAATCTGTAGAATAGAAAGTCCCATCTCTAGAGAAAGTGGATTTCAGCGCAAGTGTGGCCCTGCTGTGCCTAGAAGCGTCACATCGACTCAGTCCTACAAAGTGAATGAATGGCGGACGTGTGAGTTGAGGCTAACCCCAGTCCAGTCTAGCCTCCCTCAGGGAAGTGACTGGACTTGGCTGGCCCAGGGTAGTTACCAGAAATTTCTCTGGGGACAGAAGGTATAAGCTAGTTTTCCATCTTGGTTTCAGACCGCCAAAGCTTTGAACTGTAACTGAGCTCAGCCAGCAGGCTCCTTCTAGGCTCTTCCCAGTGAGCCTGTGCACTTGCTGTGCCTTCTAGCTCTTTCCCTCCCTTCCTATGGGACTTAGTAAATAACTACCACTTAAGGTTTAATTTCAGATAAATACAACTTAAAAAAAAAAAGTCTCAAAAGTCCCTGTGCATCCTGCATCTCCCTCCTCTGTCCCTTGCCCCCTTTACCTGGAGGTTCAGGGTTTCTGCTGTCTACAGGAACACGAATGTGCTAACAAAACAAAAAATAATGACAGCTGCAGAGGAAGCTGAGATTGAAGCTCACATCTCTGGGGGCAGTAAGGCAGGTTTGAACCAAAGGCCTTTGTGCTTCTATACGCTCTACCTTCTCATCAGTGTGGACATCCAGCGGCAGTAGGTGAGGACAGGCTGCTGAGCACCTGCAGGCTCATTGCGGCACTACGCCCTAGGCGACCAGCAGTGGATAAGCCCTGGCTCCCACATAGCTGGCTTTAAAAGGCTGGTGCTTGATTCCACCTCTCAGGCTGAGGCAAATCCATGTCCTTGTGACTCCTCTTTGGTGGCCTGGCTGCTAACACGCCATCTGCTCCCTGGCTGGTCTTCTGAGCCATGAGTTAATGAAAACTAGAGACCTCTCTTGCAGGCAGGCATTCTGGCTGGCTGAACTCAAGGGGCCACGATTTAGGAGTGAGGTGAAGACAGGATCCTGTGTGGACACTTCCACACGCCATGGGCATCTTGATGATTTCCAGGAGAGTAAGAAGATGTGTGGTTTGACTTCCACACTGAAGTGAGTCAGGATTAACCCCTTTACTGTTATACAGCACTTAGCAGGAGACCAGGGACCGGGAAGTCAGGCTGAACTTCACGCTTGTGCTTTCTCTGCGTTTGTGACACTCCTCCCCCCCAACACTGGCGGCCATTCCATAGAAGCACAGCCTGGAGACAATGGCTGCCACCCCAGGGGAAAACTCACCTAGGGAACTTATAGGATGTTTAAGTCCACCCCAGAGAGCCTGATTTAATTAATAAGGGTGTAGTCCAGGCATCAACAGTTTGTAAAAAACAAAAACCAAAAAACCCAGGCAATTCTAATGAGCCCCAGGGCTGAGGATCCTCCAGGACTGAAAAAAAGCTCAGGCCAGAATCTTCCAGACCACACTGCATGATGGCTTCTGACTGCCTCCTCTAGATGGTCTTATTAAGGAATTATTTTTTGTTTTTGTTTCTTAAGACAGGCTCTCAAGTATCTCAGGCTGCCTTTGAACTTGCACGTAACTGAGGATAACCTTAAACTTCTTATCCTGCCAGCATGGTACAAGCGCTGGGGTTCACACACTATACTCAATCTATTCAGGGCTGGTGTTCGAGCCCAGGGCTTTTGCAAGTGTTGTACCAAGTGGGCTATCTTCTTAGCCCAATATAATCAGTAAGACTATTAGGAGTTTAGAAAGTTCTCCAGGTGACCCTATTCAGCCAAGTTTGAAAGTATTGTCCTAGATCAGACCTTGCTCCTCTAGGTGTGGTCAAAGGCTAGCAGCATCAAACCAGAGGTGGTGGTGCACGCCTTTAATCCCAGCACTCAAGAGGCAGAGACAGGCAGATCCCTGTGAGTTTGGGGTCCGCCTGGTCTACAAAGTCAAGTTCCAGGATAGCCAGAGCTGTTACACAGAAAAACCCTGTCTTCAGAGCCCCCTGAAAAGCCAGCAGCATTAAAAGGCCCTGGCAGCCTGTTGGAAACAGGAAGTTTCAGGCCCACCCTGGCCTACTGAATTAGCATCATATTTTAGCAAGATTTCCAAGCAATTTGCATACTTAAAAATTGGCTCAATGAGATCTTTGCTTGATGTAAACCTTTAATTGCAGTACTCAATAGGCAAAAGAAGAGGGTTTCTGTGAGTTTGAGGGCATTTTGGTCTGTCTGCAATAGTGAGTTTCAGGCTATCCAGAGCTACATAGTGAGACTCTGCCTCAGAAATAAAGGAAGAAAGGAAGGGAGGGAGGGAGAGAAATAGACAAATTGATTAATTTTTAAAAGCCTATGATAGAATGAAAAAGCAGATATGGGCCCCCGCCCTGCCCAAAAAAACCCAACCAGTCCCTCGGCTGACTCATTAATTTGGCCATTCTGTTGATAACCCTTGAGCACCTGCTACCTGTGGGTACCACGCTGTGCACCACTTATTCAAAGAAGAATAGGGCTGACGTGGGCATCCAGCTATCAGTCAGAACACAAAGGTGACGCCAGTACTTGCAGAAGCTTGAGGAGAATCCTCCACGAGAATACAAGGAATGTGCCCTTCTCTGTCCTGGGAGCAAAGGATCCCACAGCATCTGAGGCAGGTGGATTACAGCTGAAAGGGACAGGACAGGCTGGTAAAGGGGTACAGACCCTTCAGAGGAACCACTGCTTTAACTGTGGACAATGAGAAGTCTGTGGAAGTTTCTGGTAGAAGGAAGGGGAATGTCATGAGTCATTTGTTCTTCGAGGTGGAGAAATCCAGAAAAGTACATGAAGGCCCAGTGAGGAAGTGGACGCTTGACAGGTGGTTGCATTATAGAGACCCCTGGGTTTGGGAACAGGTAGCATCTGAGGAAGACTTGCAGGCATGTAGTGCCTACACAGGTGGAGGTGGCAGCGCTCAGTGAGATAAAGCCATGTGACACTCAGTACGTCAAGACAGGCTGAGTGGCCAGTTGTATGCTTGGGGCCAGAACAAAGGAGGGAAGCTAAAGTCTGTGGATCTGAGAGCCCATAGTGTTCGGGGACTGTTGAAACCGTGGGAGTGAAATGCCAGAATTTAGAGAAAAGGGGAATCAGAGGCACACTGAACTGCACTGTGTACAGGGAAAGAGAGACAGGGAAGGAAAAGAGGTTGAGCAGGGCAAGGGAGCCAAGCAGCACATCATGAGAGGATAGGTCAGAAAAGGGAAACAGAACCAGACTCCAGGTGGGCACAGAGAGCATAATTCACGGAGTCAAATGATGCAGAGAATTTAAGCAGGAGATGAACGCTGCACACAGGAGTTAGTGGTTAGACCATTAGTGACCCGGATGGAGAAGCCGGTGCCGAAGAAGGTGCAAGCGTGGGCACTGCCTCATCGTGCATGGGAAGAGGGGACAATGGAGCAGTTCTTTCACAGAGAGGCAAGATGCGAGGGCTTTGTTTCCTGTTTGGGTTAGAGGAAATGAGACAGTTTCTGAGCAAAGAGGATGAGTCAAAACCGGTGAAGGATGAGGAGGGAGAGCAGGGAGCTGCTAGTCATTCTGAGAACAGAGAGTTATCTTGGAGAGGAGACGTGTTAAAGTGGCACTCGTCACTGTCCTCATTATCCCTCGGAGAGAGGCTCACTCACCTTCCACGGAAGGAATAGTGGGTTAAGGCTCCTGGGAACAGAATGCAGCTGGGAGCTGGGAGGCCCCTTCTGCAGTGACCCCAATAGCCTACAGTATGTTACATTGTTTCCAGTGACAGGCTCAGGAGGTAAGGACTGTGAAGGTGACTAGTTCTTTCTTTAGGTTCGGAGAATTGCCAAAAGAAAAAAAAAAAAGAACAAGAGAGGGCCTAAGGATAATGGGGAAGAACTCGGTTGATGCATGGATACCATCATCTTTGTCTGATGAAGGTCAAACACAAGGGCAGTCATAGCCTTCGATAAGCCTCCCTCATAAAGGTGAAGAACATTGGGGCTACTGGTTCCTCGGCTGTGTATGGAGCTGTTTGGAGAAAGGGGAGCCTTCCAGGTTCCAGTTGCTGTAGCTGCTGCTCTATTCCAGACTCGCGGCTAGCTCTATGGACAGGACACCTATGCCTTTACCTCTGGTGGTTTGCTCTTCAGCCCTTGGGAGAATATCTGGTTCTCAGGGTTGGAGGGAGCCTTAGCGGTGGCTCTCAAGCAGTGGGGATCCCTGGAGGCATTTGGAAATAAGTATGACTTTGGCCATCATAATGATTAGGCATGCCTTTGACGTTAGGAAGGAGGAGGCCAGGCACACATAAAACAGGCTTGCCTAGACAGCCTTCATGGGTCCCTTGTCTGTCACAGCTTCCACACATTTTCCCAAGCAGTAAAACACTATTCACAATAATCTGTGAGTGGAGTTTACACGTTAACACCCTTGAGTCCTCTAGAGCCATTTCTGTATGTAAGTTAAGAAGAGATTATACTTTTACAGGTTGAAATATAAGCTCTATCATTATGAGTTATAAACTAAGTCATTTTAATTTTGTGTATCAATTAGGGAGCTCTGTTAAGTTTTTAAAAATTCTTATTTCTTGAAAATGGGATTTTCTGTAGTGTTATCTCAGGGTAACAACTATTACCAAAGGTTTGGTATAAAAGAAGATGTTCAATTTTGGTGGAGTTGAAGAGGACTTAGCCTGATTTTTCAATGAATGAGTTGAATTCTCTCTACAATAACTCCCCTTGCTGCCTGCTTGAACAACTCCAGGGTGGGAACGCCCAACCTGCCTGAGCAGTCTGTTATCACCAGGGAGCTGGTGTTTACGGAGAATCACACAGGGAGACAGAGCCTGCCTCTCAGTACCTCCTCCTGCCTGTGGCAGTCCAGGCTATCTCCTTCAAGGCGACATAGTGACAGTTCTCCTACCAGAGCGCTTTCTGATGTGTGTGGATGTCACTGGCTCCACACACTCCCACCTTTCCATCCCCAATATTTCCGTCCAGACAGACTCTTCTGTTTGTGACCTGTTTTGGGCGCCCCTTGTTATGTGGGTCAATCGAGATAGTGCACTAAGAGCGGGGGATTCAGAGAGACCGGGTAATTTAGTTCATTGGTGGTTATTTTATAGACTCTCGGTCAACTTCCGGCATCGGCTGCACCGCAGTCTGGAAGCAGAGGTGATAAAGAAACACCTTTTATCCCTAGAGTTCAGCAGGGAGTGAGATCCCATAAAGGACGGGTTGACGTACAGCCCCACCACCTCCTCCTCAGACTGCTCTAGAGAGAGAGGGAGCGAGGTTGTTTAAAGGGGGAAATCATTGCCACGGAATGATGAAGAAAGGGCATGCCCAGAGGGAAGCCTCCATCAAATTCGACAAGACCGAAAGCAGGGGCCAGTATAAGGTGACCATGTTGAAGGGTGAGGGAGCATTAGCTTAGAGTATCCAGAGAAGGAGTGTGGGGAGGGAAGGGTCTTCTCCTTGGAGAACCGGATGGAAGGTGATCTGCAAAGGGCCTGGGGTGGCAGGAGCATACTTGAAAGCCCGCTGCGCTGTAGTCCACAGCCTTATTAAGCAAACTGCTTTCATTCGGAGCTCTACCCTTCCATCAGAGGGCGAGAAGTTTCTTCTTTTTTAATATTTATTTCTTTATTATGTATACAATATTCTGTCTGTGTGTACATCTACAGGCCAGAAGAGGGCACCAGACCACATTACAGATGGTTGTGAGCCAACATGTGGTTGCTGGGAATTGAACTCAGGACCTTTGGAAGAGCAAGCAATGCTCTTAACTGCTGAGCCAACTCTCCAGCCCGAGAAGTTTCTTCTTGGTACAACTAAATGGTCCCTGAAAATGGCAAATGGCTCTCAGTCAAGTTTAGCTATTGAGAAAACTTCATGAACATGTGTACAGATCTCTAATCACCAATGCCTAATTTTTAAATATTTAAGTGTATATGTGCATGCCTGAGCATACATACATGCATCGTATGTGTGCAGGTACCTTCAGGGATCAGAAGAGGGCATTGGATTCCCTGGAACTGGAATTCCAGGCAGCTGTGAGCTGCTGTTTGGATGCTGGGAACCATAACCCTGATCTTCTACAAGAACACCAGGCACTCTGTTAACCTCCGAGCAATCTCTCCCCTACAATGCCTTATCTATCTATTTATTTATTATTTTGGTTTTTCAAGACAGGGTTTCCCTGTAGTTTTGGAGCCTGTCCTGGAACTAGCTCTTGTAGACCAGGCTGGCCTCGAACTCACAGAGTTCCACCTGCCTCTGCCTCCAGAGTACTCAGATTAAAGACATGCACCACCACTGCCCAGCTACAATGCCTTATTTTTAAGAATATAAATAGCTCTGCCACATATTCCCTAACCCCAAGGGTAGCCTTCAACAAGGCTGAAGCTGAGGGAAAGAAGACCCTGAGGAAATCAAAATAATGTGAAGAACAAAAAGACCTAAAAACAAAGGAGGCAAACCTCGCATTTCTGTCCATAGGGAGAGCCATGAAAGGAAAACTCCAAGGAAAAAAATGCTGTTGGAAATGAAAGCATTTTTAAAATAGCTGCCCAAAGAAAATATTCAATAGAATTGAAGAAGAGGGAAGTAGCTCTCCCAGAAAGCAGAACTGTAAAAATCCATTCGAATTGCCGATGGACGCCAAGGAGAGCTCCCGGAAAGCAGACTAACAAGACATATAGAAAAGATAACAGAGATGAAGGGAGAATCAATTGGGAAGGTTCATACCGGACTAATGGGCATCCTGGAAAGAGACAACAGGGAAAATTGAAAGGAAATGATCAAATAAATAATAGAGGAGAATTCTCAACCCTGAAGCTTCAGAGTCCTTAAAGAGCCTGCTGAGTCGATCCAGCCAAGAGTGAGCATCTGTCTGCAGTCGTGTGTCAGCCTCAAATTCCAGAAACAAAGGAAATAAGCAAGAAGTGCTCGAGAAAAACTTATAAACTTCCAATAAACATTAAAATGGTGTGAGAAGTTTCCATGACTCCAGAATGCAGACCAAATAGGCCTTTACAATTTAGAGCAAAAGCCGTCTGAGTTCAATAGCCAAAAAAATGATCATCATTCGGGGATGGAACAAAGGCATTTTTTCAGCAATGTAAGGACTCACTGACCTATTTTTAAAAGTTATTAACAACATGCTTCACGACGGGCCTGCAGCACGGGTCTGTAATTCCAGCTATTCTGGAGACTGAGGCAGGAGGACGAGTTCAAGACCTGCCTGGGGGGCAGAGTGAGTTCAAGGTCAGCCCAGGAAAGTTAATGAGAGCCTGTCTCCAAGACAAAAAGCAAAAAGAGGGTCAAAGCATTAGCTCAGTGTCAGAGCTCTTGCCTAGCATGTGGAGGGAAAGACTAAGCCAAGAAGGGCAGACAAAAGCCCAGACTGGTGGTTCCACTCTGAAGAGCATCTGGGAGGAGTCCCAGGCTTCCCCAGCCTGATACTTATGCACACCACACGTCAGGGAGCTATAACCCAATCTGGAGCATTAAGACAGAGCAGTCACGACAGGGGCTTCTTTGAATAAAAGGTGTACTCTATAAAGTTCAGGAGGGGCCAGAACAGCCGCTTAAGGAAGATCATGGCAAAAGTATCAGAAAATCAACAAAAAAATTCCCAAATTCTGCAAACACAAACATTAGTCCTTAGCAGAAGCATGAGCCATTAGAGAGCAGTTTCTGGTCCTGACTGAGGCAACCTTTAGATCAGCAGCGACTCTTGCTGTAAGGGGAGGTTTGATTCTAAGTCTTAAGGATTCCTGGATCTGTCTACTCAGGGAACACACAGACAATCTTAAAGCTATCGCTTGATGCACATGAAAATTTAAATGTAACTTAGTTAGGGGCTGGAGACATGGCTCAGTGGTTAAGAGTACTGACTGCTCTTCCTGAGGGCCAGGGTTCAATTCCTAGCACCCATAGCATAGCTCATAGCTGCCTGAAACTTCAGTCCTAGAGAATCCAACACTCTTTACTGGCTTCTGTGGGCAAAATAAAAGTAATCTTAAATTTCATAAACTTGTAAATTAGATAAATGTATGTTTTATGTATGTGGAGAAGCTTAGAACTTCTCCACACTATTAATGGAGAGCCATCAATGAGGTGTAGTTGTTGTTGAAGACAGGATCTCACTATGTAGTCCTGGCTGTCCTGGAATTCATTCTGTAGACCAGGCTGGCTTCAGACTCACAGAGATCCTCCTGCTCTGCCTCCTAAGTGCTGAGATTAAAGTTGTGCACCACTCTGCCCAACTCACCAATGAGTTTTAAGAAGAAAAGGTGATTAGGATTGAATTTCTATTTTTGCAAAAATACCTTGGCCACAGTAGATCTGGAAGCTGGTTCTCAAAGGCTCTGAAATGCAGAAAGAAAAATCCTCTTGGTCCCTGCACCAGTCAGGCAGGGATCATGACCTTGGTGGGAGGTAGGAGGAAGCACACTGAAGCAAATATTTGCAGTAAATGCGTGACAAGAGGAGCTGTTAGATAGGATGGACGAGGAAGAGGGACGGTGCATTTCTGGAGACGTCCAGAGAAGATGTGCAGCATCTTGCTGGAGACCAGCTGGGTTGGGCAAGAGCCTGTGGTCTGTACAGACTGCATGTGCTGGGCAGAGGGCAGTGCTGGAGCTGTAGACCCTGTGGGGGCCAGCTGAGGCAAGGGTCGAACGATCTCCTATGGGCAAAGAATCTGGACCAGATACATCTAGATTTTAGCATTTAAAAAGCAAATTAAACTGTGAACGGTGCCCACCTAACCCCAGGAGGCAGAGGTAGGAAGAGCCTGACTTGAGGTCACCCTGAGTCTCACTGAGTGACCTTGTCTCAGGACAAAAGGAAGGGATAAAATACATTCTAAGACTGCTGTGCGTAAAATTGAGCATCTTTTCAGGACTCGCCAGTCACTTAGATGTCCTCTACTGAGAAGTGCTTATTTTGTGTTTTGACTATTTTTCCATTTCTATTATTTATTTCAAAGCAAACTCATCAGCTAGCTTAATGATAAAACCATGGAAGGATTCCCACTAGAGCAAAGAGCAGTTAGACGAAGTAGTAATTAAAGCAGTTAACTAAGAAGAAGAAATGAAGCTCCAAATTACAGAGCAGGAAGCAAACTTGTAGCCTTAGTGTAAAACGACCTGGTTGCATAAGCCGGAAATCCAAGAAAATGACAGGAAAAGATTGCAGCTGGTAAGAGTTCTATGAGCCTGGCGATGCAAAATTAATGTAGGAAATTAATATCATTCCTCAAACAATGAGAGCTTTAAAATTATAATGGAAGGGGAAAACTGATTGTAACAGCAATAAAGACACAAGGATCGTATGGAGGATTTGCACCATCGCTGAGGACCACAACAGGAGGAGCTGCGAAACAGAGATGAAAACCTCATTCTCTGCTTGGACATTACTTATCCTAAGTACTGCAGTGATGTTCATTCTTCTTAAATTATGCCTGATATTTAATTACCTGGGTACCTTTAATTCTTGGAATCGAGCAGGTTTATTCTTAAGTGTTTGTGAAAAATTAAACACTCACAGATATCCAGGAAATTCTCTTCAGTCACCTCCGAAGAGATCAGCTCAGCTATTTGTGAGAACATAATTAACATAAAGAAGTGCTAGAAGGCATTCCGTCAGAGCAGTGGACAGAAGGAACCTCTCAGAAGGCGAACCAGATTAACAGAGGAATTTAGCATTTTCTGAGATGGCATCTCACACCAGAGACATTAAGACAGGCCGTTCGGTATTTAAGGCTGTAACAGCTGGGATGTATTTTGGAGAAAAAGTAACTCTTACTTCAATGTTTGCATCAAAATTGAGGAAATATCAGAAAGTTGAAAGTGATGTCACAGAAGTACTGTAAGGAAACATGGAACACTATATATAATTAATAAATGTATGTACATAAGTATGTGTGTATATGTAAATATATATGTGTATTTTCTTTTGCTTGTTTTTTTGAAGCAGGATCATACTCTGTAGCTAGGGCTGGCTTTGAACTAGTGGTAATTCTCCTGCCTTAGCATCTCAAGTGCTGGCAGTACATGTGCCACCACACCTAGCACATGCTTTCTCTCTTATATTTATATTATATGAATACTTATAGAAGAATAACACGGGTATGGGTGGTAAGGTAACTCAGCAGGTAAAGGCAGTCGTAAGTCGGACAACCTGAGTTTGTGTTTTGTGACCCACATGGTGTGGAAGGAAAGGACTAACTCCTTTGTTGGTTCCCTGATCTCCACAGTCAACTTTGTGTGTTTGTATATAGCCCACGAGCCACAAATGAAAGAAAACATGTATCTATTTTTCCGAGTTCAGCTTCTTTCTCTTAACACAATTGTCTCCAGTTACACCATTCTCTTGCAAGGATGCTGCGTGCATTCTTCCCGAAGGCTGAAATGAATTTCGTTGAGTATCTATGTCACATTGTCTTTAGCCATTGTTCTGTTTTGGGATATCTAGGTTGGTCCCAAAACTTAGTTATTGTGAATAGGGTTGCTGTAAACACTGGCAAATAATGTCTCTATGATATATTGAAGTCCTTTGGGATGACTGGGTCAGCTGGAAGACCCAGGCCGACTTCCCAGGGGCTGACTTAGCTTACAATCCCATCTACGGACCATATTCTCACCACTCTCTGCTGGTATTAGTTTCTGAGTGGTTGCCTTTCTTATGTGGAGCGGGGGGCAAGGGGGAGGTGGAACCTCACTATGGTTTTGTTTTGTTCCTCTGATGGTTGGTGAGTTGACCACATTCTCATGTGCTTATTGGACATTTGTACTTCACCTTTTGAGGGCCATCTGTTCATTTCACTGGCCCATTTATTAGTTGGGTGGTTCGAGGTCCTTTAAAAAAAACATGTTAACACACAGTCCTTTGTCACTAAGTATTTTCATAATGTTTTACAGTAATCACACTTCTTATTCTGTAAAATGAAAACTCTAAGCTCATTAAAATAATCCTAGATATCAATCCCTTAACTGTCTTAACTGGGTACAAATATTTTGTCAGATAAATGATTTCCATATATTTTCTGTTGTTTTCTGGGTTGTACTTTAAATATTGATAGCTCATTTTGATACATATTTCTTTCTTATTTTTTTTTGAGACAAGGTTTCACCTAGCCCAGAGTGGCCTCAAGCACAGTGTTTGCCCAAGGCTGCTTGAACTCCTGAGCCCGAGCCTCCTGTATCTCTACTTCTCTAGTGCTGGGATTATAGGTGCGCAACATCATTCCTGGGTTGTTTGGTTTCTTGTTGTTTAGTTTGGCCTTTTGTTTGTTTGTTTGTTTAGCTTCTTAATATAGTCCAGCTTGTGAACAGAATAGAAAGCCTAGATATAGACCTAGACAGCGACAACCACCAGTTTTTGGCTACAATGACAGAAATACACATTGGAGTTTTTGCTGTTGTTGTTGTTGTTTTTTTTTTCAAGACAGTCTTTTTAACAAATGATACTGGGAAAAATGGACACCAGATTTCCATCTCTCATCCTGTGCAAAGCTTCATTCCAAATGGGTCACAACTCACAACCTTAACAAAAGACCTGAAAATCTGGGTCTGGAGAGACGGCCCAGCAGCTAAGAGCACGGTTGCTCTCGTAGAAGGCTAGGTTTGGTTCCTATAGCACCCCCACGGCAGCTCACAATCAGTTTCAGATTATCTGAAGCCCTCTTCTGGCATTGCTCACATGGGGTACACAGGCACACATGCAGGCATACACATAAGACGAAAAGAAATACATCTCTTTTTAAAGGGCCGAAACTCCTAGAGGAAAAATCAAGGAAAATGCTTCAGGATACAAGCACATCCTAACTGAGGCAAGGATATCCTCAGTTAGGACAGCAGTCACTCGGGAAATAAGTCTTACAGCATCCTTTCTAACGTGTAGATGCTGTTCTTCCAAGCAGTCAGTCAACTAACTGAGGGGATTTTCTCAGTGTTTCGGTGTTACAAGTAAAGCTGTGCTGAACACACATGAGAGGACATGTAAGGGAACTTGTCTATCTACATCTATGAGAAAATTCATCAGAAATGATTCAAGTCAAAGTGTAAGCATATTTCAAAGAATCCCCAGGTATATGGACGATTTGGCTAGATATTTGGAACAGTTTTATTCTGGCCCCATGTAAGAGATGTATTTTTTTTTTACATTTCCCACATCTTTACCTGCCCTGGGAATTACTATTCTTCCTCATCTTCACCATTCCCTCTTACTATTATTTATTTCTCTTTATATATGTGTTTGTGTGTACCCAAGTGTGCATGGAGAAGTCAGATGACAATTTCCACCATCTGGGTCCCAGGGGTGGAACTCAGGTTGTCAGGGACAGCATCTTACTGGCCCATGACCTGTTGAGCCATTTTATTGGCCCTTAAACACTTTAGTCAGAATGCAAAGAGTAGGTGTCATCATAACAATTTCATTCGTGTGTGCACACTATGCTTTCTTCTTGCTTACCCCAACCCCTCTGGCCTCCCTCATTCCTTCTCCCTCCCTTGGTCGTCCCTTTCCCCTAATAGTCCATCTTTCTACTTTTATGCCATAAATATTCACAATCACCCTCCATTGCTTCCTTTACCTCTTCCCATTAGACATATTCCTCCTAGAAATAGTCCTCTGTTTTCATGGTGTGTGCGTGTGCATGTGTGCATGTGCGCATGTGTGCGTGTGTGTGTGTGTGTGAATTTATTCTATATGAGAGAAAACAGGCAATATTTATCCATCTGAATCTGGCTCGTTTCAGTATTTGCTATCCTCACAGACTGAAAATTAATTCTCATTTTAAAAACAACATTTCTTTTGTTATTATTAAGTATAAAGATTTGTAGAAAATTATTGAGCTATGGATAAAGCTCAGTGTGAAGCACTTTCCTATTATGTATGTGATAGCTTGAATGTAATTGGCCCCCATAAGCTCATAGGAAATGGCACTGTTGGGAGGTGTGGCTTTGTTGAAGTAGGTATGACCTTGTTGGAGGAAATATGTCACTGTGGAGGTGGGCTTTGAGGTCTCATATATGTTCAAGCCACACCCAGTATTTCAGTTCACTTCCTGTTGCCTGAGCAAGATGTAGAACTCTCAGTTGCCTCTCCAGTATCATGTCTGCCTGCACACTGCCATGTCCCAGAGTGATGATAATGGGCTAAACCTCTAAAGTGTAAGCTGCCACCCAATTAAATGTTTTCCTTTGTAAGAGTTGCTGTGATCATGGTGTCTCTTCACAGCAATAGAAACCCTAACTAAGTTGGTACAAGGGACTGGGCACTGCTGTGATTTACTGGACCATGTGTTTCTTTGGAGTAATATGGGCTTTTATACTTTGGTTTAGGAAAGTAGTTGAAAAATTCATGCATGGCTTAAAGGACCATACTAGTAGGAGCATGGAAGACAATGGTGCTGAGAATGTTTTTGAACTGTGAGGGGCTGGCTTAAGAAGTTTCAGAGGAGAAGAATTTTAGTATGTGGCTTAGAGATCATTCTTATGATATTTTGGTAAAGAAAGTGGCTGGTTTTTTGGCTCTTATCCAAAGAGTCTGACTGAGGCTAAAGTGAAGAGATTAGATTAATTTTGTTGGCAGAGAAAATCTCAAAGCAACCTAGTATAGACTCTGTGTTCATGCTTATAAAGATTTATAATGAAGCCGGACAGTGGTGGTGCACACCTTTAATTCCAGCACTTGGGAGGCAGAGGCAGGTGGATCTCTGGGAGATCAAGACCAACCTGGTCTACAAGAGCTAGTTCCAGGACAAGCTCCAAAGCTACAGGGAAACCCTGTCTCGAAAAAACCAGGAAAAAAAGATTTTATAGTGAAAAGGAGAAAGCTGAGAAAGGAAAAATATTAAATGTACAATTTGAGGAGAAAAGGAGCACCAGGACCTGGGAAGGAGTTAAATTCTGTGTTCAAGGAGATAAACAGATTAAAAGATGGAATAAAGGGAGTGGTGACCTCAGGGCAAGATCCCATCCAACTAAATTTCCAAACGGTGGAAAGAAATGAAAGAAAAGCTTAGAGCCTGGTGTGGTGGCGCACACCTTTAATCCCAGCACTGTGAAAGCAGAGGCTGGCAGATCTCTGAGTTTGAGGACAGCCTGGTTTACAGAACAAGTTCCAGGACAGCCAAGCTTAGGCAGTGAAGAGTACCATGGAAAGCAGAAATCTGGTGAAGATATAATTAAACAAGGGGCCATGTTCCAGCCCCATTACTGGGCAGCAGAACTTGGCAGCGTCAGCCAAGTTGGTTTAAAGTCAAGAACAGAAGAAAGAGGTTATGGAATATTCCTCTGCAACTAAAGAAAGATGCTGAGGCCAGACATGTTTCAGGGGTGTCCCTGAATGGAGGCCTGAGAGATCATTGTGTGAAACTGTGAAGGAGAAGCCTGAATTGCCTTGAAAACTCCAAGATGTTAGAGATGCCAGAGCCATGGGATGCCTGCTTAGGAGAGCTGCTGACAGGGAGTGGAATCAGCTCAAGAGAAAGAAGTGTGTCATGGTCAACAGAGCCAAAAGTAATTGAAGATCTGAGAGTGTTTTGACAGTAGACAAGGAGATGCAGAATTTGGGATTTGCCCAGCTGGGTTTTGGTTTTGCTTTGGTCCAGTATTTCCTCACTATGCTCAGTCTCATACATTTTGAATGGTAATGTATATCCTGTGTCATTATGTGTTGGAAGTATGTGGTCTGTTTCTTTGATTTTATAGGGGATTACAGTTTGGAGATTTTATGAATCTCAGAAAAGACTTCAAACTTTGGACTTTAAAACATTGTTGAGACTGTGATAGACTATGTAGACTTCTGAATTTGTACTAAATGCAAAAATGGAATCGTTACAAGTTTATGGAGATTAAGGAGTGAAATGAAATGGCCCCCATAAGCTTATAGGGAATGGCCCTATTGGGAGGTGCGGCTTTGTTGGAGTAGGTGTGACCTTGTTGGAGGAAGTGTGTCACTGTGGAGGCCATCTTTGAGGTCTCAAATATGTTTAAGCCACACCCAGTATCTCAGTTCACTTCCTGTTGCTTGTGCAAGATATAGAACTCTCAGCTACCTGTCTATCACAAGGTCTGCCTGCACACTGCCGTGTCCCAGCATGATGATAATGGGCTAAACCTCTAAAGTGTAAGCTGCCACCCAGTTAAATGTTTTCCTTTATAAGGGTTGCTGTGGTCATGGTGTCTCTTCACAGCAATAGAAGCCCTAACTAAGACAATATACAAGGCCTGAGTTTGATCACTTCACACCACACACACACACACACACACACACCATATCTGAAGGATATTTGTCTTGGTATATCATATTGAAAATATTTTCCTAGCTGGGATTTGTAATCTGTTTGATATTTAAAGTTTCAAGTACCTATAATGAAGGCAGAATAGTGTAATAAAGTCTTACATCTCCACCACCCAATGACAGCCATTATTAGCAATCAGTTTAATCTCTGCTCCCCCAGCCTCCTTCTATTATTTTGAAGCAAATCCCAGACATCATATAATCTTTTCTTGCAAATATCATTTTTTTTCCTGAAAACATTTCTGTTGTATGGTGTCTTTGACACAGGGAAAGAATTTGTACTTCAGCAAATCAAATCAGAAGCGAGCAGACTTTCTCTTATCCGGGCAGCACTTCCTCATCAGAGTATTCTGTCCCCCACCAACTTGAAAGGCCAATTGGATTTTCAGTCCTGCTCCTTTGATCCGTTTTCTTTGACACTGAGACCTTACTGAGGCAATTACTATGGGCTTAAGATATATATGTTTTTATATCGGATGTGACAAGGATGCTGGACTTCCATTCAGCCTGTTTTCCCTGCGTTTTATGAATTCCCTCACTGATCCTTGTCCAGGTAATGACAGATACCTTAAATCAGGCTCTGCTCAAAAGTCAGCAGAGCTGTTGATTGCCTCGATGAGTGCGTAGGTGAGTCAGAGGAAGACGGACATTTTTACAGTGTGAACTCCTCTGGAGTGACTCAAATTTTTACAAGAAATGTGAACTTTTCTTTCTGAGAAATGGCATGCTGGCTGGCAGTCTTCCCTGACTCTGTAATTGTTTGTTTGTTCACCACAGTGTGTGGTCCTAGCACCCAGGGCAGGGCACACGAGCTGTGTCCCAGGCCTGTCCCCTTCCGCCATTTTATATTTTGCTTGCTCTCCAGAGTGAAATCTTGTTTTCCCATTATGATTTCTAGCTGATTGTAGCTAATAAGATTTTTTCAATATTTCCTTTGAAACTACCTACTTTTCCAGCTCATTGATTGGCATAATTTTCACTTGATCTTTGAGTTTTCCATGACGACTGACAATCAGATTTTTAACTCTCCCTGCTAGATAACGATATTGCTTTTTCTTTCTCTCTACCGGTCACATTGACTAGAACCTCCAAATAAAGCAGTGTGCATTTGATTGCTCCAATTAAGGACACTGCATTACAGGGCAGTGTTTCTCCTTTTTTTTTTTTTTTGACTTTTAAACAGTGTCAGTTATTCTAAGAACACATTTTCCATATACACCAGAAGTCTTTAAAATGTGCTTATACTTTAGCTTTATTCAATTTTTTAAAAATTATTTTTATGAATGTACTGTACATCACAGGATAGATAATGTATTTAATAATAAATATGATTGACTTCTGATTAGATTTGTTCTTTATCTGGTTTTAACTTATGCTTTGACTTCAAGCTGTGGGCATTTTCAAGTTTTGGGAAGTCTGTCAAAGGATCACATCATTTTAACCTATTCCTGAGATGGACTGTATTAGCATATATCCTGAAAGTCATGGACTCTGCATCCCAGAATAAGCTTCTTGTGTTATTAATTATTATTTTATTTATTACTCTTCTGCTGCCTTTTATTTGTGACATTTTACTTTTGTTCCCATTAATGTCTTCATACGAAACAACAAATCACTGTCATCAAAAGCTTAACTGAGAAGAGGAGAGAGCAGAGGTGAGGCTCCCAGGAAGGACAAGGAGAGAGCAAAGCTTGGGGAAGTGAAAGAAAGAAAGAGGTTCAGAGTGTCAAGGGAGCCCGCATATGGCGGTGGGGTGTTTTGAGTAGAAGGGACAGCCATGGTGTGAGACTCACGGTGTGAAGGGGAAACAGCTCAGTGACAGGAACCAGGCCACTGGGGTCAGAAGGATGCTGGAGCAGGTTACAGTGGGAGGTTTCAGTGGTCACCAGGGCCAAAGCTGTCTTCAGGGGAAAATGACAGGCAGTCACAGTTGGCAGTGGTTGGGAGAAGTGGAGACACTCGGGCTTATTGTGGGGTAGTGAGACCCTATTAAAGTTAAAGGCCACAATTTTAATTTTATTATTACTTTTTTGAGATAGTATATATATATTTTGTAGCTCAGGCTGACCTTGAACCCACTTTACTGTACTGCTGAGAATGACCTTGAACTTCCGATCTTCCTGCCTCCATTTCCTGAGTACTGGGATTACAGGTGTGTGCCCACTGGGGCTTCTGGTGCTAGATAAGTACTCTGCCAACTAAGCTACATCTCCAGCCCAGTCCATGCTTCTACTTTGTGTATTGATTGGTGATTTGATTTGTTGTTGGTTCTACAGGGCTGGGGATTGCTCAGCCTAATGACAGATACTCTCCCACTAAGATGCATTCTCAACCCTTGATTAGGTACCAGTTGGATTTTGGTTTTGTTTGTTTGTTTGTTTGTTTGTGAAGCAAGGTCTCATTGTGTAGCCCTGGAACTCACTATGCAGACAAGGTTGGCCTAGCACTTTTGGTGAGCTTCCTGCTCCAGTCGCAAGTGTGCTAGGCTTTCAGGCATATGTCGTTTGAGTCCAGACATAAGACCATGAATTTTGTTTGCATCATTTTGCAAATTTATGTTATATTTTTTATGGTTGAGCTCTGAGAGTACAAAGGGGGCTGATAGACTGAGCTAGAGTGAGGGTTTTGATGGGTGAGTGTGGAAGACAGACCCTGAGTCCGGGGAGGTACACAGGTCCCACAAACCGGCAAGGAACAGCAGAGACAGGCACGACATGCAGGCCTCTCCCCAAGAGGCTATCATATTCCGTCTTTGTTTTCTATTTCTGCCTTGAAGCAGAAGTTTCCATTTTTGCCCTGTCACAAAACAAATAGAGTGCTCCCTGGCTTCAGCTAGATCGCTTATATAACGGGTTTCACGCTCTGACACTTCTTGACAGTTACAAGAAGTCGATGGAGTTGGGAGGTTCCACTGGAACACCAGGAAGTGAGCTCTGCTGTGAGTCAGCGGAGGGGT
>LOEQ01000509.1:120222-136146 GCA_001685075.1 Bramus lutescens
TGTGTGTGTGTGTGTGTGTGTGTGTGTGTGTGTGTAAATCAGAAGACAGCTTGTGGGAATCAGCTCTCTCCTTCCACCCAGTGAGTTCTAGACTTGAACTCTGGCCAACAGGCTTACCAGTAAGCCCCTGTCCATCTTGTCAGGCCCCCTTCTAGCTCCTTCTAGCAACCAGAGATTTGGAATGTTAGCTTTACTAAGGACAAACTTCGTCTGAGCCAGCTTGGGCCAGATCACAGTCAGCTCAGTTTTGGCCCCTACCTACCTGCATGCACCTGATTAGAGAGAGGCCAGAGGGGCACAGTGGCAGGAGACCTAGGGGTTCGGAAACC
The DNA here is from genome assembly GCA_001685075.1 of Bramus lutescens. Classification (NCBI taxonomy): domain Eukaryota; kingdom Metazoa; phylum Chordata; class Mammalia; order Rodentia; family Cricetidae; genus Bramus; species Bramus lutescens. The sequence goes on from LOEQ01000509.1 coordinate 120,552, forward strand.
AACCCCTAGGTTTCTCCCCGAGTCCACTCTCAAGGGCCGTCGAGGAAATAGAGGGAGCAACACCTCTTTCTCTCTGGCTGAGATGAGACAACAAGAAAACGCTGAAGACAAGCGTGTGCCTGGTGGCTAGAAACAGGCCGTGGGCATGTGTGGGGCTGTTACCCAACCTCCACTCCTTTTGCAAGCCCACTTTCTGCCAAGAGCTGTACCAGGGGGTGGAAAACTAGGAAGGATGCAGTCTGTTCCCAGGGACTTGTCAGTCTAGGGAGTGAGATACAGGGGGGCATAGAATCGCATGTGACAAGCTCTATAATAAAGATGTATCCAGGGTACGCGGAGCCCCAATAGGGACTCCTTCCTTACCCTGAGGAAACAGAGAAGGCTCCCCTAGGAGGTGACACCATGAAGGATTCACAGCTTAGCTAGATAAGAAAGAACAGAGGTTCTGAGCAAAGAGGCCTGCTGTGTAAACGTGTGAGCCAAGGAAGTTACTCCAATTTGTCACGCTCTGAGCAAGGAGAGAAAGTGATAGATAAGGCACACTCCCCAGGCCATAGAGTGTGGGAAGGATGTGGGCGGAGCGTGCCCTGTCAATCTATCACCCCAGCTTCAGGGTACCTCCTCTTCCCCTGACACAGCCTAGAACCACAGAACTGCTGGCCTGGCCTGGCCCTGGCCCCAGCACGCCAGGCACAATCTGATGGAAACCTCAGACACAGGTAGATGCCTGGACAGCTAAGTGTCGCTGTTTCTTCTCTAGTGCTGTGAAGAGACACCATGACCAACTCAGAAAGTAAATCATGTAATTGGGGCCTTGCTTACAGTGTCAGAGGGTGAGCCTTCATGGTGGAGAGCGTGGCATCAGGCAGGCACGGTGCTGGAGTAGTGACTGAGCTTTCACATCTGATCCACAAGCAAGAGGTAGAGAGAGAGAGAGAGAGAGAGAGAGAGAGAGAGCAAATGGCAGGCACATGCCACAGGCTCACAAACACACACCAAAAATTCAAAGCCCTGCTTAGAATTTGCTAACACGAAGCTGACACCACCACAGGCCCTACATCCAGGACCAGTCAGCTCACCCTGCACAGATCTCAGCACCCCCCCTTTTGCCCCTTGCTGGTTGGCTCTGCCATGATTGAGATGCGAATACTCAGAACATGGAAAGATCAAACAGCGATGAACCTGTGCTTCGCTACCCCGCCCCACCCCCACTCTCCAATGCCTTTCTTTTTATTTCATTTTTTCTTTTCTCTTTTGAGAACCCTTAACAGTAAAGGTTAATCTTTGAAGTCCCCAAAGATTTGAACTTTTCTCAGAATTGGCTGCAGCTTCTAGTGGGTTAGAGTCTAATTGGAGTGGAGCAGAAGCCGGGAGCTGTGCTGGGGAGGGGCGGGAAGAAGAGGCCACAGAAGAAAGCCACCAGTCAGGCCATCATCCTCTACCAGACAGGGAGCAAAGAGGTGACACCGGAGTACATGTGAGGGGTAGGGAGCAGGGTGATGTGACTGAGGACAAAGGCAGGAGAGCAGGGACACTCAGCACTGTGGTCCAAGGGACCGTCAGCGGTTGGGTGGTCCCTCCACCCATCGTAACATCCTAGCAAATCCCGAAACTGTCAAAGCTCCCTAAGGCACCTCAAAGCCTCCCTCGCCACCTCCCAAGGTCTCTACATCAGATTCAGCCAAATTCTGCTCCTTGGATTTTATGTTACAGCCAGGCCAGCCAACCACTGCCCCTGGGGCCAAACATTCCTATCCTTCCCTGGCAGGAACTGCATGAAGGCCAAAGCTGAATTTATTCTGCAAGGACAAATGCCCATGAAAAACAAGAACCTTCATTTCAATAAAGGAGGGAGCAAATGTGATGGTGTGTACTTGTAACCCCAGCATACAGGATGCTGCAGCAGGAGGATGGAGATCTGGAGAGCTAACTTGGGCTACAAAGTGAGACAAATAACCAAGCCAAAGGCACTTTCTTTTTGTTCTTGCCATCTCCTTGAAATATGTACGCCTTGTTTAAAAGTTCAATAAGGAGCTAGGGAGATGGTCTGGTGGGTAAAGTACTTTCTGCACAATTGTGAGGACCTGGGTCCCAGCACCCACAGGAAAGACCAGCTTGGCCGTGCATACCTGGCACCCCAGTGCTGGATGGGAGGCAGAGATGTCCCCAGGGTTCACTAGTTAGCCAGTCCAGCTGAAACTGGGATGTGAGTCTATCTCAATGAGAAAGGCGGGAATGACGGTGGAAGTCACCCAAAGTCAACTTCTGCCCCTACACACATGTGCACATGAGTGCATATAACAGAGAGAGAGAGAGAGAGAGAGAGAGAGAGAAAGCGTACTCGTTAAGTCCCTTTCTAGCTCCCCCCATGTGTCTTTCTCAGAGAGTTGGAGGTTATTCCCTCTAAATGTAAACAAAACAGCACCCTGACTTCTAGTTTTAGGGGAGAAAGAAACTCAGTTATGGAACAAAGAGATATGTAGCTTATTATCAGGGGTTAGATGTGTGGCTCAATGGTGGAGAAGATTCTTATCATAGGTGACATTCTGAGTTTGACCCCCTTAGCATGGCCAGAAAAGAAAAGCAATTAGGAAAGACAGACAGCTACCCAGTCCCCCAGGACCAGAGAGCTCTGGGGTACACTGTGTGACAGCTGCTGGCAGGTGATACCCCAGGACTCCTATTGATGGTCTAAGAACATGAACAGTGTGGGCTGGATCTGCTGGGCTCTCCTAAGTGTGGGATGCCCAGCTGTCTGTGTCTCAGTGGATTGGCAGCACTGCGCCTCATCCTATTGAATCCTTCTTAGTCAATAATAAACTGTTTTCTTCTTTCTCTTCCTACGTGGGAGGTCTTGTGAGTTGGAAAGACTGTTTTTAATCCCAATCACCCCCAAAGAGTCCCATGCTACTCTACTGAGGGGATGAACAGGGCCCTCCCAAGGCCCTTCAAAAAAAGAGAGGCACGGGAGGATGGAGAGAGCTGAGGGGAGAGGCCTGCAAGCCGGGTGAAGGTCAGCTGGGATAGCGAGCTGGATGTGGCTGGGAAGAAGCAGTTTAAGCCGTCCCTGTTCTAGCCCCTGAGCCCTCCAGATGGCCTTCGGCCGGGTCTCCGTTATGCCTTGTTTGCTAAAACTCACTTGTTATTCCCTTCGGTACTTCTTGACCGTCTGCATACAGATCCAGAATGCCATCAACCCACCGCAAAGTTTACAGATTCAGTTTTCTGTATTCTAACTTGTCTTTGTCCTCATGGTGAAGCGCATTCATGTGGAGCCATTTTGATCTTTTTTTTTTAAATCATTTTTATGGACAAAGATTAAAGTGTACTTGATTTTTTTCTACAAAGAGATATTATTGTCGAGTAAATCTTTCAACAATTTGCTGAAATCATTGGATTGACTTAAGAGCAGGATGGGTTCTTTTGAGCGTTTGGCTTCTGGGAAAGGTGGGCTATAAAGTGTTGATGGCTTGCTGCTTCATCCTTGTTCCCTGCAACTCAATGGGCTCCCACAGGGGATGGGCCGCAACACCCCAAACTCTGTCCTGATCAGTTGGGGTGGGTTAGCTATTTGGTTTGAGTCTCTAGAATTCAATTCTCAACACTGCTTGCATTTTCATCCCCTAGGATACTTTAAAAGAATACGAGCTAAGGAGCAAGCCTCCTCCCAGGGTCTCTGCCTTAAATGATGCCCCCAAATCCCAGGCAGCATCTGTTCTTAAAGCTCCCAGCAATCTTAAGGGAATTCTGAATGGGTCCCTCTCTCTCTGGGTCAGGGCTGCCTGTGAGTTCAGAGGTCTTGAGGTGGAGACTGTATGGTCAAGACCCATCCACTGTGCCTCCTAGAGAAGTTTTAAAACCGCTGACACTTAGCACCAAGCCCAGGCATTCTGATCTTATTGGGCTAGGCTGAGACCTGGGTCCCCGGAAGTTCTACAGCATAACCAGGGTAGGACTGGCTGGGACAGGAGCAAAACCCTGACTGCTCAGACTGGGGCTCTGCTGGACACCTTTGAGCGAATTCACTGACCCCTGTGGGACCCCCTACTTTCTCACTTTGAAGATGAGACTAGCATTAACCACCCTGAAGAGCTGCCTGCTGTCGGCTTCTTCCACTAGTATAGCGTGGGTTAACATCTTAATCACTCTTCCTTGTCAAAAAGGGCAAATTTACCATCAGTAATTAACTCCACTATCAATAAAAATTCATTTCTTATTAATGCAGAAGTGCTGCTTCTGGAACCGTGGAAGAAGATGCCAGGCTTGCCTGTCCGTGTGCTTCTTTGGCAGATGTCACTCTAGTAGAGTCTTCTCCTTATCTCATAAACCCCTGTCTCGGGAGGCCAGCTCCTTTGAATCAAATTAGACTTAATTAAATCCTCTCTAAAACTCACTAGGGGAACTCATAACAAATATTGAAAGTCCTGTCAGGCGTGATGGCACATACCTACAATCCCAGCATTTTAGGAGGTGGAGTCGGGAGGATCCACAGTTCAAGGTCATCATCTACTACATCATGAATTTGAGGTCAGTCTGACAACCGGAGGCCCCGGAACAAAGCAAAAGTCCTGAGTGCTAGAGCCTGTTACAAAGGAACGAGTCTGTTCTGTTACATATAATTACCTTTGTATCCGAGTGTAAACAGAAAGACCTTTAACTGAAGAACTGAGCCTCGGACTTGATCCCAGATGCCGCGGGTTCCAGACCTTCAGCCATGCTCCTTCCCTTTCCCAGCTTCCGTATGCTCAATCTTATTTTCGATTGTTATTTTGAAAGGTGGGGTTGAAAACGCTGCTATTGCCTCTCTGAGTAGTGTGCAAATTCCCAGCTCATGCCTGCTGGTCTAAGCAGCCGAGGGATGAGGGTTCATGGCATTGCAGGGTGTGCCTGAATCATTCAAGGAACCTCCTTTCCCAAGTGTGGCCCCATCACTCTTTCTGCACCTGCTCTTGGTGCTGCACCCTGTCGTCTGCCAGGGGTGGAGTGAGGTAACTAGTAACATAGAAGCAGATTCTGCCTGGCTGCCCTAAGAAGCACTCGCTGGTTGAGATACTCAGATAACTCCTCCGTATAACCAGCTACAACACAAACTGCAGGAGATGCCCCTCTGGGGACCAGGAAGGCAGGCCAGAGGAGTTAGTATGATAACTATGCAGAATGTGGGGAAGAAAAGCAGAATGTGGGGAACAGGGCAGGAAATATTCTCCAATGCCAAGCAATCCAGAATGAGAGGCAGGTTCCTGGAGACCTTGGGTTACTTTCCAAGACATTCCTACAGGTGACATCTTTGGTCAAGAGGAGTGCATCTTTTAAGCATTGGATACACATTGCTCAAGGTCCTCCAGAAAGGATACTCAGTGTACACCAGACCAAGCAGTAGGGTACTGCAGTTTTGATCTGGAAACCAGAGCTGGGGTTCAACAAACATTTACTCTGCCCCACTTCTCCCCTTGGGCTGGGGTGGGCATGTACAAATGAGAACACATAGCACAGCCTTCTGGAGTTCAGCCAGCTGGAAGAGGCAGCCCTCGGTTTAGTGGGTGGTGCAACCCAGGGCTCCCAAGTAGCAAGTGTTTGAACTGCAGAGAGTCTGTCCTTTCTGTTTCCCCTCTGTGGGGCAATCCGTTCACCTCCATAGAGTTCACACAGTTCTTTCTGCTCAGTCTTTGAGGGCAGGGTCTGCCCCGGCTTTTTCAAGGAACAGCTCAATATCCAGCCTCCCATGGACCTCCTCCATATGGACCGACCACATGCTGCCGTTTTCTTTGTTCCAGCCACTCTTCCTAGTAATTGTCTTAGTTAGGGCTATTATTGCTGTGGCAAAACACCATGGCCAAAAGCATCTTGAGGAGGACAGGGTTTATTTGGTTTACATATCCCAAATCCTAATCCACGGAGAGAGGCCAGTGCAGGAACTCATACTGGGCGGTGCTGCTTACTGACTTGCTCAGCCTGCTTTCTTAAAGAAACCAGGACTACCAACCGAGGGGTGGCCCCACCCACAATGGCCCGGGCCCTCCCATATCAATCACTAGTTAAGAAAATGCCCTATAGACTTGCCCACAGTCCTGTCTTATGGAGGCTTTTTCTCAGTTGAGGTTCCCTCCTCTCTCAGTAGCTTGTGTCAAATTGACATAAAGTTAGCCAGCAGAGCAAAGTAGGGATTTCCAAGTCGTCAGATGACCTGTCTAGCTCCCCCCCTCCACTCTCCAGGAGTGACTTAGCTGGGCCTCTGCAGGCCCTGGGGTAGGAAAATTATTACTGGGAGCCTCATCCATGGAATTCTAGTCATAAGCATACAAAGCCCCTAAACACGGCATGGCTGCTAGATGGCTTTTAGAAATGATCCTAAAGAAATAAGTACAAATATCTGGAGAGATTTATCTGCAAGATTATGCATGAGAGCCTTGTTTGTGGGAAGAAAGAGCATCATTGAAAATGTTCTCAAGCTTCAACCAAAAAGATTGGTTAAATAATTTACAGCACATTGGCACAATGCAGGTGTCATAAATGACACCATGGAAAGATATTTAATGACAAAGTAAGATATACGAGACAACTGCAAATAATGTGTACTAAACAACCCTACTCTGGTGGAAAAGATACACAGAGAGACATAAGATGAGGGAGACATGATGCACCAAGAATATAAAATACTTGTGATTTCAAGGGAGGGGAATTATCAGAATTTTAAATTTTCTGGACAACAGACTAACAGGCACCTTGCTTTTTAAATCAATATTTCCCCCAGGCACATACAGAACAATGATATGCACAAGGCAGTGTCTTAGGTGCCAGGAAGCCATGCCCAGGAGCAGGCTTTTTGTAGGAGAGAGCAGCTCCTCTCTTCTAGGTCAGCTGCTCAGCTATGCCCCCGTCCCCAGGGGTCAAGCATAACCCCACTTGCTTATGTAACCAAGCTGCAGAAGAAATGCACTTGGCAGCCTCAGCCCTGGGCAGATAGATCTGCTGACTTCTCAGCTCCATAACAGACCATAATGGGATGCACAAGAACTGACGGTTGCGTAAAAGTCGGAAAGATGGATTTCTTTGGTCACCGCGTTCCACTCTGCTGAGCAAGCACATCCCTTGCTGGTCACTCAGCACACGTGCAGCTGGCTGCTCCTTGCTTCCAACTCTCCTGCTCTGATGAATAATTAGCACGTGCAGAGGGCTTCGTTTGTAATAACGCAAACGATCCTCATAACACTGAGGCACTCGTGCGATGCTCCCATTACAGAACGGGAAGGAGACAGAGAGAAGCAGCTCATCCCAAGAAATGCCCTAGATGATGGAGGAGTCAAGAATCAACCCAGGCAGTGTGACTCCAGTGTTTGCCCTCAACACCATGGCTGACAATCTCCTCCTGGTCCTGTTTCCATGGTGATTTTCCCCCTAGGAGTTCCGAATTCCTTCAGGATATGAAATGCATCCTTCATGTTTATGGGACCAAATAGGACCCAATATGGTGCTGGGCACACTGCACATTCCTAGGGACTTGCACCCTGGGGATGTGCAGCCTGCCGGCCTTCCCTACTACCTCAACAGCCAGTTCTAGTTGCTAGCAGCTTGTTTATTGGGACTGTGAAGCTGGTACACCCCAAATGTGTTGCCTCAATTTCCAGGGGGGCTCAAGGCTTCTTGTGGCTTCTCTGGAACACTCTCCCAAACGCTTGCTGGGCTCTGGGTTCTTCATGCCATCTCTGCCTAGGCTCATGGCCCTAGTCCTTGTGCTCCAACAGCACAGGCTGGCCTGGTGCTCCTATAGAGCTCAGACAGGAAGGCTGCTGCAGCTGGCTTCTTGGTTTTTAACTCCTACCCTGACGCTTCAAGACTGGATACCAAGCCGAGAATATATCACTGCTCCAAGTCGGGGCTTATTGGAGGAGACACGCAAGCCAAACAGTCCCGGCATGGTGGGACTTTGGATGATTTTGCTGGTGGCCTGCTTCCCAGCTTCTCCTAACTGCAATTGACATGAGTTTGTTTTTTTTTTTTCAGGTAGGTTAAATAAGGAAAGTCAGGAAAGGTTAACTGTTCTTACTTTGTTCCTAGAGGACTTTTCTCCTGACCTTGGGTGGGCTGTCAGGATTCTGTGGCTTCCTTGGACTCTTGTCTGATCCTCACACCAGCAAATTCCCATCCCCATTCCCTCATTCCACTCTCTCCACTGTAGACCAGTTTGTGTATTGTGGATCACAGAACACTCCATAGGCTCAGTCCTGCTGCTCTTCACAGTTCTGGCTTGAGGAGAAATTGCCCACACCTTCTCAATGATGCCTGGGTCCATAGAGCCCTCCTTGGTCTCTCACACAGATTTCAGCCCCATTGACTGTTTAACATCTACAGCCTGATGTCCTGAGCAATTTACATTCATCCCATGCATCTTAGGCCCACCCCATCCTCTCCCCTGAACATTCACCTCCCCACTTCTCTGTCTCTGGCAACAGCATCACTGAGTTCTAGATGGTGGTAATATGATGCTGGCTTTTTCCTTCTAGGTTGGTCATTCAGCTAACAGGCCTGGGGTTCTCACCTTCAAAATGGTTTTTTTTTTTTGATATGCCTGAATGGTTTCTTTTTTTTTCTTTTAAAAATAATCTTATTTTACATACCAATCCCAGTTCCTTCTCCTTCTTGTTCTGCCACTCCCCCCCCCCACTTTCTCCCCATCCCACCGCCATCCACTCCTCAGAGAGAGTGAGGCCTCTCTCCCATGGAGAGTCAACAAAGTCTGTCACATCATTTGAAGCAGGACCAAGGCCCTCCCTCCCTGTATCTTCGCTGAGCAAGGTATCCCTCCAAAGGGAATGGGCTCCAAAGAGCCCATTACACTAGGGATAAATACTGGTTCCACTGCTAGTGACCCAAAAACTGCCCATGCCACACAACTGTCACCCACACTCAGAGGGCCTAGTTCAGTCTTCTGCTGGTTCCCCACCTGTCAGTTCTGGGTCAGTGAGCTCCCACTAGCTCAGGTCAGCTGCTTCTATGGGTCTTGGCCCCTCAGGAAACTCCCAGGAAACTACAAGGATGACCCCAGCTAAGCGTCTAAGCAATAGTGGAGAGGGTACCTAAACTGCCCTTCCCTGTAATCAGATTAATGTCTACCTTAATTGTCATCATAGAACCTTCATCTAGTAACTGATGGAAGCAGATGCAGAGATTCACAGCTAAGCACTGAGCTGAACTCCTGGAGTCCAGTCATAGAGGGAGAAGAACAATATTATGAGCAAAGGGGCCAAGGGAATGTTACTTTTTTCTATGGTAACATTATTTTTATTTACTGTATCTATTTGTCTAACACTCTCAGATAAACTTTTTTAATGCCTCAATATCAGAATCTGCATAATTTATAAAGAATAAAAGCTCACCATTGTGAAAGTTTTTCAATTCAACATTCACACATTATTCAATTCATATTTCACCTTGTACACATCCTGACCGATGTCTCTCTTGCCAACTTACGATGGGAAGAGCTTCGATGGGGCGGGGCAATAATTTAATGGTCGATCTCTTCCCCCATCTCCTGGGACTTCCTTCATGCTCCTGAGCACTGCAGAGGCCTGGCCCTGTATCTCACTTGCTTTTGCAGCTTCAGGGTCCAGCCCAGTGTACAGCACATCCTCAATGAAACTTCCTGGATCCAAGCATGAATAAGCAAACAGTGGGTGAACAAATAATTCCTCATAATCTGTCATCTTTCTTTTAGGGTCTTCTCCTCAAGAATCTGGCCCACATTTCTCGGCCAGTTGACTCCTCCAGAACAATGGCCTGAGCGTAGGAATCCAGTTTCGTACTTTCAGATTCTCCCACTGACTGCAGGGCCTTCAGAGTTCAGGCCTTTTCATCTCCCCTAGAAGCAGCCTTTGCTTCCACTCCCCGAGCCCCTCCCTCCCGCTCTCTGATCCAGCCTTTCAGGGCCTTTCTTCCCTTGGCATCTTGCTCTCCGACTACTCGGCCTCCAATGCTGGTGCTTCCTGTTAACTCGCGTTTTCCCAAGTACGGTGGGCCTTTTTCCTGTGGAGGGATGATTACGGTAAGAATCCCAATCTCTGCATGGCTCCTGTTGGAAGTACAGGAGGTAGCATTGGTGAGATACGGTAACTGTTCTAAAAAGGCACCAAAACACCTGATTGTTCAGCATTTTGTGTAAGAAAGTCCACAATGGAAGAGGAAGAGGGGGAGGGGCAGGACAAAAGGACCAAAGGAAAGGGGAAAAGCAAACTCAATGCTTCCTGAACAACATGGGACACTTACTGGGGAACATCCCTCAGCGCCCAGATGGGAGAGTAGTCAGCCTAAAATGCCCATGGCGACCTGCTGGAGAAAGGTACAACCACTTGTTCAAAGGACTCCTTTGCACCTTTACCCCTTGTTCTTCCTTACACAGGTATACACTCTCTGTGACAAGGCCAGCCAGGACCAGGGCATGACCCAGATATGCCTGTGTACTAAAGAGGGAGCCCCGAATTTCTCATTTTTCCAGCACCCAGTGACTAGACCCATGAGTCCATGTCTGGGCACTGAGGCACAGCTAAGCTGACTGGCTTGCTGAGAGATGAACCCCAACCCTTTCCTCCTTAGCCAGCCTTGATCCCCACTCCAAGTGAGGAGAAGTAAAATTAGCATGCTTGGCAGCCCTGGGTTTTCACAAGCGAAGACCCCTGGAGCTCCTGTGAGAAGGGCAGACCCTCTTAGCAAAGAGAGTGAGTCAAGATTTGGTTGATATCAGCTGTCCCCTTCCACTAAGAAGGCCTGTTGGAAGCGCAACAGCTCCTCAAGTCGCCTGAGTAGAGCACAGTGAAGTAACAGAAACTGGTCTTGGAAGGAACTAAAGAAATGCAGTTTATCATCTGTTAATGAACAAAGGCATCAGGCAGAACTAGAGGAAGTCGAGAAAGAGGCGAGACCCGGAGCAATGAGTGAACTCTGAGTGTAGAATCCCACTACACTCAGAGGCTAGCAGTTTGATACCCCTGCCCAGACAAGTCTGTCTTCTGTCTCACCTTGCCTACCAGGCTGAGGACTGGATGCTTGCAGAGCGGAGCGTCCTCCTCCTGCAGTTTCAAGACCATAAGCACAACAACAGAAGGAAACAACATCAAACGGAGGATTCACAAAGAAGCTACTGCATGAAACCACACCTGCCTTCCTTGGGGCTTCTGGTTAGGAGAGATAACTCAATATCCTTAATGTTCAAACCACTGTTACTTGCAGTCAATTGTATATGCAAATTGGTACAGTCTCTAAGGAATGTAACTTGGCAATATATTTCTATTTTGAATGCACATAACTCCTGGCCTGGTGATTCTACTTATCTGAATTTCTCCCACAGATATACTCACACAGGGATCAAAGAAGTATATTTAAATATATTAATTACAACGGTCCATATGTAACACTGTGGTTAAATGGAATACACACTGACTTTAAAAAGAAAGACTCAGGTCCATGTACAGGAGAGAGAAATTATATTCCAGGTATATTAAAGGAAGGAAGTGAGATGGGTAACGGTTGAAAATGGATGCTAGGAATGTGGAAATATTTCAATGCCATTTTTTTTGTAAATGTATTATGGAGATTTAAAAATTTTGAAAATATAAAATTTAAAGATGAGATTAAGAGTAATAGCATGAATTAGTATGGGTTTTAAAAACCCAATTAAAAACTAATTAGTATTAATTTTTAATTAGCATTAGTTTTTAAGAGAAAATAAGTAGGGGAACATATATATATATATATATATATATGCACTAGTCTGCCTGTCAATAATCTCACTAATTCCCTAAACTGAATATGTTCAGCATGTTTTCCTCTTCTCGGTGTCAATACATTTCTAAACCACTGCTCATGCTAGCACTTTCTAATTTCCACATACACACATCTTGATTATCTCTTTCCCACCCTTATTTCTCTATTTCCTTCAATAAATACCTGTAGGGAATGGGAGTGTAGTTCCAGTGGTAAAACACATACTTAGCTCCAAGAAATCAATACTTATTAGGAATAAAACAACCAGGTTCAAACAAAGCAATAAAAGACAATTCAGAGACATTTGGAGAACTATGGTGTTCTAGGGTTTCTATTGCTGCAACGAAACACCATGACCAAAAAAACAGGTTGGGAAGAAAGGGTTTGTTTGGTTTACACTTCCACATCACCAAAGGAAGTCAGCACAGGAACTCAAGCGGGGCAGGACCTGGAGGCAGGAGCTGATGCAGAGGCCACGGAGGGGAGCTGCTTACTGGCTTTCTTCCCCTGGCCCTCTCAGCCCACCTTCTTATAGAACCCAGGACCACCAGTCCAGGGATGGCACCACCCAACCCAGAATGGGTTGGGCCCTCCCCCATTCATCACTGAGAAAATCATTACAGTTGGATCTCATGGAGGCATTTCCTCAACTGAGGTTTCTTCCTCTCTGATGTCCCTAGCTTGTGTCAAGTTGACACACGAAACCAGCCAATACGTATGGCACATACTTTCACGATGTTAAAGAATTGCTGTTTTTGATAGTGATCTTATATAAAAACAAACAAACAAAACAACTTACTTTTGCTGGGCAATGGCAGCGCACACCTTTAATCCCAGCACTCGGGAGACAGAGGCAGGTGAATCTCTGTGAATTCAAGACCAGCCTGGTCTACAGAGTGAGTTCCAGGACAGGCGCCAAAGCTACACAGAGAAATTCTTCCTCAAAGCAAACAAACAGGGCTGGAGAGATGGCTCAGAGGTTAAAAGCATTGCCTGTTCTTCCAAATGTCCTGAGTTCAATTCCCAGCAACCACATGGTGGCTCACAGCCACCTATAAAGAGGTCTGGTGCCCTCTTCTGGCCTGCAGGCATACACGCAGACAGAAAAAAACAAAAAAAAATATTTTTTAGAAAGCTCCCAAGTATTTGGGAGTATAAAAATGTCATGGTGTTTGCAAATTTGCTTTAAAATAATTTTGAAAAACTGAAGCTAAAATATGGAAAATAATAATATTACATTTAGGTAATAAGTATAATTCATTATATTATTTCTTATTTTTCACTATTTTAGAAACTTTCATCTAAAAATATGTGTTAAACCCAGAAGACATGGGTTTTTAAATAAAAATCATAGTGCCAGATTTGGGATAAATCCCTGGGTCAGGGATGCCCCAGAGGTCTCTAAAACAACATTGCTCTTGTCTACCCACCAGAATTTGGTAGTAAGGACCCACTGCTGAAAACACAACATACTTTGGTTGTGGAGCACAGAGAAATCAAGCTGGACTTGGCCTGAAAACCTCCTCCTTGCTGGCCAGTTTACATAGTGCCAGAACACCCCCCTTCCTGGTGCTGTGACCCTAGGATACAGTTCCTCATGTGTGGTGATCCCCAACCAGAAACTTATTTTCATTGCTATTTTATAGCTGTAATTTTGCTGCTGTTATGAACTGTAAAGTTAATATCTTAGGCGACCCCTGTGAAAGGGTCCTTTGATCCCCAGAGGGGTCACGGCCCACAGGTTGAGAACCACTGTTCTAGCAGAGGCTATGCAGGTTGCTAGGAGAGAAACGCTATCAATGGTATTTCCCTCTGGTGAGCCCTTCATGCTATAAACTATCTTGCCAGGCAAGATGTGACCATTGGTGTAAAAGTGGCACAAAGGTTATGGGGTAACCAATCACTTCTGGATTGGATTTGAGGCCTACACCACAGAGTGGAGTTGATGCCTGATACTATCAATCTGGTCAAAATCCCACAGTTAGAGAGTGTATAGGCCTTAGCAGGGAACCTGCTACTGTTGTCTTGCTAAATTAGTATGCTGTCAAACCACCTTCTAAATATTCATGTTTATACCCAAAGATCAGTGCTGCCCTCAACCTTAGCCAGGGAACCTCCCTCTGAAGTGGTCAACAGTTAATTCAGAGACTCTTAACTATTTAAAGTGCTGAGAATGAGTGCTGAGCCCCCGGAAGGATAGCTGGATCTGCTTCTCCTCCACAGACTCAGGGAAGGGGTGGGAAGAATGTAAGAGTTGGAGTATGAGGAAGAGCACTGTGAAATAGCATCTTCTGGGCATAAGGTGCCCATTGCACTCCTAAGCTTACGGTTACCTGGAGAAACCTATACAAGATCAAGCCAACAAGATCAGTCAACATTCTAACATTAGCTCTTGGGGATGAAAGGGGACAAAGGATGATACGTCGGGAGACCTGGGCTGCATAAGACCAATATGCATTGTTTACATATATAGAATTGTCAGAGAATAAATAAAAGATATTCTAGCCTTGTGCTCTGTAGGTACTGAGATCTTTAACTTGTTTATCAAAGTAACCTATCACCCCACAGAACGAGTTGTCTTTGGGGAGCATGCCTCCACCAAGAAGTCTCAAATGCATTGTGATGGTTGCCCCCACGACTCATCTTAAATCTGGTTTTCATGGTTCCTTTTACATCATCACCAAAAATATATTTTCCCAAGATTAAAATATATATATGTATATATACGCACATATATATGCACACACACACACACACACACACACACACCCCTTCCCAGGTGTCTCAAATCTAGAAGAATGCTCATACAGAAGTACACTAACATGACAACTGTGTGGTCCATGGTGACCTGGGATTCACCTCAACAAATCAATCCTGGGCACCTACATGTTGTTGGCATTGTGAAGGTATCAGAACTTCAAGAGAAAATGGCAGAGGCTCCTGTCCTCCCTCCACAATCAAGGAAGCCTCCCCAACAAAGGAAAGCATGGTCTATGCGGAGCAGGAGGCTCTGCAGTCCAAAAGGATGGACCAGCAGCCAGGCATCCCCATAGAGAGACTGGCAGAACCAGGGACCGGAAGAAGCCAGTGCAGGTGCATGTGTATGTGTGTGTATTTTGGAATTTGCAGGTTAGCAAACAATTCCTGTTTTGAAGGTCAAGAGAGAAAGAACACTACCCCTGTAAGGACTTACACAAGAGAAAACAAATTTTGAAGACCAAATTCAGAACTTTAATTGTAGACACTAAAATTTAAATTTCTTATAATTTCCACATCAGAACTATTTGTTGTTCTTGTTTGTTTTCCAGCCATTTAACTAGGTAAAAGTCATTCCTGTTTCTTGGGTGATACCAAACCAGGTCAGGTCAGACAAGATTTGGGCTAGTCTGTGTCCTCCAATGTGACTGTCTGGTTTTCCCTGAGGGTGATTGTTTGTTTCCAAAGTTGTTCTCAATTGGGGTGACCTCCATGGGTCTGATCAATTGTTCGCACCAGGGTCCCTGGCCCTCTCTAATCCTTAACAGCTGGGGTTATAAAATGTAAGCCCCGGTACCTGTTTACTCCGCCTGGGAATCCAAGGATATTCCTGCCCAAATGAAGAAAATACTAATCTGGGGCAGGCTCCTGTCACCTGTCCCCAGTAACTGGTACAGAGCGTTCCTAAAGGCAGAAGTGCTTGGAACAGCGTTCTGTGTCATCCTAAAGGCAGACATCTCAAACCTAGAGATCGGGTGTCTTTCGGGTACTAAAGAAAGACAACCGTGCAGAACGTGGTACCTGGTTGCCCCTCTGAGCAGCCAGGTTGGGTATGTAGACTGTCGGAAGAGGCAGCCGGCGGAGT